>OZ032122.1:6932469-7144969 GCA_964026355.1 Pseudorhiza aurosa
GGCCACCATGGCCTTTCCTTTACATAACCCACTAAAACAATTGTCTATAAAATGTCTGATGGTGCAGCATAGCAAGTGATCGGAAGCTGTTCTTTGACCAAATATAGCTGCCGTATGCTTTAGCCTTTGCTGCTTGTGTGATTGGATTTAGGTCTTTTTACGAATAAATAAGTAAAAGTCTTTCCATAATTCATCTAGGCTTAGGGCTGTTCCTCTGGGTTGACCAGCTTCTGCTGATCGACCTTAAGAGCACTGCACGGACGAATGTGTCCGTATCCAATGTCCTCTTTTTCTGAAGCTTTGGACAATTAATTAGGTCAAGTGGTCATTATTTCACACTGGTTGAAAACAAGACACAAGCAGTTGCAAACGCTGCTGTATAACTTGGAAAGAGAAGTGTGGCATAGGCCTACTTGTCTCTGGAAACCAAAGTTCACATAGCAAGACTCTTTGCAATCTCAGCTGAGTTTGATCTAGTCCTTTCCCTCAAACAAACCATCGACCATAACCTATTGGGATTGATGCCGAACTAACACTGCACTGTTTGTCGCAGGGAAGAGGAGGTTTGGGCTCTATTTACGTGTGGGCGTCAGGCAATGGTGGTCGTCATGACGACAGCTGCAATTGTGATGGCTACACAGCGAGCATCTATACATTGTCGATCAGTTCGAGCTCCGATCACGGCGAAAGTCCATGGTACAGTGAAGCATGTGCATCAACGCTGGCAACAACGCTGAGTAGCGGAGCACACGGTGAAAAGAGAATAGTAAGTGTATCCACTGATTTGTCAGTGTCAGTGTCATGCCGTTTAAATCATTATGAATTTATTTCATCATCATCATCATCAGTCGGGCGCAACGGAATACACATAATTTCTCCATAACTCTCTGTCTGACATGGCTGTGCGGAGTTCTTCGTTAGTAAGGCCGGTGTCTTGCGTGAGGAGGGTGACGTAGTCAAGTTTAGGTCTACCGGGTCTTCTGTAACCATGTTTTGGTTTCCACAGTATTAGGTTTGCTACAGATTCGTCACTTCGATAGCAGTGGCCGGCTAGACGTAATCGTCGTTGCTGTATAACTGAGGAGATCTTAGGAAGATCACCATATAAGTTTTCATTGTTACGTGTTGTCTCCAGTTGATATTAAGAGGATGGCAAAGTAGGCGAGTGTATGTACCATTATTTTCGAGTGGATTTATTTCAGCTACTGGTTACGATTTGACTCTATCATTGCTGAATAGAAATACAAAAATTTGATTAAGAAATGCTGTTTAATGCATTGATTTAGTATATCACAATAATCGGTGTAATAGTCGGTACAATGATCGGTATAATAATCGGTACAATGATCGGTATAATAATCGGTACAATGATCGGTATAATGATCGGTATAATGGTAGGTATGATAATCAGTTTAACAATAGGTATAATGATCGGCAATATAATCGGTATAATGATCGGTATGATAATCGGTATAATGATCGGTATTATGATCGGTATAATGATCGGTATAACGAGGAACTCTCTAAGTAGGTTGAATAGTGCGCTTCACCCAATGTTACATTTGAATAAAAATAAGCTGTAAATATTCAGTAATTTGATCAGCATAATGTAGCAGAAAATTTAGGGATTGACTCTTAAGAATGTTTACAAGCATGCTTCATTCATTAAGAGCTGACAATGACTCAATGAAGCTTTCTTCAGTCGCAACCACATTATCATGGATGAAAGTGCATTTTCAGGGTTCAGACTTGTTTTAACAGAGCTTCGTAACAAGGGCTTTCGCTTATGGCTAAAATACATTAATGTAAAAAGCGGTCGAATTCTCCTTACGCAATTCGATTATCTCCTATTATGAAAGTGCTAATACTGGCGAATCAATTTACTGAGAAAAAAATCCATAAAAAGGAGAGAAACTTTATGCTGCGAGATTATTTCATGTTATTGCGCATGCATATGCAAGAAGCACACGAGGTAGGGTGGCCAATGCCATTCGCCCCCGGCTTTACGTTGGACACCCATTTGCGGGTGGATGAACTGAAAGAGATGGAACAGTAGACACGTGCTCTAAAACTGCACAAGTTGTCCCTGAGGCTGCGACTGTAGCCAGTTAAAATTCCAATAGCTTTTGCCGCAAGTAGCCGAATTCCGTAAGAAGTAGATGGCAAAGCCACACAGCATTGTGGAGGGGATTTCATAACAGCCAGATAGGAGAGTTACCGTGAATTAGCAGCTTAAAGAACAAATGAATGAATGATTGGCTGAGTGAATCGTCGATTGCTTTAAGATCTCTAAATCCTGGTTAGAATGGAAGCGGTTTGTGCAAAGCATAAGCGATAATGTATGATTTAAGACGCAAAGTCTCCTGATTTATTGGAGATTGAACATGCAGAAAGAGCTTGAGGGAAGATTTGCAAATAAGCCTAGCCATAATAACTGGCATTTGACTTTGACGGAAACTATGTGGGTACCATATTCCATGAATGTTATGTGTATAATCAATCTCTCTCTCTCTCTCTCTCTCGCTCTTTGGCTCTCTCTCTCTCTCTCTCTCTCTCTCTCTCTCAGGGTCTCTCTCTCTCTCTCTCAGGGTCTCTCTCTCTCTCTCTCAGGGTCTCTCTCTCTCTCTCTCTCTCTCTCAGGGTCTCTCTCTCGCTCTTTGGCTCTCTCTCTCTCTCTCTCTCGCTCTTTGGCTCTCTCTCTCTCTCTCTCTCTACCTTTCAAGCCTAACATGTACATGACAAGAGTGGTGGAGGTCAAAGCATTCTTGCACTGTGCAATGAAACACAGGGTTCTTCGGCCACCAACGCCAAACTATTATTACCGTGTCTCAATGCAAACTTCCCAACTTGCAGTTGGATTCAATTCTACAATGCATTCAACCAGAACACAGTACATTTACATCCTGTAGCGGCACGATTTACTCAACAAAAACCTCGATAAAGTAGTCCTTTTCCGCGTAACGGAAAGACAGGGTATCTAGCTGTTGGTAGAAATATTAGAAAAGCACCCCTCTCATTGGCCCTCGCTAGCAGCTGCATACTGCAAAAGTACAAGGCGCGCATTTTAGGACAAAATGTTAGAAGCAATTCTTATCACTAAACAGCTATGCAATGGATGGCAATATACTGCTCACTCTACGAATTCTTGCAGCATCGCCGCCCAATCTTTTATCAAAAAACTGCCATTGGATCCTGTACTCTTAGGAGAATTTTTGAACCAGCGAATAAAAGAAAAACCGGAGATCGAATCGCTGCAGCGTAATTAACTGCTAATTGCGGTATAACAATCATTTGCAATGAATGAAGAACAGGAGACGCTCAAACCTTGCATTTTTGTTCGAGGCTCTTCCAATCCGTCTCAATCCGTCTCAAGCCATCCAACCAACCCATCAACTTTGCCTCTGACCGCATCAAAGCTTTAGCAAGAAGACGTTCCACTCGAAAGTTTCCCCGTGGGCTTTTACATGCATTATCTTATAATCTTCCTTCGTTGTCATGGTTATGCTGCTCTGTTTCTAGGTAACAACTGATTTACACAACCTCTGCACCGAAAGGCACACGGGGACATCGGCATCAGCACCATTGGCAGCTGGTATTCTTGCATTAGCCCTTGAAAAGAAGTAAGCAATGATGAAATTACACACAAATGAAGCTGAAAATGTTTGCCTTATATTGAATATTTTTTTTATACATTCCATTAAAATATTTTACAAAACAAATTACTAACTTACACTACTTACGAGCTACTCTACAACTACTACTAGAACAGGGTCACAAGGAGCAATAACTATGTCTACCCCGTGGCCATTAAGTAAAAATAGAAAAGAACATAAAATTACACGTAACTGCTACAAAAAAAGGAGAGAGAAAGACAGAACGTTGACTTAAAGGGGACTTGGTTGTTGTATGACTGTTATATAGTTGTTATTGTATTGTGGATTGTTAAGAGGAGAATATCTTTGTTGAGGCCATCAGGAAAAACGTGGTACTTCAAAACAAGATTTTATCATCCGACCATCGTCATCGTCAGAATATGTAACAAATAATGTCCGATCATGGCAGCAATATCACTGTCATTGAAGATCTTTTTATACATATGATTTTACCTAGATGTCATAGACAGACCTTTGGACACTGAGAAACTTTATGCTGATCGAGCAGTGTCCAGGTCCTTCCAATCGATGCTAACCGCACCTTGTGATTCATACGCCTGGACTGCGGACCCACATAACTGTGTGACATTATCGTGCTTCTGTTTTTATGTGTGAAATCGATGCTTTGTAGATTGTTCACCTATTTAGCGATGATACAGCAAGCAAATTTGTCAGTCTGGAAGCGGAAGAGCAAGAACAAATCTCGCTTATTGATCATATGGTCAATGGCTCAAGCCTACACTCATTTTAAGTTTCCCTTGGAGTGAGGTGGGTCGATGGTCCTATGAAATTCCATGTGCATACACGTGGCTGTGCATCCAGAGGGAGAACAAGCATATTGCTCGATAAGCATAGCTTCCTAGATCCTAACTACCGTCGAATGCTCGGTAGAAGGCAAGAAAATCCTGACCCTAACTCTGACCCTAACTGTAACTTTAGCTTGAAACTTATTAAACAAGGTATTTCTCCTTCATCGCAGCCCTAAACTGACATGGCGTGACGTCCAACACATCGTAGTGACAAGTGCAAATTGGGAGCCGTTGAAACACGATACCGATTGGAGAATGAATGGAGTCGGGCTTCATGTCAATGAAAAATTCGGATTTGGATTGCTAGATTCTGAAAGAGTTGTAAGCAAAGCAGATCCGAAGACATGGAGAAATGTGCCAGCTAGTAGAGAATGCAGAGGAAAGAGTTTCTCTGAAGCAAAGTATGTCAGAATATATCACGTATCATTGACTAATCACTCTTCATCAGTGATTAATCGAACACTGTTAACTTTAAGTAATAGATGATAGGTATCATATTGTGATTTTTGATTGAATTTGTTCGATAATTAATCTTTGATCATGAACGATCGATGGAATAGATATCCCTTTTGATTATGGATTGACGATCGAAGATTTACTTGCTTAAAATCAAGAACACCTTTTGATTCCTTTTGACCATTCATGCGCATTGTGATAACGCTTATAAAAGATTCACGTCTTCATGGTACCAAATCACTCTGATCACTGATAATTTATTGATGCTAATGAAAAAGAATTTTTGAAAGAACCCCGATATCACCGTAGATTTTGTTTATTTCTTTCTATTCCTTTGCTTATTTGCTATTACTTCAACGTTTGAAAATGCAACATAAAGTAGAATATACATAGCTAGTAAGCCAACAAATATGTTCGAATTAATTATACAATAAATTAGAAAAAAAAGATATAAAAATCCTAATTCCATAACGAAAAAATTGCGCAATCTGCAGATGCAAGTATTTGCTCTCCATGATTTTCTTCAATGTTTGATGTTATTTTAGATCACTGCGATGGAACCAGCCTCTTACTGCTGAAATAGACACTGACGGTTGCGCTGGCACCAAGAATGAAATACGATACCTAGAGCATGTCCAATTGATTTTAACACTAGAATACAGCCGAAGAGGTGACATTATTATCATACTAACAACTCCGATGGGAACAAAAACAGTTTTGCTACCGACAAGATCGGAGGATTCGTCGGACGAGGGGTTCAAGAAGTGGCCTTTCATGAGCACCCACGCGTGGGGTGAAGACCCTCGTGGTAAATGGACCTTCGAGATACGCGATGCTGGGGATGCGAGAGCCAATACTGGTACACTCAGAGACTGGCAGTTGGTGCTTTACGGCACAAAAGAGAAGCCCCATCACCAAGCTGTCACCCATCCAGATGTTCCGCTCCATCATAAAGCCGTAGAGGACGATACAAAGAAAATACAAGGAAACCAACAACCGTCTGTTACCATTACCAAAGTCACCTATACCTTCGGATCAAGGCCAATTTCACAGCCACAAAATCCCGTTCAGCAGTTAGGAAACCTCCCGCAAGGACTGCCCGATCTACCCACCATAGCGCCGTTGAACAATCTACTGCCAAAGGCATCGACACAAGCAATAGGTGCTCCTTCGCATATCATTGACAATCTACTTGCATCTCCAGTCACCCAGTTGTCTCGATTTCAAGACCAATCTTTCCCACAAGGAGGCCAAAGCTATGGAAGCCTTGGCGTCTCTCGCCCCAGGCCTTTCCCGCCGTCGAATTTCAACAGCAACCCATTCCCTTTTATACAGGCCCGAAGTAGCCTCCCTTACTCGCCCGATTACATGAAGCACTTCAACGCAAGGAACTTTCAGTCGCAAAGCATTACAAATTACTACTTAGGCCATCGGCAGCAAATGGACCCCGAGCAGAGATCTAGGCCTGGTTTTCCATATAAATGGCGACAATCTGCCGGACTGCCGTCAAATCGACGTGGAAACTTTTGGGACTACATTGGAAGGACATATAAGAAGCGTTCCTTGCCAAAGATGGCTGTAAAGTTGAAGAAAACACCTTTCGGAAAAAGCAACAGCTTAATTAAAGCATTGGAAAATAGGAGAATGAAACTAACGTAAAAGGAATTCACCGTGATTTTAGTAGTAGAGCAATAGGTAGCTTTTCCCATTGAAATGTACTGTTCGTAAAGCTTTTGCTACGACTACCTAGCATTGCAATGACCAAAGCATACGTGCATATCAATGATCCCTTTGAGAAACAGCTGTGCTAAAGGAAAACCTGTAAAATCAAATATAATAAACCTTTTTGCACGTATTTCGGCACCTTTATCCTTCTTCCATCTTCAATGTAAAAAAAATAGACTTAAGATTTAAGCTTCACGTTGTTCACAGCGACACACGAATGGGAGTGAAACCTTCATTGGACATTTTTGAAGGTTAAGCAATTTCTAATGGATACTTATCCATTGTTGCACTCCGCCACAGCTGAGATTATTCACGGGATTCCAAATTTACTGAATTATAGTTCAATTGGTGCTGGGTATCTCTACACAGCTAGTCTGTACATTCCATGCAAATTATATTAGGGTTAGCTTAGATTAAGTTTCCTTCTCTTAAGTGCATTTTCAGGCAAAAACTTATAAAGGGTTGATGATTATGATTGAAATAGAATTATTCCAATTGTCAGTGCTGTCCTTATAGAAAAGATGTTTTTGATGCAAGTTTCTTTGCTCCTTGACGATCAACTCCCTCCACTCCGCAGACGAGTTGGGCGTCTGCACGGCTGATAGAGTTCAGTATCACGAAGAGAGAAGATTAATCCCAGTTGACCACTAAGAGACGACTCTAGGTAACAGTTATACTGATTGAAGGAAGCTCTTGCAAACATTGAGGAGGCTTTTAACTTTGCTTACCCAATGCTACACAACGGAATCACAAGCTGTGGTGTGATTTGGCCGTAAAAGAAGAACACTGCTGGATGAAAGGCAAAATCTTCCAGTATGTCAAATAAATATAAGAGCAGTCGCCTAATTTGATGAAAAAAATTACGAACCATTTCCATAGAATCTGAAATGAATTTAATGGCCAGTATAAGTTTCCTTACTTTAATTTCTGATGCAAAAGCGTCATGATATTGGTTGGGAAAATCACGATTGATGGTGCAGCCACGGGATAAGTGGTTTGGTTTAGCCGAGGGGTAGGGCGCCTTTTCTGCTTAGTCCTGACACTAAATGTGCATATATTCATCTGTTATTGGTCAAATATTATCAACGCTACCCCTTTGTATGGAGCCGCTCTTTGATTTAGGAAATACATGTACTGTTAGTGGATTATAACTATTTTGGTAGAACGTTGTGTTGCAAAATACAATATAATGGAAATCTGATCCGGTTTTATGATGTTTTCACTACCCATTCATAGCGAACGGCTTCCATTAGACTCTGTTGAAATGACCTGCCTTTGATATGCTTCTTGGGTCACTCTGCTACTCCCTGTCAACTCTGTTTTTTAAACCCTAATCACTTAGTCACTGGTGATGTGTGAGCTCTTCCCATCGAATGCACAACAAGTGGAAAAATATTGCCCGCTATGATGAGTCTATGAACAGAGCGTTTGCCTGGGAATACCAAGGCTACGATCCACTAGGACACAAATTTGTGGAAAAAACTATGCGAGGGCTCAATTCAATTTCCACAACCAAGTTCGGTCTGTTAGCTCCTTTTCAAATCTAAGATAAGAAAACTTGACTTGATCTCCCTCTCCTCGTAGCCTTTCGCTTTCTTCCCTTGTTGGGTAGCTAGTTGAGTGCAGTACAGCACCTTGTGATAACATGTGGTCCATTCTACCGTCGATTCTAGCTGCTTGTTTTACTGGGTCAATGCCCAAGTAGCTACGATGTTAAAAGATGCCCTGTGATCCACGCTTAATCAGTGCTTAAACAACTGGGGTCAGTTTAGCAGCACTGGGCAATAAATGACGGGAGGGCAGATGGTAGTTGTAGTGAAAAAAGAATGTCCTGGTATACCCAGACGAAGGGGGGGGGGGACCCCTCGTTTTTCGGCTGATACCGGCACCAGGAAATTGCTATTGATACATCTGATCCTTAGCAGTGATGAGTGGTGCCGTGGTGGTTAAGCATGCAGACTCACAACCCAGGGGTTGTCAGTTTGGTTCCTCCATGTGTCAATTTTAAAACGCCATTGGTGAGGAAGGCAACGGGAAACCACCTCATGAATTCCAATTCCCTAAAAAAAACTCAGCCTTGTCTCTGGCTTCTGCTACGCTCGAAATCGAGTATGCAACGCAGCTTTATCAGTGATGAGTGATTTCTACGGATGGAAGATCAAGTAATGGCATGAATGATGTTGAGTAATAGCATCATGATCGCTGCTCATTCTTTGACAACTGGTTGCTTATGTGTAGATAGACTAGCATCGAAGTAAGGATAAACTGGAAATCAGTTGTACCGTGGTACAGTGGTCAATTAAGTGTGCGGACTTATAACCCACGCGTTGACTTCAAATCCTGCACGTGTTAAAATAAAAACGCCATTCGTGAGGAAGGCAAAGAGAAACCATCTCATAAAGTGCGCTTCCCTGGAAAAACTAATAACTTTGTCTCTCCTTTCTGCCACGCTCGAAATCGAGTGTGCGACGAAGTCTTTTAAATCAAAAACTGTATCAATGTATTGATTGGATTCAACGACTGGTGTTATGGTATTTGAACAAACTACAGATAAAGTTATAACCACAGTCCTATTAATCAATAAATTCTTACTTTCGTTGCCTCTATTGAACTCTACTTTTCAGCGGAAGTCACCCAACATTTGGTCTTCAAAACACGCGTGCAGCTATCGAGAACGACGACATTTTCAAGCGAATTCACGACAAACTCAAACATGATGTACCTAGAAGAGGTCCCTGCAAGAACAGAAGAACGTGCGCTGCCGCAAAAAGCCTCGGGGGATTGCTTCGAAGACAGCTTGCATGCACAGAGCAACCTCTGGGTATTTAGAATGGGCCATTCGCATGTAAAGCTACTCTGTAATACCTAAGGGACGCTTTTTTTATTAACAAGAGATTCTCTGCTGAACTGGATTCGCAGGAATGCAATTAATAGGAACGAGGTTCTCAATTTGACCGGCAAACTTTTCATCCCTTTACACAAACGTGACTTGCTGAAGAAATTCTAAGTGGAATACATAAGAGTTTCGAACCGTTTGTAAAAAGAATTCATGATTCGGTCCTATTTTGTCGATGAATTTTAACCGAGAAAGGACATCGATTGATTATAGAACAGTGGCTACGTTTACTTTGTCTTGTTTGGTATTTCCTTAATTGCAGCCTATTTCTATAAAGCAAAATTAAAAACTGAAAAGCAAGTACTGAAGATCTTCATCGGCTATGTATGTATCAATCTATGCATGTATGGCTATGTATGGCTATATATGTATGGCTGGCTTTGCATGTATGGCTATGTATGGCTATATATGCATGTCTGGCTATGTATGGCTATGCATGGCTATGTATGTATGGCTATGCATGGCTATGTATGTATGGCTATGTATGGCTATGTATGTATGGCTATGCCTGGCCATGTATATATGGCTGGCTATGTGTATATGGCTATGTATGCACGAATATATCTACATAAAAGGCAAACTTAATTGGTTCGCAAAATCAAATATCATTGCTGCAAAACAATTGTGGAATCTGAGATGTGAAAACTCAAGTTTAGTTCTATGAAAGTCGAGCGTCTTCTGCCGTCTCATGTTGATATGATTCCGAAACTTCGCGGAACATTGGACAGTTGGCAGTGTATTTAGCTAGCCTAGTTCAGTAGAAATAATTATGTAGTAACTATGTGGTACAAAAAGAAACAAGCTTAAACGTAGCTTGATGGTGAGACATCTTTGCTAGCGAGTCCTGCCTTGCAAAGATACCTCTTTGATTTGAGGTAGACCGCATCATCTTTAGTTTAAACACTAGAATAACCAGGCGAGGAATTGCCATAGAAATAGGGAAAATGCTGGTCAGTACAGATGGATAATCAGTGCCGCCGTTAGGCTGTGAAGCAAGAACTTAAACCAAACTGGTAAGTAAGAAATCATGAAAACTGAGCCGTATCATACACACTGGCTGAGGAGAGATTGACAACTTGTTTAGTAAAGATAGCAGTCTGATGCTCGAAATGAGCACTGGGACACCTTGTCGAAGGGTGGTACGAACCAGAGCCATGGCATGGCGGGGTAGGATGGCCAGCTCTTGTCATCGCCATTTGCAGTGATTATAAAACAGTTGGTACCTTTAATAAAGCCCTGAACGGAAGCAGTGTGGTGTGCAGCATATCACAGGATATTTCATATACCCAATGCAAGACGAGTCGAGTGAATGCATAATCGGGGAAACTGACTGAGAAAAAGCGAAAGCATTGAAATAGCATATTCATGAGGATAAATTTGTAACTCCTGATTCTACATCTCTCTAATCAACAATTAGCTACCGAAATAAAATGAAAACAACAAAACAAAAAGTAACAAAAATGAGTACTGCAAATGAAAGAAATTAGTACCAGTTTAAATACGCCCATGGATAAAACATTTATAAATACAACAAAGCGAGAAATAGTCGCCTGGAGCAACCACGTTAAAAATGCAAATTTCTTAGCAACTGATGACGTAAGAAATTGAAGAAACAGGTTATAACTTAATTCACAATCACTAATTCAACTTACAAATGATATAAATATATGATATGATATATATGCTATGATAATTTCTCAAATCGATTCAGATCAGAGCTTCTTTTAAGACGCAAAACGACCATTCCTATTTCTCAAAGATCTAAGTTCTCGATAATTTCATTCGTATATTCAGAACACTTTGAATTGCCGCCTAGATCTCCGGTGATGACCTGGAAAGAAAATACCGACACGTAAAGGAAATGCTTTCAGTAAACGGGAACTTCATGCGGAAGCGTAGAAGAAAACTCTTGCGTATAAAAACAACTATAGCAGACGTATACAGAAATGATATACTCTAATGCAACAAAATGAAAAATATGCTTAAATCTTTTGAAAAGATAATCCATCCTGAATATGGTAACGCTTTACATGTTTATAATGCGTTCATACGGTATGAAGCGGTTAGAAAACGAGAATAGCGGGAGAGTTGATTTTGCTTGAGGCAAGTTTTTGGAGGGCCACAAAAAAGCCCTCGGCGGACCGTAGATTGCCCACCCCTGCTCTAAGACCACACACGTTTGCAGACGGCCGAGAGCTTTGGAGCTCGGAATTAGAGCATGTTTCCCCAACGCCTACTGGCATCGGATGATTCAATGAATGAAGGAAGTTCATCAGAAATAACTAGCACAAGCAAGGCCATTTACGTTGCCTGTATACGTAGTAAGCCATGGACCAACCCAGACCTTCTACCTCATTAAATGCCATATACCTTTGGCCTCTTCAGCTCCAATTCGATACTTTTCTCCTTTTCTTGAATTTTATGTATACTTTCATATGGAATTATTGAATGATTGATAACTGATTAAATGACAATTGATTGCTTGCTCTATTCGTTAATTCATTGGTGTGTCTTCTGCTGATTGGATTTTTCAATAACCACATCATTGAATAGCTGATATTTGGTTGCTCCTTAAAAATCGTTGCTGGCGATCATTAAACAGAGGCAATGGAGACTGTAGTCTCTCCGACATCCTTGCTATCTAAACAAGGGTGTTCGTCGCTATCGTAGTTGGCCTTCACCAGCAAGTTCGTCTTGTGCAAATTTAAGTACAGACTTAATCCTCAAATGTAATTTTTCCTGTCCATTGTCAATTTCGACACTTGATCGAGCCCTTTCCGAATCAACGTTGCCCTTCTCTTGAAATTCGCGGTTCCTTGCAGTACCTGACCTCCCACATCTTCAATCTTTCCTGTTAAGAGCAAGCTGTTCAAACCTCCTTTCCCCATACAGTGGCCTAAGAAGCTCATCTGCTTCTTCCAAACTGCACCGTAAAGGATCTATCTTCTGCCTTCTTACTTCGTCATAATTTGACTCATCCAGGGGATTCCCATCACACCACACGACAAGAAACCACATTCCTGCTGCTTGCTAACAGTCTTCCGTTACGAAGGATATCGTCCAATAGCTGCATGGATTAAATCACTTGCTGCAGATAAATCAGACCTAGCCTAATGGACTAAACCATATTCCAAGAAGGAGAATTACAAATTCAAGTGGGCATCCTACCTTTCCTTCCCTAATCGTCTTGAAACAAGATTTCTCTATTCTATCAGCGTGTGCGTTCAGTTTCATGTGCCTCAACATCATGACACCACTAAGTAACAATGCGGTTGGGTTGGCTTTGTCTTCACCAGCTATGTCTGGTGCTGTCCCATGTACCTGTCAAGACATAAGCAATGCATTTACCTCAGATCATGAGTTCTGGACATCTAAAAAATTGATCTATTCCATAGATTACATTAGTTTCTTCTTTTGCTAGTAAAATACAACCTAATTTGTTAATAGCCAAGTTGAGAGTTCAATTAAAGCAACAGGCCAGCTCCTGAAATGAAGCCGATGAAAGACAGCCGCCATTTAATTAGAGACCGTGAAAGCAGACTTTCTAGCGACCTGGTTTGCGTCCAAGCTGGAAAGTATCCCTGCCCACCTCCTCCGAGTGGGTACACGTGTTCAGGATGGGAACAACAAGTATTCCACTGAGAATCAGAACATTAGATATACAGGCTTGCAAGAGAAAGCATCCTATGTTTGATATCAAGAGAAATTGATATACAAAAGAAAGTCCAAAGCATGAGAAACATTTGCCGTTGAGGGCATTTTTACGAACTACGAATATTTATACTGGATGAAACAATTCAACTTTATATTAGCTGTTATCAATGTGTGTCCAGTGCTTGCGCCCTCAGCGTTACTTCTGAGTACTCATTTACCGACCTCGGAAGGATGGACAGCTAAGTTGACTTGTGGTAAAATGGTTCCGACGGTGGGGCTCGAACCACGGACAGAAGACCTCACAAGGTTCGCAGCACTGCGTCTTAACCACTCTGCCCCTCATTGAACGTGAGTCGTTTGAGTGGCTAGCATCAGTATGAATTAAGATTAGTCAATATCAACTATGCCTTAAAACAAAGCTACTGCAAGGGAGACCAGTTGGTGACAGTGACAATAATAAAGAGGCGATCGAGTGACATCGGGTTCCGAGTAAGGAGATCAGGTGGGGTGGAAGTGATGAAAGATAGAGATGGGTGGCGATTCCTAATAAAAGGCGATCATACATGGCAAAATTCGCTTATGTCCTACCTACATAATCGTGTTTTGGCGTACAATTTTTTTTACTGACAATAGCGAATGAAATATTTGCAATGTTTTGCTTTGACAAAAATTCTTTAATAATCATATTCGTTATTAATAATCTATCGGGAATTCTACGTCACGAAACGGGATCAGTGGATATCTTAGCAATAAAAGCCCTCCTTCCGATCAATCAAATATTCTCCACTGTTAGAATGAGTGAAAAAATTTTCCCAATTACTAATGCAAACGGAACAGAAAGTTACCAACCGCTTCGAATACAGCTACTCCATCTCTTCCAATGTTTCCACTTGGAGTAAGGCCTAAGCCACCGATTAGACCAGCACACAAGTCACTACGCAAAAAAACACGAGATGACATCAGCAACGGAGAGTTTAAACAGATTGAAATATGAATATGTTTATAAAATCATCCCCGACATTCATTATAAATGAGAAATATAAAGGAATCTTGTTTGTCATCATGATTTCTGGATGCGGAAGATTCATTCAAAGTTACAAGACAAACATAACGAGTTGTTCTTTTTGATTGGACAAACATCCTTACCTTAGAATGTCTCCGTACAAATTTGGCATGACTAACACATCGAATACCGAAGGATCTTTGACCATCTGCGAATGAATCGAGAAACCAACGTGATTATCGATCAGACTAGATGCAACAAGAATGAAATAAACATATAAACAAATAAACAAAACAAGCCTTGCAATTCAAAACTGTTCGTCTTCTTCGAGACCAGGTTTGCTCTTCATCATAAGGTCTTCTTATGCTTTCTACCTAGCCTTCCAAATGTCATTCTTAAGACATTCAAAAGCAATGCTTATCGAGGAGTGTGCTGGTCATTCCTCTCGATGATATTCTACCTCGCGACTCCTGCATCTGGAATCACAGGCAGCTAGCAACTCTCCTCGCTTCAAGTGAAAGTATAACTACAGGTAAGACTCGAAACGCTGACCGTAGGAGAACAGACCAAGCACCTTATCACTAAGCTATCTTTAAACCTACTTCCCTATCAAAAATAGCGGCGTGTCGAAACAGCATCAAACAACATCCTTCTTTTCTCATTGACAGTCCTTTCTCAATGCACATTCCCTTTTACAACATAACCTCGCCATTTGATGATAAATTCAAATGAGATACTTGATATTATCAGAGCCAGCAGTGTTTGTGGCATTGTAATTTCTTGACCGATAGCCATTTACTATGAGGATGGGTATCATGCATTTTGTAATTGCAAGACGCCATTGATATGAAAACCTTTAATGGGTACTGCACAAATAGAAAAAGAAGCATGTTTTGGGGGGGGGGGCAGAGAGAGTAAAGATGCGACAAAAAAAGAAAATGCACTTCGCTCGGATAAAGATGTGGCACTGGTGACATGAAGCGAAACGGAGGGATAGAATTTGGAATGACACAATGACAAAGGAATGCTGCAGTTCAAAGATGAATCAAGAAGTTCCAGGAAAAGAGAAAAAAGTAGTCGGGGAAAATCCTCTGAAGACAAGGCAAATCACAAAACAGGTGCTCAACTGAAGATAACAAAGGAAAACGAGGGCTGATAGACCAGGAAGAAGTTTTTTTAGTGCGTTTTGGCGAGGAAAGGCCGTGGCGACCTGTAGAAAGCTCCAACAATGGAAGAAAGAAGAAAGTGAAAGGCTAAGAGAAGATGAGAGGGAGATCAGATCAGATCAGATCAGATCAGATCAGATCAGATCAACCAGTTGGCGGGATGGTGCGGCGGAGAACTTCAAATAAAAAGACGCTGAATGAACGGGATGAAGCGATCAAGACATGCAAAAATTACGAACCCCAAAAGGCAACCCTTCTTGAAAAGGGGGCAAGCCTGGTTGGAAGAAAAAGACAGAATCTTGCTGAAGTAGAAAATGCTGACTTACGTTGAGACATGTCGTATCCAAATACATTTCGTCATATCTTATATCCCTATTTTTCTCAGCTGCTTCTCTGCAACATTGCAAGAACAACCCATCTGACTGACGCCTGAAATCGCAATGAATTTTTGTGGAAATATTGAAATATTCGCATTGGAGAACTGACAGAGTCAGGGAAACAGAATCGAAATGAACATCAATGGCGACAAAAAATTGCATTCAGAATAAACTATGAAACACTCAGTCAGTCAGTTAGGTATACTCTTGTTAGAGTACACGTGACGACGACACTCAATTCGATTCTCCGCTTCCCTGTTAGCCCTAGCCATCGAACAAAACACCTCCTTGATGGTGCTTTCCCAACCGCTCCTCGGTTTGCCTCTGTGAAATTCATTGCTCTGTCTTTTATAGAATTACTTAAAACCTCACCACATTACATCATATTATAGTGCACCATACTGCATTGTAAATAACGTTGTTCCACGGGGTCAATCATTCGAGAGAATCTTCTTAAGATTTAGAAATTTAGAAGAGACGTGCTATACGAAATTTCAAGAGTTCGGTGGCATTCAGAGGGGAAATGGGCACCCTTGCATGATTCATGCCTCAGCTTCCTGCATTAGAAAAAAAATGAAAAATACAGAATCTTACATTATGTTAGCTTTGTGAACTGCCGTAACGGTTTGCCTTTTGTTGTCCCTGGCAAAATTGAATGCAAATTCGGCAATACGCAGTGAGGCTTCTCTTGTGATAAGCTTGATACTCTGAACTACACCATCAACAACCTGAAGGAGAATTTATCCAACGAGATACAGTGACAATTGATTGAGGGTCCAGGAGTCAAACTGGAGCTGAGTCCAGACACGCTGCTATTGAAAATCTCCAGAATAGGGATGAGAATAGATGAGGTAAAAAGCA
Source organism: Pseudorhiza aurosa (assembly GCA_964026355.1). Lineage (NCBI taxonomy): Eukaryota > Metazoa > Cnidaria > Scyphozoa > Rhizostomeae > Lychnorhizidae > Pseudorhiza > Pseudorhiza aurosa. Next base: position 6,949,070 of record OZ032122.1, read on the forward strand.
GAATTTCAGGTAAATACAATTCTGTTTCCCTTGTCTAACAAGCAAGAGAGTGATAAAAGAGCGAGTGTTCCTGCTTAGTCAAGGTCGTTACGAGGTTGCTATAAAGAAGGTATCCATTATTGAATCCCAGGATAATGACAAATAGCTGATAGGTGTTTAGAAATAGCGATGATCTTGCAACAATGACAGATAAAATGACTTACCATGTGCTCTATACCACTGTATTCTCCTTCTGTGTTCTCCCTTATTGTGACGATATTCACATTGTCATAAGCAGTTTCAAAACCTGGTATTGATCGGCACGGTCTCACATTGGCATAGAGATTGAATGTCCTTGAGAGAGTGACATGCAGTGGGTTACAAAACGAATTCTGCCAGATCAACAAATAATATAAACTGCAAGGAGACATTACAGAAGGGAGGGTGGGCAAATTTCTATTGAAATTAGATTTGGCCCACTCTGTCAAAATTGAATATTGCAAAGTGAAAAAATTGATACCCCTTTTCACTTAACTGAAATTGATTCTCTGAAACAGAGTGGAATGAAAAAAGTTTGAAGAACAATTAGGAAAATGGGAACATGAATGAGTTGCTCGTAATTTGCTTACCTTCTAAGAGTCAAATTCAATGAAACATGGCCTTTTCCTATTGGGGTTGCCAAAGGGCCTGAAATCAAATTTTAGACTAAGTAGAAACATTCTAGCAATAACGAATCAAACATCAAAACATACAAGGATGGTTGGTATAGTACTTTGTGGATGTGACTACATTTGTGAAGAGCTCTGGCTTCATCCAGCATATAGCTGATTCTAGATGGCCTCTTGTGCCCAAACAGCAATGAGTACCTGGTGTAAAAAACTGATGGTGCTGTTGTGCAATGATTAAGCGTGTGGAATGATAACACAGGGGTTGTATGTTCAAATCGTCTTATGTGTCACAATAAAAACACCACTGGCAAGGAAGGCAACAGGAAACCACTTCATCAATTCCACTTCCCTAGAACTAAAACTCAGGTTCCGGTCCCTGGCTTCTGCTATGCTCTAAATTGAGTATGCAACTGAACAGCAGATGTAGAAGAGAGTAAAATGTGGCAATGTAAGGAATTGTCCATCCCACCTCATAGTGCAATTTTTTAGCAAATTATGTCAAGGAAAGGCTGTAGTGGCCTATACAAAGCCCCAACAGAGGTAGAAAGAAGAAAGTGAAATGCTAAGAGGAGAGAGAGATCAGATCAAGTTGATTGATCTTATATTTCATGGCCTAGAGGCCCCTTTCTAGCAAGTGGTTCCCAACGCTTGTAAAAAGTATAGGTGTACTGTGAGAAAAAGTTGCCACACCTTTTAATCCTACTTTGTTTGTATTGACTGAATTGATTGCGGATTGTGGGATTTGGACTTTTCCATCTAGACCACGAACAGGAGTGACATCAACTTCTTCCCAAGAAATTGGCACCTGAGAATAGAAGAAATAATTCATGTTGGCTCCAATGCAAGCATAGAAAACAGTACAGAGGTGAAGATATGTGATGAACAGCTTCAGCTAAAGCTGCTAGTTTAATGCAGTTCTAGCTGCAATGGTGATCAAATGATTTACCAATAACATAAAAGAAGGCCGCAAGGGAAAATTCCATTAGTTGAAGAAACAATATCACGAAAATAGGAGGAAGACTGGGACACATTGTGTACCCTTCACAAAGAGTTTGAGTGATGGAGAAAGAAAAAGATGCTGTTACTGACCAAGTGATAGATTGAGGTGCATCACTCACAAGGTGTGGTCCCTTCACGAGGAAGGAAAAGGGCACTGCTTTACAAACATACCTTTTAAGCATACTTAAGGCCTTATGACACTTTGATGATATTTTTATTACTCTTGTAGAGCACATACTTGATGAATGCTTCATCTCAAGCAATCAGAAAAGTACTATTCTCTTTGAATTTTTGAAAAAGAAAACTCTGAAAAATTTGCCCATCTAGGTTACCCCAAAATTTCTCAAATTTGAGCTTGTCTGGGACATTGGCAAAAAGAATCAAATAATTAAGGTAGACAATTATATTTGAATGATAATAATAATAGTAATATCATATCTAGACAGCTTGAACTTTTTCAGCAAATGCTGTTATCAATCAAGGACCTGTCTAAATTATACTGAACTATACATACGCTGCTAAGAGCAAAAAGATGAATAAAAAGAACAATAAAAAAAATGAAAAAAATAAAAAAGCTTGGTTAAAGTTAAAAGTTGAAGTCAAAATCTCTGCAAAGGGTTTTAAATCTTAAGATGGATGCTTCCGATTTTATTTCCTAATCCATATATTTGCTCCAAAAACCCTTCCAGTTCTTACCAATATTCTAATACCACAGACTACTGTGAATAGCTGCAGGAAGCAAATTTCATGGTGGAACGACATGGAAGTTTTTTCTATTTATGCTTTTATTACTTACATCAGCAGCTGCAAAAATTTTCTTCACTGACTCTGAAATTTCTGGACCAATTCCATCACCAGGGATCAATGTTACCATATGATTCTGTGGAATTGAAAGAAAGGACTAAGGCCAAGCTAACAAAGAGATCATTAAACAGAGGCAGACATAAGCATTTCAAACCCTTCTTGGGAAAAGTTGAATACTTGGTGCATGGATTAATCAAAATAGTCTTAAAATAAAAAGCACTTTAAAATATGTGATGGCATGATAGAGGTACACAAGTCGTAGAGCAAAGGTTTGTGAATTGAGGTTTCCTACTGACAAATTCTGTAAGCAGCTGGGCCAAGTAGAAACATTCACCACTTATTACTCTCTTGCCATGCAATACATGTTACATATAATGCAGAGCTTGAAAACGCAACATATTTTGCTTACCTCAGAGCTCATATGCCTTTGCATCCCTGGTACTACGAGTGCTTTTCCATTTCGTAAAATGGCCTAAAACAAATTTAAGTACAGACATAAGATTTTTTCAGCACTTCCTTACACTGGGTAGATCTGTCCTGTTTATCATACAATTCTAATGGCAAAATGAAGCTTGGTGATTCGCACAGAGGTGTAAGAATAGGTCCACGAAAGCTAAATTCTCTCTAACAGCTGTGGGTTAATTTGTAAGTGCAAATATTTAGAAGCACAACCCGATGTGGCAAGAGCATCTGCTGCATGAAAATCTTACTAAAGATAATCGAACGGCATCAAAAATAAGGATGCGACAAATTCAAATCTGAATTCAAAAGTTTTGCTCATCCTTTAAATTAGCAGATGGCCTTGTCTGCATAATGCTGGTTAGGAAGCCGGTCTTGCGGCACGTGAGAGGCCCATGCGATTATTCAGCAGCACCAAGCGATTCGTTTAGCCAAATACAACCATGTAAATACACAATGAATTGACAGCTTTACATATCTTTTGCAAAAATTAAACAATCACCTTGGAGCATAATCCTCCTTGATAGCAAAGCTTACCAAAAACAGAGCCTAACTTAATCGCAGGTGTGGACGCCATTTTAACGGACTTGCGGAGAGATTACATAATATCGAGGCTGACTATTTGCATACGAGGTAGCGAAATTAGTACTAATTTTTCTGTGTTTTCTTATATTGGGCAAGGCCTTGGCTCTGGGTTAGGAATCTACTGTCATAATCAAAATAAAAAGTTTGGCTCTCTCCAAAACACTAAATTTGCGATATCAATAACTTGATGATTTTCTTTTTCTCGTTACTTTCGAAGGAAGGGTGATTGTGGGGTGCCTCGAATCCCGACCGTTCATACAGTTGGCCCGTGAGCTATAACCACCATGCCAACCTCTCCATACGAAATACAGGCTATGAATCCCTTATGCTAATGCGGTTTCATCTGCGAAGAGAGTACTGATTTCTTTATCATCATCATTAACATTGTACACCTGCTTGGGGAAGGCGTTATGTAGGCAACTCACTGCTTCTGAGATCAGAGATCACTGTTCATCAATAATGCATGATTGATCAAACTTCAGATGATCATGGCGAGGGATTAGCTACATTCCTATCGAAAAACTAGCAAAATTTAGCTCTTCTGAAAATTTAATGACAGAAAGTCAATTTCCCCAAGGAAAAAGGAGTTTGGCAAGTCGATTGCTGCAGAAGGTGACAAACAAGAAGGAAGCTAATAACCGTTTGAGCTGATGGCATTGCTTCATTTGAGGTTTGTTTGTTCGAGGCCTGAACTTCAATAAGATTCAAATCACCAGAGCAAAAGCTGGTTGCTGGACATGTGAAGCAGTGGATGGATTATTCCTATGCAATTTTCAAGGGATTCGGTGGTCGAAGTTTTCATATACACAGGGAAGTCGCCTTGAGTTGTAGCAAATCATCATCACGAATCCTGAGAGGAAATTTCACTGTTAGGAAACTTCCTTTTGGTGGATTGCTGAAAGTCAAGTTACAGCAGATATAACGCCTGCTAATCCTAGCCGAAAGAGGTGTGCATAGAAGATCACTTAATACGTATGCCAAGTTCCTGGCGAATTTCAGGCTGGGAATTCATTAGAAGGCGAGAAATGAAGCATGGTTATCTGATAGGCCTTACACGAAGATTACTTGACTGATTGACCCTAGTGGAATCACCTAATAAGTGAAATCATACCAATCTTAGGCGCTTTCAAGTTCATTAGATATTACTCGGATTGTTAAATTGCCAGAATAAGCAGCCAAAGCGATCCTGATTTAGTATTAGACTTTTGATTGATCACTTGAATCATCGCTGCCTGATTTCGTGGATCCACAGGGCAGATCATTTCACCGCAGCATCACAAAATGAATGTCAGACATCGGCACAGCTATCAGCCCATTCCAGGGTTCCAGATAAGCTTACACACAGCTATGAATCCAGAATATGATTACTTGTTCAAGATATTATTGGTTGGTGACAGTGGCGTGGGGAAAAGTTCACTTCTGTTGAGATTCTCCGACGATGTTTTTTGTGATAGCTACATCAGCACTATTGGTGTTGACTTTAAGATAAAGACAGTGTTGCTAGATGACAAGGTTGTTAAACTCCAGGTAAAGAATCTGCGCATTTGAATACTACTTACCCTTACGAATTGCTGTTCTCTCACACGCGTCAGACTTGACACAATTATCATGCATCCTGACGCCTCCTTCTTAGGTTGTAGATTGGAGCAGTTGCTGCTGTGAACTTCTTCGTGATTGCAAGTAGGCTGAGCATGGCTTCATGTAGCTGCTCGAAGGAAATGTCAAGCCAAATGACAACATTACCATCGCATGAGTTACAATGTTCAAAATTACTGAAACTAACCCCAGCAATTAAAACCAAAACAACCACACGTCACCATATTTGATAGATAGGGTTGCGCTCATCTCTATTTCTTCAGCCTCTGGGTCGCACAGCTATTAAGTCACAATGAATGCTGGAGGTTTGGGGCTGGCCCGGCCTTAGTAATGCTATGGGTTGAACTTCCATAAGACGCTGCGTAATAAGTTATGTCTGCCACTTTGCAATCTTTGGCAAGGACCAACCACAGGAACCTGCGCAACGTGTAAAGCGAGTACTTTCTCAGCAGACCAGTTACATAAGCGGTACCCAGCTAAAATCTTGGTATCATAAAAACGTCCAGTCATACGAGAGAAGGGCGAATCAATACCACAGATGCAAGCGTGGGTTTCGCGACAAATTCATCAACGATTCAAAGAAAAAAAGTTTCGATAAGATAAATGTATGCATACATATTTATAAATATATATATATATTCATATACTTACACTCTTGCATCAGTGGCATTGATTCGCCCTTCTCCCGTATATATATATATGTATATATATATATATATATATATATATAGATATATATATATATATATATATATATTTATATATATTTATATATATATTTATATATGTTCATATGTTCATACACATGTAAACAAAAATACACATGTATGTCTATATCTAAAAATTAATATATATGTATGTATATATATATATATATATATATATATACATACATATATATTTATATATGTTCATATGTTCATACACATATAAACAAAAATACACATGTATGTTTATATCTAAAAATTAATTTATATGTATATGTTTATAAGCTCTCCCTATATATGTATATAGCTCTATTTTTATTTATAGATATAAGCTCTCTGATTTACATATAAATGTATATCTATATATATAAGCCCCCTCGTTCTTCGTAGATTTGGGACAGTGCTGGTCAAGAGAGATTCAAGACCCTGACAACAACATACTACCGTGGTGCGCATGGGATAATTGTCGTTTATGACGTAACAGACCGGAATACGTTCATTAACTGTGGATCATGGTTGACCGAAATCGAGAGACATGCTTGCGAAGGAGTGTTGAAATTGATCGTAGGAAACAAATGTGACAAACTCGACAGGGAGGTTGACTATGACGCTGCAGCCAGCTTTGCTGAAAAACTGTCGGTAAAATTTTTGGAGTCAAGTGCAAAAAACTCAGTCAACGTGGACAGATTGTTCATGACAATGGCGGCAGAATTGAAAGAAAAACTCGGGACTCCATTGGAGGAAGAGAAAAAGAGTCTGGAAATTGGCTCAGGAACACACGTGAAACAGGATAGATATGGGTGCTGCACTTGGCAGTGATTTGATTTGTTTTGATTTGTACGTAAAAGGAAACTGGCACCTCTGTAGAACAGAGATCTGCATCTGAACAGAGATCTTTTCTAGGATCAATAAACTTGATCTGATTCTCTCTCCTCTTAGCCTTCCGCTACCTTCTTCCTTCCTTCGTTGGGGCTTTGTATAGGCCACCATTGGCTTTCCAGCCAAAACTCACTAAAAAAATGACCGTTGTTATTAGACTGTTCGTTTGTCGTGAGAGTACTTAGCAGATATTTCACTGTCTGTCGAGCAATAGTATACAGTGCAGTTATACCAATTCGTGTAGTGACGAAAAATAAAATAACACTTAGATCAATTAAATAGAAGGTACAATTTGTCGACTTAAAGTAACATGGTAGTTAAAAGTCTTTACAGTCTCCCCGAAACCTCTTGCGGTTTAAATTACTTTACCTGATCTGAAAAAGCTCTTCTGGGAGACAAAAGCAGCAACACTGATCAAACATATTTAACCGCCACTTCACTCTTCACTATACAATGAACATGAGGCTAGCTTGCCAAAAATTTACGAATTGCCAAAGATATCGTAGGGCTTTCCAGGGGCAACTGCACAGTACACTGGTTTAGTAGAAACCAGAGGCAAGGCTTCGAGTTCTTTCTAGGAAATTGAACTCAATGGGTGGTTTCCCTTTGCATTCATCACAGTGTATATTTTGTGAAGGGTGCAGGACTTGAGCCCACAACCCGTTATGAATTTGTACGCAGAACCATGATACAACGGCACTGATTTTTAGGAAGACAGAGAAGAGACAAAAATACACAAAGCTGATAAGAAATCAAGACTTAGTCCAAGGTTTACAAATAACAACAATCTGTGTCAAAGATTCTACCTATCATTGTTTGAAAAATTCAAAAAGGCTAATTAGCATAAAAATATACATACGCTATGTGAAACGATTCGCAAAATGTTACAGTATTTTTATTCAAAGCAAAAACTCTGTTTCATGAGTAATTTTTTCATTATCTACACCATGATGCCAAGAGGCCTGGAGGAGATCACGTCATTTATACTTTATATCACAAGTTAGGGATCATTGGTATTTTGAGATCCGAATGAAGACTGTAATAAGACTATAAAATATACAAGGATTTTCTGACGAAAGAGAGGTCCTTTTAAATCAATTTACTGTGAAACTTAAGGCTAGTAGATTACATGATAATCACATTACTGATTGACTGATGGATTAAAAATCAGATGATCAAATAAGTGATCTGTCGATTTACAGACAAATGGGTTGATTAAATGATTGATTGACTGATGCACTGATTCATTGGATGATCAAATAAGTGATTCAGTGATTAACAGAAAGATTGATTGATTGGAAAAATGATTGAAGAAGCGATTCAATGATTAAGAGGCAGATGGGTTGATTGATAAGATGACCGACTGATGAAGTGATTGATGCATTGATTAATCAGATGATGACTAAGTGATACAGTGATGACCAAGTGATACAGTGATGACTAAGTGATACAGTGATGACTAAGTGATACAGTGATGAATAAGTGATACAGTGATGACTAAGTGATACAATAATTTTGCAGTGTGGGCACAACTGACCTAGGCTAGTCCCAGGTTAGTAGAACCGTGGAGTCCTCGAAGATGGTAAACGACCATGGCTCAGCCCGGGTGGACAGGAAGAATAAAATTCAACCCATAATTGGAGTGATAAAGATTCAAGAACAAATTGACAACGACAAGAGGATGAGAGAAGAAACAGGGGGCCAAGCGGCAGGAATGTTGAAGGACACAGCGACATATCTCCACTATCGAAACTTAACTCACATGGACACGGACTTCATTCTTCGCCTTCACGCAACATTTCGCAAAGCAAGCAGGTTCCTGGTCATAAAACCACGGACAACTTTGCCGCAGGTTCCTAGTCACCCTACTCATAAAACCACGGGTAACTTCATGGCAGGTTCCTGATCACCTTACTCATAAAACCACGGGTAACTTCAATGCAGGTTCCAGGTTATCCTAGTCACAAAACCACGGATAACTTCATCGCAGGTTCCTAGTCACCCTACTCATAAAACCACGGACAACTTCATGGCAGGTTCCTAGTCACCCTACTCATAAAACCACGGGTAACTTCGATGCAGGTTCCAGGTTATCCTAGTCACAAAACCACGGGTAACTTCGATGCAGGTTCCTGGTTATCCTACTCATAAAACCACGGGTAACTTCGATGCAGGTTCCAGGTTATCCTAGTCACAAAACCACGGGTAACTTCGATGCAGATTCCTGGTTATCCTACTCATAAAACCACGGACAACTTCATGGCAGGTTCCTAGTCACCTTACTCATAAAACCAGGGGCAACTTCGATGCTGGTTCCAGGTTATCCTAGTCACAAAACCACGGGTAACTTCGATGCAGGTTCCAGGTTATCCTACTCATAAAACCACGGGTAACTTCGATGCAGGTTCCAGGTTATCCTAGTCACAAAACCACGGATAACTTCATCGCAGGTTCCTAGTCACCCTACTCATAAAACCACGGACAACTTCATGGCAGGTTCCTAGTCACCTTACTCATAAAACCAGGGGCAACTTCGATGCAGGTTCCAGGTTATCCTAGTCACCAAACCACGGGTAACTTCGATGCAGGTTCCAGGTTATCCTACTCATAAAACCACGGGTAACTTCGATGCAGGTTCCAGGTTATCCTAGTCACAAAACCACGGATAACTTCATCGCAGGTTCCTAGTCACCCTACTCATAAAACCACGGATAACTTCATCGCAGGTTCCTAGTCACCCTACTCATAAAACCACGGATAACTTCATCGCAGGTTCCTAGTCACCCTACTCATAAAACCACGGACAACTTCATGGCAGGTTCCTAGTCACCTTACTCATAAAACCAGGGGCAACTTCGATGCAGGTTCCAGGTTATCCTAGTCATAAAACCACGGGTAACTTCGATGCAGGTTCCAGGTTATCCTACTCATAAAACCACGGGCAACTTCGATGCAGGTTCCAGGTTATCCTAGTCACAAAACCACGGGTAACTTCGATGCAGGTTCCAGGTTATCCTAGTCACAAAACCACGGGTAACTTCATCGCAGGTTCCTAGTCACCTTACTCATAAAACCAGGGGCAACTTCGATGCAGGTTCCAGGTTATCCTAGTCACAAAACCACGGGTAACTTCATCGCAGGTTCCTAGTCACCTTACTCATAAAACCAGGGGCAACTTCGATGCAGATTCCTGGTTATCCTACTCATAAAACCACGGGTAACTTCATCGCAGGTTCCTAGTCACCTTACTCATAAAACCAGGGGCAACTTCGATGCAGGTTCCAGGTTATCCTACTCATAAAACCACGGGTAACTTCGATGCTGGTTCCAGGTTATCCTACTCATAAAACCACGGGTAACTTCGATGCAGGTTCCAGGTTATCCTACTCATAAAACCACGGGTAACTTCGATGCAGGTTCCAGGTTATCCTGGTCACAAAACCACGGGTAACTTCGATGCAGGTTCCTGGTTATCCTACTCATAAAACCACGGACAACTTCATGGCAGGTTCCCAGTCACCTTACTCATAAAACCAGGGGCAACTTCGATGCAGGTTCCAGGTTATCCTACTCATAAAACCACGGGTAACTTCGATGCAGGTTCCAGGTTATCCTAGTCACAAAACCACGGGTAACTTCGATGCAGATTCCTAGTCACCCTACTCATAAAACCACGGACAACTTCATGGCAGGTTCCTAGTCACCTTACTCATAAAACCAGGGGCAACTTCGATGCAGGTTCCAGGTTATCCTACTCATAAAACCACGGGTAACTTCGATGCAGGTTCCAGGTTATCCTACTCACAAAACCACGGGTAACTTCGATGCAGATTCCTGGTTATCCTACTCATAAAACCACGGACAACTTCATGGCAGGTTCCTAGTCACCTTACTCATAAAACCAGGGGCAACTTCGATGCAGGTTCCTGGTTATCCTACTCATAAAACCACGGGTAACTTCGATGCAGGTTCCAGGTTATCCTAGTCACAAAACCACGGGTAACTTCGATGCAGATTCCTGGTTATCCTACTCATAAAACCACGGACAACTTCATGGCAGGTTCCTAGTCACCTTACTCATAAAACCAGGGGCAACTTCGATGCAGGTTCCAGGTTATCCTACTCATAAAACCACGGGTAACTTCGATGCAGGTTCCAGGTTATCCTAGTCACAAAACCACGGGTAACTTCGATGCAGATTCCTGGTTATCCTACTCATAAAACCACGGACAACTTCATGGCAGGTTCCTAGTCACCTTACTCAAAAAACCAGGGGCAACTTCGATGCAGGTTCCTGGTTATCCTACTCATAAAACCACGGGTAACTTCGATGCAGGTTCCAGGTTATCCTAGTCACAAAACCACGGGTAACTTCGATGCAGATTCCTGGTTATCCTACTCATAAAACCACGGACAACTTCATGGCAGGTTCCTAGTCACCTTACTCATAAAACCAGGGGCAACTTCGATGCAGGTTCCAGGTTATCCTACTCATAAAACCACGGGTAACTTCGATGCAGGTTCCAGGTTATCCTAGTCACAAAACCACGGGTAACTTCGATGCAGATTCCTGGTTATCCTACTCATAAAACCACGGACAACTTCATGGCAGGTTCCTAGTCACCTTACTCATAAAACCAGGGGCAACTTCGATGCAGGTTCCAGGTTATCCTACTCATAAAACCACGGGTAACTTCGATGCAGGTTCCAGGTTATCCTAGTCACAAAACCACGGGTAACTTCGATGCAGATTCCTGGTTATCCTACTCATAAAACCACGGACAACTTCATGGCAGGTTCCTAGTCACCTTACTCATAAAACCAGGGGCAACTTCGATGCAGGTTCCAGGTTATCCTAGTCACAAAACCACGGATAACTTCATCGCAGGTTCCTAGTCACCCTACTCATAAAACCACGGACAACTTCATGGCAGGTTCCTAGTCACCTTACTCATAAAACCACGGGTAACTTCGATGCAGGTTCCAGGTTATCCTAGTCACAAAACCACGGATAACTTCATCGCAGGTTCCTAGTCACCCTACTCATAAAACCACGGACAACTTCATGGCAGGTTCCTAGTCACCTTACTCATAAAACCAGGGGCAACTTCGATGCAGGTTCCAGGTTATCCTAGTCACAAAACCACGGGTAACTTCGATGCAGGTTCCAGGTTATCCTACTCATAAAACCACGGGCAACTTCGATGCAGGTTCCAGGTTATCCTAGTCACAAAACCACGGGTAACTTCGATGCAGGTTCCAGGTTATCCTAGTCACAAAACCACGGGTAACTTCATGGCAGGTTTCTAGTCACCTTACTCATAAAACCACGGGCAACTTCGATGCAGGTTCCTGGTTATCCTACTCATAAAACCACGGGTAACTTCGATGCAGGTTCCAGGTTATCCTAGTCACAAAACCACGGATAACTTCATCGCAGGTTCCTAGTCACCCTACTCATAAAACCACGGGTAACTTCATGGCAGGTTCCTGATCACCTTACTCATAAAACCACGGGTAACTTCAATGCAGGTTCCAGGTTATCCTAGTCACAAAACCACGGATAACTTCATCGCAGGTTCCTAGTCACCCTACTCATAAAACCACGGACAACTTCATGGCAGGTTCCTAGTCACCTTACTCATAAAACCAGGGGCAACTTCGATGCAGGTTCCAGGTTATCCTAGTCACAAAACCACGGATAACTTCATCGCAGGTTCCTAGTCACCCTACTCATAAAACCACGGACAACTTCATGGCAGGTTCCTAGTCACCTTACTCATAAAACCACGGGTAACTTCGATGCAGGTTCCAGGTTATCCTAGTCACAAAACCACGGATAACTTCATCGCAGGTTCCTAGTCACCCTACTCATAAAACCACGGACAACTTCGATGCAGGTTCCAGGTTATCCTAGTCACAAAACCACGGGTAACTTCGATGCAGGTTCCAGGTTATCCTAGTCACAAAACCACGGGTAACTTCATGGCAGGTTTCTAGTCACCTTACTCATAAAACCACGGGTAACTTCGATGCAGGTTCCTGGTCACCTTACCCATAAAACCACGGGTAACTTCGATGCAGGTTCCAGGTTATCCTAGTCACAAAACCACGGGTAACTTCGATGCAGGTTCCTGGTTATCCTACTCACAAAACCACGGGTAACTTCGATGCAGGGGGTGGGGATAGCGCGAGTGAGCGGATGGCGAAAGATGCCAGGTGCACTGCGTGACCAAAGGATCACGGCAAAGGTGAAGAGGAGAGTGTGCCGGACCATAGTGAGACCAGCAGTGCTTTCTGAAATGATTAGTCTCTTGAGTAGTCAAATGAAATGAAGTCTATTTACTATCTTGTCACTCTCCTTGCCGTAGCCTAACGCAACCGTTACAATTTTTTGGTGACAGAGGTGCAAGGCTGAGTGTCAAGAGTATCATTATCATCGCTTCTTTAGCCATTGTTCCCGAGAAGTTTGATTCTGGGTATTTTGTAGGGTGGATTCGCAATCTAAATTGCTGTGTCACTGCAAATAATAGGATAGATGACGATAAGCTGAAAAAGTTGCATGCATTTTCAAACCGTCCGTCGGGCCGCTGCTTACACTGGGTCGATACAGAGATTGTTCCAGATAAACTCTTAGAAGAATATAATGCGAAGAACTGAACTTGAGTCCAAGTAGCCTTTTTTAATTAATAGTAAGATTAATACGGTATTTTACCTTCGGTAATATAATGAATCTTAGATGTGAGATGCGCCACGCCACTATAGCTAAGTAATCCTAGGCCCATTCATCCTTCGGATATCCTTGCCGCGTATCATAAGCATGGGCCTTGATGCTCGTCAATAGCCTGCTGTTGTTGATTAGCAGAAACCCCACGATACTACAAGTTACGTCATGCTCCATTATTTGAACAAACGTCAGTAAAGCTCGTGAGACGATAGGAGTTTCGCACTCCTTATTGGGACAAATCTATGTTCATATCCAATTGTCTTATCTATTTAACACGTTTTGATTAAACATAACCGAAAGGCTCGCAAATTTAAAGCGTTTTGCGAAATTCTATAATTGGAGCAGCGCAAAGAAATTTGGTGCAATTGTGCTTTTATTCGAGGGACCCGCTGTCGTGATTCCAAGCCCTCCCGGAAGAAACCGCCAATTCTATTATTGGTTTTGTAGAAGCTCTAAGAAATCGATTTAGTGCCTCCAATATTGAATTTATCCTGAGACAGAAACTCTATGCTAAGAAACAAGGATCCTTGGAACCATTAGCTAATTATACCGCAGATATAATCAAACGACGTCGACGTCTCTCTCTCTCAATGACAACGAACTTATGAACATTTTCACTAACGGCCTCAATCCGGAATTAAAGCCACACGTTGTCTTAAACCAGCCTACGTCATTCACAGAGGCCGAAAAGCTTGCTCGCCTCAGGGAAGCTGTTTCCAGAACATCAGGGGTAAATTCGGTGAATGCCTCAAGCCAAACGGTTCACCAACAAAGCATTAAGGAACTTGAGGGTCAAGTCAAACCCCTTTTGTCTTTGGTCCGTAACAGAATACCGTCTAAACCACCATCCTCGAATGGAATGACCAGCGATGTGCCCCCAAAAGCTACTCCATGATGTACCATTCCAGCTCGAAAATCAAGGAAATTACTTGGCTGCTGATAGTAGCACCGAGTAAAAGCTGACATAATCGCCGCAACTCAAAATTCAGCACAAAATGTCGGAAAAGATCATGAGAAGATTGCCAGTTACTGCAGCTAGCGTGCTGCGCTTGCATAAACGAAATATAATTGCGGACATTTGTCCGGAGAGAGAGTTAGGATTTATGATTATTGGATGAGCCTAACATATTTCGATATTCTGAGTCTTACCTGAGTCAAAGCACGTGGTTTTCCGTACACAAAATAATGTATACGCCCGACCCAGAATCGACGTATGACTGACGGGCAACTTATCTGCAATTTTTGCCAGCGGGTAGGGCACATTGCAATTTCACAACGTACCTTAAAGACTTGCCGCATGTCTTACAGGTAATATATCTCTCTAATATGAGGTAGTTTGTGTCTAACTCTCCAAATTACAAATGGTATGATGGCGATCTATATGAAAGTCCTTTCGAGTAGTAATCTCTGCTTAGTTTCCTCTGGTCATCTTTGACATGATGGTCATTAATGACCAACCATGGCACTCTTCACTGTTCTAAATGAAAATGTAGAATAGTTCAACTAACTGGGTGCAGTTTTCACAAACAAAGTAGATGACACCAAGGAAGTAAAACGACGTATTGCAATAGCAAAGGCAGCAACGGTTTCACTGACCAGTATGGAAAGACATACCAAGAAACTACTTCTGCAAGCATTGGTCTTCCTGATAGCAACATAAGGAGCAGAACATTGGGTCTTAAAGAAAGTCGACAGGAGGCAAATTGCCTCTTTTGAATTGTGGTGCTACCGTAGACTTCTTCGTGTAAGCTGGGTGGACAAACGTACGAACGAATGGGTTCTGGAGAAGATCGGACCACGCTGAAGACTGCTGGACAACATAAATGACAGGAAATTGCGTTTTTTGGGACATGTGGCCAGAGCAGACGGCATCACAAAAGATTTGCTCTTTGGTACAATTCCTAGCAAAAGAGGACGTGAAAGGCGTGAAACGTGAAGGACATTGCATTGCGGACATTAGCATGGCTGATTTGCTCAGACTGGCGCAGAACCGGAGTCAATGGCGTCGATTCGTGAAGAGTGCCAGTGAAGTGTTGATGTGTTACTAGGTCAAATCGATTAACAAGTAATAATCACAAGCGACCAGTAACATGCTGATCTGTCACATTCATTTATGTAACTTAATTATCTTTTAATCTTTAAGCAGCCTTGTAATTCAGAAATTGAATCAGACTTATAAAAGCAGCACAATCATGCACACGCGCTCTCTTTGTGTTCAATCCCATCTTACGCTTCACTACAAATCTGGTGACAGAGGTGGGATATGGCTGCAATTCTGCCTGAAAAGTTGGAGCAAGGTGACTTTCGCGTATGGTTACGCCAATTTGAAACCTGACCCAACGCAAATGGATGGACGGCACCACAAGGACAAAGGAAATTGTCAGCCTTCCTTCGTGGACTTGCTGCAACGCGTTTTTAAGCCCCTGCGGAGGATCAACGACCCAACCTACCAGGAATTAGCTGCAAACCCAACGGTCGCATTGTGTCCTGCGATTTGCAGAGAAATGTATTATACTGAGTTTTTATTATGGACTGCCTGTGTCTTGGTATTTGTTTCCAAATGGAGGTCCCCGTACCATCTGGTCACAGAAAGAAATCTGGGAAGCATCGGTCAAAGATCATTGTTTCACCTGAGACGATTGAATTATGTCGTCGAGACGTTTCGAACAAGAAAGATCAGCAGAGTGAATCTGCAAGCTCGAAAAAACTTGCATTTTTCCAAGATCTGAAGGCATTATTAGACTTAAAAAAATCAACGGTTGAGGATAACCATGGTAGCAAGAGATGTCTTTTATCAGTCCAAAGTTCGTGTATTGAAAAAATGATAAGCGAGCTTCTTTGCCCAAAAAATGTTTGAGCTCCGGCCCAAAATTCATTGTGCAAAAGGAGAGGTCAAATGGTTTAGCAGCATTTGGAGAGATTCACTGTGATCGGTGTGAGGAGGTCATTTTTGAAGGATACTTGTGCAGTCGTGTTGGAAAATCTGATTCAGCAAACAAGCCATTTGAGGTGAATCTACGTGCAACTTTAGCCTTCAG
The DNA here is from genome assembly GCA_964026355.1 of Pseudorhiza aurosa. Classification (NCBI taxonomy): domain Eukaryota; kingdom Metazoa; phylum Cnidaria; class Scyphozoa; order Rhizostomeae; family Lychnorhizidae; genus Pseudorhiza; species Pseudorhiza aurosa. The sequence goes on from OZ032122.1 coordinate 6,965,511, forward strand.
AGGAATAGGTTCTGGGCTTTTTGCCATGAAAGAAAGGTGCAGCATCACGAATATGCCTCATTGCTTGAGTCAAGATGCCTACACAAGATGCAACGGAAGCATAAATGCAGCAAAGGTACAAGAAACATTTTGTCGTATTCGAAATGCTTCGTTAAAAGCCATTCATGGGGCCTACATGGATGTTGGTGTGGAACCAGATGAAGAGGGTATGCTCAATATTGCCGTGTCGTATGATGGTCCTTGGCAAAGTGTTGATAGGAAGAAGCCCCATGATACGTTTGAACGTTGCGTAATGGCAACGCATTCCTTATTTGGAGCGATTTAGCGTTGTATCAAGATAGTAGTTTTGCATTCCTTATTTGGACTGATTTAGCGGTGTGTCAAGATAGTAGTTTTGCCTTCCTTTTTTGGAGATATTTTATCTCCGTATCAAACTGTCGTATCTCTATATAACACGTTTAGATTAGTTTTAGTTTTGAGTTAGAGTTTTTGAGAAGTAGAAGTAGTAGTAATATTAGAATAAGGACGAAGTCGAAGAAGAAGACAAAAGCCGCTGTCGAGTGAAGAGACGACCCGACGCCGAAGATATAGCCGAAGAGAGCCGAGCTCACCGAAGAGTAACAGACGTTTAAGTAAGTGTTTTATGTAGTAAAATCGGAACATTCGCACTCACGCGTTAGATTACACGTTAAGTGTGATTTAACAAAAGGCGAGGGCATTCCTCTCATAATGGTTTAGGGTGTGTCATAGACCTTCTGACGGGCCTCCCAGTAGACTATGAAGTCATTTCAAATTTCTGCCTGAAATGCAAAATTGCAGAAGGTAAGCCACATGATCTGGAATGGGAAGAGAAACATTCTCAAAATTGCCCTAAAAATTTCAATGGCACTAGTAATGCCATGGAAGTGGAATGTGCTCTAAGGCTCTGGAAGAGGTCAACAGATTTCAAGCTTAGATACACGGCAATGCTTTGTGATGGTGACAGCAAGTCATATGATGCAGTCGGGGAAGCAGCAGTCTATGGATAAGATGTTTCGATTTCAAAGGAAGATTGCATAAACCATGTATCTAAGCGAATGGGAACTGCCCTAAGAAATCTAGTGGCATCTTCTAGAGCTCAGAAGGAATCAATTTCAGGAAAAGGGAAATTGACCCATAAAATGATGGACAAGATGCAAAACTTCTATGGTCGTGCAATCAAGGATTGTGGTGAGGATGTGCAGATGATGAGACCAAGAATATTTAGTATCGAGTAGTTGGTATCGATGAAGTAAAAGAAGGCTAAGCGTGTTTTATTTGAGAAGACATCCTGAGGACCCGTGCAAGCTACAAAATTGGTGACAAGACACAGGAATGCCTTCAACGTTGTTGCCTGAGCATTTTACTTCTGGATATTTCGCTTCATGGCTACGTCGTTTCGAATGATGCGCCTTAGCCAACGAATGGGATGCTGCGACTAAGCTAGGTAAGCTCCCAGCCTTTCTGCAAGGCCCTGCCGCCTCTTACTTTGATTCGTTCTCCACTGCTGCGAAAAGTACTTATGCGGACTTAACAGACAACCTGCTGCAGTCATTTTTCCCGTCTGATGAACGTGAACAGTTTTACTTGAAATTTGATGAGCAGACCTTTCGACCTGGCGAAGACTCACTCCTGTTCCAGTGGCACTTGAAGGGACTGTTGGAAAGAGCTGAGCCGGACTTGTCTGACACGGCCAAAGATGCCCTGCTCCGTCGTCAGTCTATGAAGGGATTGCCGCAGAACCTTCGCTTGCGACTTCTGGAGTCCAATGCTACGCCAAAGTTGGCTGACATGCTTGAGAAAGAGAGAGATGCTAGAGATGCGAGAGAGAGAGACCCCGAGAGAGAGAGCGATATTTAATGCGACATTTGCTGTATTCATGTATAACAATTGCTGATTGACTGTTACATATGCTGCACCCTCAACGTTACATTTGCTGCATGGGGCATGGGGATGAAAGGGCGGATTGGTCACTTCAGTTTTTAATTAGCACGCTGGGTTCTGTCCATCAGTTGACATTGATTTTCAATCGACGAAACGCGCCTATCTTGCCTCCAGAAGTGAAGAAAACACTCAGAAGTAAGTATATTATGTATAGATATCTCAGATATATTGTGACATTATTACTTAAGATAAATAAAGTTCCGATCAATCCAAGTAAGCAAGCCTGAATCATTTTATTAATGCCTGCAAATTGTTGGTCTACCCAGACAGGTCAAAACGCCCAAATTTAAATTCTTTCTTTTTAAAATTTTAGTTAACAACCAGGTTTAACATTGCGTGTTTTCATCTCTTATCCTTGATCATTTTGACTATTTCAATGATTTCTACATTTACTGACACTTGATGACACTTACAGCTCGTTACAGGGCAAAAGTGCGATACGTAATGCGCTAAAGAGTGTCATCAAGTGTCAGTAAATTCAGAAAGCACGCTGAATCTAAGCAAGCAAAACAAAATAAAGAAAGAACATGGTGTTTCCAACAAATAGTTTTTCTGATTCAGGCTGCGTTTACACTGTACCAGATCATTCTTAATCCGATATGTCGTAACACCCACGCGCACGCTTATTATTATAATTCATGTTTCTACGTAGTAGCCTCACAATAATGTAAAGCTAAGGAACTTATTCACTTGATAAGAATTTACTAACATCACTAATATCTCATAACTTCTTATTAAATATGCTTATTTGTTAAGACCTCAGGATCGGTTCCATGCTCCATCTTGATTGGCTATTTGTATAGTGTTGTTCCGCTATGATTCACTCGTACCGCGTGGATTTTGTAGAAGAGATTTAGATTTTAGTATTCCGAGGATGAAATAGAAGGAAAATAATCGTTGTATTTTCTTCGTATAAACTATAAATTTAAATCCAGAACTAGCGAATTGAAAGATTTATTCTTACACGATACAAAAGTGTCACGGATCAGCCATGCGTTTACACTAGATAAGGGACCGTTCATTATCTATGCCTCAGGTTGGGACTGAAGAGAAATGCTTATTTTGGTATTTTATTGTTACCCAGCCATATGCACCATAAAAATAATAATTACCCAACAAAATTAGAGCTATTAAAATACGCTAACCAACCCACAGAGTGGTGACTGAAAAGGAAAATACAGTAATTGATGGCCACACCTATCAGAGAGGATACTATAATGTAACTGTTAAATGAATGCAAGCTTCCATGATCCAGCCAATCTGCCATACCACGTTGTTTGAATAAGTCTATTGTCTATGCTGACTTCCTCATCTTGGAGTCCGTTTTTCCCATCGTCTACCACATCTAAATCATTGAACATCAAGTCATTTTCACTGTCCTCACCGTCTTCACAACTTTACCAATTAACAGGTCAAAAACTGAAATCAGCCCATTTAGGCGCTTCATCTCATGAACAGACTTTCTATTTTCTGCGATAGTGTTGATAAGAAGAAGCCCCATGATACGTTTGAATGTTATGTAATGGCAACGCATTCCTTATTTGGACAAGTTTACCATTATATCACGATAGTAGTTTTGCATTCCTTATTTGGACACATTTATCTCCGTATCAAACTTTCGTATCTATATAACACGTTTAGATTAGTTTTAGTTTTAGTTTTTGAGAAGTAGAAGTAGTCGTAGTATTAGAATAAGGAACAAGTTGAAGAGGAAGACTAAAGCCGTTGTCGAGTGAAGAGACGACCCGACGCCGAAACATCGCCGAAGAGAGCCGAGCTCACCGAAGAATAATAGACGTTAAAGTAAGTTGTTTTGTATAGTTAAATCGGAACATTCGTACTCACGCGTTAGATTAACAACACACGTGTGATTTAACAATAGCAAGCAATTTTTCAAATTTACGCCTGTTTTCTCTAACACTACAATTTTTCTGCGATTTAAAGACATTTTCCGAAAATCTTTAATTCAAAATCAAATAGTTTCTAGCGTCGTCCCTTAACCTTAATTTTGCTACATTTTTCTGGGATCTTCATTTTTAATTTCCGCCGGTAGATATCACCAATTCCATAGCAATATGGGGTTTCTTCCTGCTTTGTACATGTACTATATTTAGTGTTAATTATAAGGACGAAACAAGATCTTTTCGTAAATCCAATCCTGATCTCATAGAGTGCAATGGACTTCAGTGGCATTTACGAATTCATCATTACGAGGTATAGGGTCTTCCACCGCCCATTCCCGCCAATTTGCTCTGCAGGACCAGAAACGAGGCTCAGAGGCCTAACTGATGCCGCAAACATGGAGGACGAACTGCAGTAAATTTGTGGAAGGAGTCTAAGCGATGCGAGTGGAAGAAATTTTCTTGATTGGTTGGAATCAAGTGGCTTGAAAGAATATGCAGCATGATTTTCTGAAAATGGCTACGATGATTTAAACTTGATAAAAATTTTAGATGACGACGAAATCAAGGAGATGATAAAGAATTTGAAGATTGAGAAACCAGGCCATGTTCTGAGGTTAAAGAAATGCATCACCGTATTGAACAATACAGTATTAATTGAAAATTTTGAAAATCAAAAGGAACAACCAACTAACGTCATATATAAAACAAAAAGCAGTGAGTAAATTTTAATTGCTTCGCATTTTCACCCCAATTTTATCCATAGCTTGAATTCAACTCGTCTCAAGCAGTACATAGCCTTATGTAACAGCAGCGAAATCCGCGTAGTGTCATGTTTGCATCATTTTAATTAATATTCTGCGATTACATTAATTAAAGATATTGCAAATTTACATGCTAGCTCTGACATTCTTTGAAGGCAAGTTCCAACTGAAAGCAGTCAATAGTGAAGATTTAAGGCCATGGGCCCCCTGAAGCCAAATCCCAAAACAAAGAAAATGTAGTATTTCAATGAGGTCCCACAGCAAATTTATGAAGCAGCCTATACCTCAAAGCAAAGCCAATTCAACACATATTTGAATGGTCAATGGCTTTTTAGATGGGAAACAAAGCAAAAAATTGATAAATTTGAGGTAATTATTAACTCCTATAATAATGAGGGTGTCATTCCAAAGGAGAACATTATGTTTCGTAAGTACCTTACACTGCCTGATGATGCTGGTAATGATATTGGAGAAGAGAAAAAGAGAATCAGATTTTGATATCTCATGCAGTAATGAAAACTCAGACATTGATTTTGAATTATAGATATTACTCTCAGTCATTATTGTAGTGCTTACTTGTTAGATTAATCTATAAAAATTTTTCTTATATTTCTTAGATTTTTAACTCTGAATAAATTTCATTTACCCAACCTTTTAGAAGCAAAAAAAATGAGATACCCAACCTATTTCTCTTCAGCCCCAACCTGAGGCATAAATAATGAGTGAACTAAATAGTTGTATTAATCATACTAGATATAGCTTGATTTTGAAAGTGTAAAATCCAACTATAAGGAGGGTGCTCATTATGTGGTATAGATAAAGTTTGGCATGGCCTTCTGCTAAATAGGACTTGTTATTTTCAACTTTGAACACTTTTAATGCTAGATATCACGTGTTGCACTTGATATATAGCGATATCCATAATATTGCTATATATCTGATAATGAATCTTCAAGCAAGCAGTATAGCGATATAATCATATTGTTTCCAGCACTGGGTGATCTTATTTCTTTGCGATTTTTGCAATTCATGTTTTTTAATTTCATTGTTTCAACAATTATCAAGTATCTTGTTTTTTAATTAAAGGATGTCGTAAATCTGATGGGAAGAAGAGAGAGACTGAATACCCAATTAAATCATGTTGGGCCAAGAGATATGACCTCCCTCGCCATATGCGGCTAGTTCATCAGTGGCCAGCCTCTCGAGGCAAAGCATGTAAAAGCATTATACCGACTCCGTAAAACCTATGAAAGCACGGTGAATAAGAAGAATCCTGATGCGATCGTATTTCGAAAACATGATCTGTGGATGGGTGTAGAGCAATTGTGATCAATCTTCCAAGACATCTAACAGGTGTTCACAATATTGATTCCAATAGTAAGGAATTTGAGATTTTGAAGACAAGGGCTGTCAGAATGGAGGGACCAAAATAGAAAAGACCAAAGCTGGAGATGGGCGTCAGAGAGACAAAGCATGAGTCCCTGACATTGGTCCTTAATAACGAACCAATTGCGTCAGACTCTAAAGACTCGTCTTTTGAGTATAATCCAACTTCCTCAACCAATTCGTCCTCATCGTCTTCAGCTTCTGTGTCAGAATTTGACAGCCAGTCAAGACTCTTGATGAGAGGGACAGAAACAGCAGTTTTTTCAGAAGTCAGTGGAAGAAAAAGATGACAGCCAATGTAAAGAGAGTTCTGATAGTAATGATCAACATGCTGAGATGATCTTATTGCAGCGCTACCTTCGCAGACTCCAAAAGAAGAAACCAGGGAGATTATGGATGCCTTTTATAATTTCCTGGTATCTGCTGCATCAGCAAATAAGGATCCAAATGCTGCACAGCAGTGCAAAGAGCGAGTGATGAAGATCCTAGAGGTTGAGGATGACCAATTTGATCCTCAGAGCTTGATGAACAGGAAGCTGGTCCCGGATATTTTTCTGAAGCATTATTGCCGCCAGAAGAATCTTCATCCAAAGACCATTTGGGCCTATCTTACAAGCTTGTCACATTTTTGCAATTTTGTAATAACTGATTAGCAGTCTACCCAGTCCAGATCTTTCGCCAAATGAAAATGCTCGATTAATTTCGTCTCTCAATCTGTCTTCTGACGTGTTTGTCTCATCAACCTTGGAGCTTGGTCGAATTTAAATGATTCAACAGACGATTATTACTGGTGACGCGCGGCCGATTAAACAACCTCCCTACCGTGTTGCACCCAATGCTGGTACCCACGAATCTCCGTTTTACTTGTTATACGGTCGTGAGCCTCGTCTGCCACTAGATGCTTCCATGCTTCTGTCCGATTCTAATGCTTCTACATCGGTCTCAGAGCCCCACGCACGCCTTGTGACGAATCTGGAAGAATCTCGGAACCTAACTGCCTCAAATACTTAGCTCACCCAACAACGAATTAAAATGCAATACGATAAGCATGCTTTTCCAGTTTCGTTTGGCGTTGGCTCTAAAGTTGGGTAAATACCCCGAAAAATCGAAAGGGCTTGTCTAAAACGCTTGCACACAACTTTCCTGGTCCTAATAATTAGAGCAAGGGGTCATTAAGTCAAGTTCCAGCCCCTCGGCTTCTCCTATTGTTCTCGTGAAGAAGAAGGATGGTAAGTATCGTTTCTGTGTTGACTACCGTAAACTTAATCAAGTAACTAAGGAAGATGCACACCGTCTTCCTAGAATAGATGACTTGCTAGATGCGCTACATGGCTAAAAGTACTTCAGCACCTTAGATTAACGTTCAGGATACTGGCAAATTTCTGTTGACCCCCAGGACCAAGAAAAAACAGCTTTTGTTACCCCTGATGGGTGGTGGGAATTTGTGCGACTTCCTTTTGGAGTCACAGGAGGGCCAGCAACCTTTCAACGGGCAATCGAAATAGTATTATCTGGATTAACATACGATACCTGTTTATGTTATTTTGATGATATCATAATTCCTTCAAATAGCATAGAACAACAATGCGAACGATTACGTACTGTTTTGTCTAGGTTTTGAACCCATAATTTGCGGGTTAAGGCCAGTAAAGGTTCTTTTCCTGGGCCATATTGTATCATCAAATGGTTTCCACACCGAAGCTCCAAGCTCCAAGAACCAAACAATGTGGTACAAGTTAGAACGTTTTTGGGATTGGCAGGTTATTATCGTCGATTTATTCCAAGGTTTGCTACTATCGCGGCACCATTAGTTGACCTCATAAAAAAGATGTCTGCATTTGTCTGGGATCAAAGATACAAAGAGGCATTCCACGCACTTAAGACTTTGCACAGTCAGTTAGAAAGAGTCTCCAGAGTATCAAATCTAGTGCTCAGAAAAAGCTCACTGTTAGTCGAGCAAAGCATATAGTAAATTGTGATTCTTTGCATATTATTTAGTGGTCCCCATTCTTACCGGATAGCTCTGTTTGGTTGCACCGTCCCGAAGCATGGAAGTTTGGTAGAAGATGGATTGGCCCTTATGACGTCTTATCCAGAAATGGGGTTAATTATAAGGTTAAATCCAAGGATGGGAAAATCGTGGTAGTTCACCATGACAACCTCAGGCAATGTGTTGTCCCTGTCAACAAGGGGGTCCTCTATCACCCTGTCCCCAAATCCATGGATATCACTTTTGGTGAAGGACCTTCTAACACAGGGGAGAGTACTCGTCGTCAACAGCGCCTTCGCCCTGCCAGGCTAAGACAAAATATTGGGCCGTCGTTGAGGTATGGAAACTTGTGACGCATTGAAAAAAAAAAGGAAAAAAAAGGGAGGGGATGCTGTGATAATATGAACTTAACATTATTTGTAATTTGAAATAGCATTTGTATTGAATTGAATTCTTATCCAAATCTGTTTACGTGACTGCATAGTTATGCGTAATGTTTGTTATGAGTAACGTTGTATCAATGGTTTAACTACGTAATGTTTGTTAAATACAATTGCCGTCCTGCCGTATTGTTGTCATGTTGTGTCTATTAGTAATCAAGCTCTTCTTTATGTAATGTGCAATCTTGTTTTATAGTTAGTTGGTTTTAGAGAAGCACTCGGAGAAACACGTATCCACCTCTCACTCGTCTCTCTGCCGAACCCTTAACGGATTTTATTACACCTAACGTACTTCAACGAGCTCACATAAACCAGCTGATTTCCATACCGCCTGTTTTCAGTGAGAAGAATTTCGCACGCCTCCGAGGAATGCATGACGAGATTGAGACCCACCTACGTGGCTTAGAGGCTCTTGGTGTTGACATGGCAACGTTCTCGGGCTTCGTAGTCCCTGTCTTGATGGAAAGGCTCCCAGAAACGGTTAGACTTAACATGATTCGGTTCAGCGGTGCAGATCAAATGGATTGGACCCTGCAAAACTTTCTCGATGGGCTTGAGAAGGAAATTTCGCTGAGGGAGAGCTATGTGCCACTGAAGACGGTGAATGTTGGGGCTGGAGAAATGAGATTTTCTGGTAGTAGCGGGGACAGATGGAATAGGACAGTTGCTGTGGGGAGCAGAGAAGCATTTGGAACGGCAAATGCATTGCTGACAGAAAAAGCAAACGATAAGACTTGCGTTTATTTTTTGCACAAGCATGAGCCTGCAGACTGTAAAAAAGTAAAATCGAGCCATGAACGTAAAAGTGTTCTAAGAAAGTATGCGAAATGTTTTATTTGTTTAATGTCCGGTCACAGGGCATACGAATGTAGGTACAATGCGTTCTGTAAGCATTGCAACGGCAAGCACCATGCTTCTTTTTGCGATAAGCCTAAACAAGGAGGCTTAGGAAGTAATGTAAACAAGGAAAGCGCGGCTAAGTCTAATTCTGCGACGCTTAATCCGCAAGCTGCAACCTGGGTAGGAAGTACTTATTGCGGAAAGTGGCCTTACAAACAGCTATAGGCAAGGTACAAGGAAATAGAGAGTGTTTAGTGAGAGTGCTTTTGATTCTGGTTCTCATCAGTCATTTATTGCAGCTAGAGCTGTTGGTAAGATTGGTTTACAGCCTGTTAGGCAAGAGAGATCGTCAGTGAAGACCTTTGGGGCGAGTGAAGCAGAAGCGAAATTGAGAGATGTTGTTGACACAGAGTTATTTCCAGTTACAGGTCAACAGAGTGCTAAAGTTCAATGTTATGTTGTGGAGGAAATTGCCAACATACCTAATGAACGGATCGATATAGTTAAAAAGAATTTTGATCATCTGAAACAGATTTACTTTTCAGATGTGACACGGCATGGAGAATCTTTACAGGTTGACATCCTGATAGGTGCAAATTTCCTTTGGAATTCATGAGTGGGCAGACAATACGAGGGGGGCCTCAAGAACCGGTTCCCATAAAGACATTGCTTGGATGGGTACTTTCAGGGCCTCTGAAAGTGGGCAAGCTTGACTATTATCCTCATGCTAGCATTAATTTTGTGTCTTCATCAATAAAATCGGAAAAGCATCAGATTATTAGAGAGCAAGACGAATGGGGGCATGTAAGTGGATTGGAAAACCCAGCAGACTTAGGGTCTAGGGGAGTCACCCTTAGGCAGTTGGTTGAAAATAAATTGTGGTTGGAAGGGCCTAAATGGCTAATAAAGCACGAAGAAGAATGGCCTAAGACTATGGTCTTGATGGAATCGGAAGACGCAAATGGATAATAAAGCACGAAGAAGAATGGCCTAAGACTATGGTCTTGATGGAATCGGAAGACGCAAAAGAGGAGGAGAAAAAGTCTAATACCTTATCTGTGGTAGTAGAAAAACAGCCAAGGTTAAGTGAGATTATTGATTTGAGCAGATTTAGTTCACTTAGTAAACTTCTCAGGGTAACAGCATGGGTAAAACGATTTGTTGTCAATCTTAAATGTAAGAAGGAAGGACAGGACTTAGAGTTGGAACCGATTGGCAGAGATGAGATCGAGAGAGCAGAAACTAGCTGGATAAAAGATTCGCAGATCGATTTGCAACAGAATGCAAGTTTTGATAAGGTCAGGACAAATCTAGATATTAGGAAGCAAAACGACATCTTGATTGGTTACGGAAGACTGAAAAATTCAGATCTCTCTCTAGGGGCAAAGTTCCAAAGTATGTTACCTAGAGATCATATGTTTACGGAGCTTGTAGTTTGGGATTGCCATCAAAGGGTCCATCATTGCAAGGTAAGAGCAGCCCTTGCAGAAGTTAGGTCGCGGTTTTGGATTATAAGAGGGCGTCAGTATGTCAAAAAAGCCCTAAAAGGATACTTGATATGCAAGAACTTAGAGGGAAAAGCATTTGAATCTCCAACTATGGCACCGCTACCAGCATTTCAAGTTTTCAGAAGCACCGCCGTTTAGCAGTGTTGGTATTGATTTAAGCACAGCAACTTTTATTCTTTGCTTTCGCAGGTTTTGTGCACGGAGAGGCACACCGATTATTATGGTGTCAGATAACGCGAAGACGTTCAAAGTAGCATCTAAGTTACTTAAGAAACTCAAAACAGACCAAGCATTTCAAAGGTACTTAGGCAACAAGAGTATTCAGTGGAAATTTAACTTAGAACGGTCTCCATGGTGGGGAGGAAATTTTGAAAGGATGGTCGGTCAGGTAAAGAGATGTTTGAGAAAAGTATTGGGTAATGCACGATTGTCATTCGACGAGTTATTTACAGTCCTCACAGAAGTAGAAAACACGTTGAACTCTAGACCGTTGACTTATGAGTATGATGAACCTGGGGTGGAGATGTTGACTCCATTTCATTTGATTTTCGGTCGGCGATTATCTGCTTTAGCAGAAGGTATTGTTGATAAGAAGAAGCCCCATGATACGTTTGAATGTTGTGTAATGGCAACGCATTCCTTATTTGGACAAGTTTACCATTATATCACAATAGTAGTTTTGCATTCCTTATTTGGACCGATTTAGCGTTGTATCAAACTTTCGTATCTATATAACACGTTTTGATTAGTTTTAATGGGAGTTTTTGAGAAGTAGAAGTAGTCGTAGTTTTAGAATAAGGAATAAGTTGAAGAAGAAGACTAAAGCCGTTGTCGAGTGAAGAGACGACCCGACGCCGAAACATCGCCGAAGAGAGCCGAGCTCACCGAAGAATAATAGACGTTAAAGTAAGTTGTTTTGTATAGTTAAATCGGAACATTCGTACACTCGCGTTAGATTGCACGATTAGTGTGATTTAACAGTATTCAGCAACGAGTAGATGATAATATATTCGATAATATTTCTAACTTACACAAACGATTTTTATATCTAACCCGCAAATTGAGTCATTTTTGGAGCAGGCGGCACAAAGAATATTTAGTTGGACTGAGAGAGGTACACAGATCAGATCAGGCAAACGGGAATCGCCAAATATTTTAAAAGGAGACGTCGTTTTAGTACAGGACGACGACTTGAAACGAGGTATGTGGAAAATGGCTATTGTAGAGGATCTCATTGTCGGAAAGGATGGGGTTGTTAGAGGAGCTAAGTTGCGAAAAGCACGTTAAGGTAAGCCAGAATTTATAGGTAGACCTTTACAGAAACTTCGTCCTTTAGAATGTGTTAGAGCAAAGAAGGGAGTGGAGATTGAAGAGGAAGGAAAGAATTGCGAGGAATGTGAAGCAAAAGGTGAAAGGTGTGCAGAGAACCCACCTGGGGTTAGGCGCCCGCCGCATGCGGCAGCTAGGGATGCGCAGTGTAAGACTCGCCTCTTGCTTGACTCCTTCTGAGTCAAGGAGGGGGGAGTGTTAGGGAAATCCACCGGTTTACATTATTTTTGTTAGCCACTTTGCATTAGGCACTTGTAACATGTCATGTCATATCACGTGTTGTCATGTATTGCCGCATCTTTGCATATCCGTAAATCACATGCTGTTGTCCTGTTATGTACGTTAGTGTACTTTGACAGTCCGCTAATCCAAAGTCTTAATGACGATGCAAACTCCAAAGCTCGGATTGACGACAATCTAAGTGATTGCTTCAAGACCACTGTAGGAGTGATACAAGGTTGCTTATTGTCACCAACGCTGCTCAACTTGTTCCTGGAGAGAATTATGGAGGAGACTTTAGACGGACATAACGGAGGAGTAAGATGCGATGGAACGACAGTAACTGATCTAAGGTTTGCAGGTGACATTGACATGGTGGGGAAGGACGAGGAGGACCTGCGAGAGGTAACAAGGAGGTTGGAAGAAAACTCGAAGAAGTTCGGGATGGAAATCAGATGAAGACCTATAGAAGACTGTTGGGAATTTCTTGGAAGGAGAAGAAGACAAACGAATGGGTACTTCAAGAAGTGAGGCGAATCTGTGGGCAGGAACTGGAAGGTTTTGTGGTAATTGTGAAGAAACGGAAGCTGAAGCTGTATGGACATGAGATGAGAAGAGGTGGACTGCCGAAGACGGTGATAGAGGGAAGTATGGAGGGGGAAGAGCAAGACCACAGAGAAGTTGGTTCACTGACGTGAAGGAATGGACGGGGGAGAGAGGAGCGAAAATCACGCAGATGGCAAAGACCGGGAGCAACGGAGGAGAAAAGTGCATGAATGGGTGCACCCACGGCCGTTACGGCCACGGACTAGATGATGATGATGATGATGTACTTTGACATTTGATGACATAATGATTATGATTGTGTCTAGCATTCAGTCTTGATGGCTGGGTCATTATGCTGTGCTTCATATACATTTGTGTCAGGGATAAGACCTACTAGGCAATTGAAGGCAGCAGCATGTACAATAGAGTCGGAGCCACCTGAAGGGCAAACCTTGGGTGAATGATTCAGTCGAGATAAGGCATCCGCATTTTGATTAGAACCCCCCGGCCTGTGTTTGACAGTGAAGTCAAACTCCTGGAGGTCCATGATCCATCTAGCTGTACGACCTTTAGGTTGAAGAGAATTAAGCCATTTAAGTGCACTATTGTCAGTAATGACACTAAACGTATGGCCTATTAGATACACGCGAAAATGTTTCACAGCATAGACAACAACAAGAGCTTCTTTTCCATGGTAGAGTAATTACGTTCTTTACAAGTGAGGGTACAACTGGCATAAGATATTACATATTACCGTTTCCTTACCCTGGGGGTCAAGTTGGGCCAAAACAGCACCAAGGCCGACATCAGATGCATCGGTCTGGAGAATAAAGGTTTGTAAAATCTGGGATATGCCAGGACTGGTGCAGAACATAAGAATGTCTTAAGCTGCGAAAATGCATGTTCATGTTTTTCAGTCCATGAAAATATGGTATTCTTTTTGAGCAAATCTGTCAAAGGAGAAGCAACCGTTGCAAAGTGGGGGATAAATTTCCGCTAATACCCTGCAAGACCCAAAAAAGATCGCAAGCTGTCTACGTTTGATGGAGCTGAGAGTTCTTCAACCCGCTTTGTTTTAGAGGGGTCAGTGTGAACACCTTGACTAGATACGACATCGCCTGTTGGTCCTACTCGTCTTGCCTCTGTTCACCGTTTCGCTTGCGGAGCGCAACGAAAACGGAAAGCAAGTATAAGATCCAAATGGAAAGCAAGTATAAGATCCAAACGGAAAGCAAGTATAAGATCCAAATGGAAAGCAAGTATAAGATCCAAATGGAAAGCAAGCAGAAGATCCAAATGGAAAGCAAGCAGAAGATCCAAATGGAAAGCAAGCAGAAGATCCAAACGGAAAGCAAGTATAAGATCCAAATGGAAAGCAAGCAGAAGATCCAAACGGAAAGCAAGTATAAGATCCAAATGGAAAGCAAGTATAAGATCCAAATGGAAAGCAAGCAGAAGATCCAAATGGAAAGCAAGCAGAAGATCCAAATGGAAAGCAAGCAGAAGATCCAAACGGAAAGCAAGTATAAGATCCAAACGGAAAGCAAGCAGAAGATCCAAACGGAAAGCAAGTATAAGATCCAAATGGAAAGCAAGCAGAAGATCCAAATGGAAAGCAAGTATAAGATCCAAATGGAAAGCAAGTATAAGATTCAAATGGAAAGCAAGCAGAAGATCCAAATGGAAAGCAAGTAGAAGATCCAAATGGAAAGCAAGTATAAGATCCAAATGGAAAGCAAGTATAAGATCCAAATGGAAAGCAAGTATAAGATCCAAATGGAAAGCAAGTATAAGATCCAAATGGAAAGCAAGCAGAAGATCCAAATGGAAAGCAAGTATAAGATCCAAACGGAAAGCAAGTATAAGATCCAAATGGAAAGCAAGTATAAGATCCAAATGGAAAGCAAGTATAAGATCCAAATGGAAAGCAAGCAGAAGATCCAAATGGAAAGCAAGTATAAGATCCAAATGGAAAGCAAGTATAAGATCCAAACGGAAAGCAAGTATAAGATCCAAATGGAAAGCAAGCAGAAGATCCAAACGGAAAGCAAGTATAAGATCCAAATGGAAAGCAAGTATAAGATCCAAATGGAAAGCAAGTATAAGATCCAAATGGAAAGCAAGCAGAAGATCCAAATGGAAAGCAAGCAGAAGATCCAAATGGAAAGCAAGTATAAGATCCAAACGGAAAGCAAGTATAAGATCCAAATGGAAAGCAAGTATAAGATCCAAATGGAAAGCAAGTATAAGATCCAAAT
This sequence comes from Pseudorhiza aurosa, assembly GCA_964026355.1. Lineage (NCBI taxonomy): Eukaryota > Metazoa > Cnidaria > Scyphozoa > Rhizostomeae > Lychnorhizidae > Pseudorhiza > Pseudorhiza aurosa. The sequence continues at coordinate 6,980,654 of OZ032122.1, forward strand.
GGAAAGCAAGCAGAAGATCCAAATGGAAAGCAAGTATAAGATCCAAATGGAAAGCAAGTATAAGATCCAAACGGAAAGCAAGTATAAGATCCAAATGGAAAGCAAGCAGAAGATCCAAACGGAAAGCAAGTATAAGATCCAAATGGAAAGCAAGTATAAGATCCAAACGGAAAGCAAGTATAAGATCCAAATGGAAAGCAAGTATAAGATCCAAATGGAAAGCAAGCAGAAGATCCAAATGGAAAGCAAGCAGAAGATCCAAATGGAAAGCAAGCAGAAGATCCAAACGGAAAGCAAGTATAAGATCCAAACGGAAAGCAAGCAGAAGATCCAAACGGAAAGCAAGTATAAGATCCAAATGGAAAGCAAGCAGAAGATCCAAATGGAAAGCAAGTATAAGATCCAAATGGAAAGCAAGTATAAGATTCAAATGGAAAGCAAGCAGAAGATCCAAATGGAAAGCAAGTAGAAGATCCAAATGGAAAGCAAGTATAAGATTCAAATGGAAAGCAAGTATAAGATTCAAATGGAAAGCAAGCAGAAGATCCAAATGGAAAGCAAGTATAAGATTCAAATGGAAAGCAAGTATAAGATTCAAATGGAAAGCAAGTATAAGATTCAAATGGAAAGCAAGTATAAGATTCAAATGGAAAGCAAGCAGAAGATCCAAATGGAAAGCAAGTAGAAGATCCAAATGGAAAGCAAGTATAAGATTCAAATGGAAAGCAAGCAGAAGATCCAAATGGAAAGCAAGTAGAAGATCCAAATGGAAAGCAAGTATAAGATTCAAATGGAAAGCAAGCAGAAGATCCAAATGGAAAGCAAGTATAAGATTCAAATGGAAAGCAAGTATAAGATTCAAATGGAAAGCAAGTATAAGATTCAAATGGAAAGCAAGTATAAGATTCAAATGGAAAGCAAGTATAAGATCCAAATGGAAAGCAAGTATAAGATTCAAATGGAAAGCAAGTATAAGATTCAAATGGAAAGCAAGTATAAGATCCAAATGGAAAGCAAGTATAAGATTCAAATGGAAAGCAAGCAGAAGATCCAAATGGAAAGCAAGTAGAAGATCCAAATGGAAAGCAAGTATAAGATTCAAATGGAAAGCAAGTATAAGATCCAAACGGAAAGCAAGTATAAGATCCAAATGGAAAGCAAGTATAAGATCCAAATGGAAAGCAAGTATAAGATTCAAATGGAAAGCAAGCAGAAGATCCAAATGGAAAGCAAGTATAAGATTCAAATGGAAAGCAAGCAGAAGATCCAAATGGAAAGCAAGTATAAGATTCAAATGGAAAGCAAGCAGAAGATCCAAATGGAAAGCAAGTAGAAGATCCAAATGGAAAGCAAGTATAAGATTCAAATGGAAAGCAAGTATAAGATCCAAACGGAAAGCAAGTATAAGATCCAAATGGAAAGCAAGTATAAGATCCAAATGGAAAGCAAGTATAAGATCCAAATGGAAAGCAAGCAGAAGATCCAAATGGAAAGCAAGTATAAGATTCAAATGGAAAGCAAGCAGAAGATCCAAATGGAAAGCAAGCAGAAGATCCAAATGGAAAGCAAGTATAAGATTCAAATGGAAAGCAAGCAGAAGATCCAAATGGAAAGCAAGTAGAAGATCCCAACAGAAGCTGTTGTGGAATCCCATCGTGCATTATCATTACGTAGTGATTAGTTATGATAGTTGCTTAGAAGCCAATGCTCCTCCACAGAGACAATATTCATTCATTCGGATGTGCGGCACATCTTTATTCATTAGAAACATTTTTTCTTTGTATTGTTTACAGTGATTATTTACGTAATAGCCTCATGTTGATTTCGAGGCATGGCATCTAATTACGAAAGTAACACTCATTAGTAACGCAACCTATTGTCAAGCTATTGCAGCAGGATTAATTTAATTACCTTGTTTGCCTATTTGTGATTGGTTTATTTTGAAAGCGCATTGAATTTACTGCAGGAATTAGGCAACATGGATTAGCTATGCAGACACACTGTTAGAGAATTTGATGCAGTATGCAGAAGTGTCATGAGAGTTGAAAATATGAGCAAACTACAAACGTCTTGTTTTTGAGAGTCATTTGAAGTTCATAGCTATAGAATCAGCGTCCTGGAGAGTAAAATCTCCAACAGAAGTCATGATCCACCCTGAGGGCGCAGGCAATCGTGTCTTTAACATGTCTGAAGCAAGACTGTAGCAAAAGGGATCTCAACCAAAATTCTAACCAAGCAACTGATCCGTTGATTCATCGACTAATGGATGATTGAATGGCTGATTGACCAATGGATTGACTGGTCAGATGACTGACTGACTAACTGACTAATTCATTGATTTATAGATGAATGGATGATTGAATGGATGACTGAATGACTGATTGATTGATCAGATGATCGAAAAAGTGATTCTTTGATTAAAGATTGATTGATCAAATGATTGACTTACTGATATGTTGATTAAGAGAGGTATCCAACGATAGGATGACTGATTCATGGACTGGTCGAATAGGTTGAATAAATTTAGTTGGTCGTCGGTCTAAATGAAATACACTAATTAAAGGGCTGGACAAGACCTTGCAATTTTTTTAGGTCAATTGGAAATCTATAAACATAGTCCACATTCCGTGCCTCTGACATGCACTGGAAATGGTTCCGTCGTCATATTTTGATACCTTCGGCGGCCTGACTAGAATTTATTACACAGTTGTGAAAACAATGGCTGCATCAAAGGGCTTAGGTCTCTGTCAAGCGTTCAAAATCGAAACAAAATAAGAAAACTCATCCTTCCTCTTTGTCTGTGGCGTCTTCCTTGACGGTATCGCTGTAGCATACACTTCTTTCATTGCAGTCTTTTTCTACCATTGTTTCTTTTGCCTCAACTACCAACAAATACGTCCGGCTCTTGCATCGTTCTACCTTGCCTTCGGCGCTTTTTTCTTTCGGCCAAGCATCATCATTGGCATCAGCTTCTCCTTCCGCCTTCAAAAAACTCAGCACAGGCCTTTGATACATTTCTTCATCCGTCGCTTACCTCGTATTTAGCTGCTATCATATGACGCGGTCTGCCTCCTTGAAATCGTTTGGATTTTCAATTGATGCGAAGAGTCTTTGCTCAAATGCCATGGTTTTATATCGGCACCACTGCAAAGGACTGCAGGAGAAACATTCGGCAAACGCAAGACATTCACAATATCAGAGGCACGTGACATGACAATCTCGCATTCACGCTGGTTCATTCTACACGAGTCCATCCTCCATTCGGTGTTCACAAGCTTCGTCAGACAGATGACTGTTTTCGGGACGAAATCTTGCGAGAAAGCCGCCAATTTTCCGGCTGTCGAAATCAGAGATGATAATAGTTTTGCGTTTATTGGGAAGTCATTCAAGGTAAATAGCGACGCTCTCGTTTCGTAAAGAAGAGTTTCGACGACCTCGTAATATTTTGCGATTTGTTCCATGCTGCAAACGCCAGGTCGAATCGAGAATTCCCCGATACAGTAGACTAGACACGAGAGAACAGATTCGAAGCCGGGAAAATTCGATCGAATCTGCTTAAAAACGTGAATGACGTCATCTTGGTGGACTGATAAATAGGTTGGGTTTATAGAGCAGAGTCGAAGGATTTGTTCCGATAATATCATTCTAATGCTTGTCTGCATCGTCTTATTTGGGAAAAGAATGAAAATTCGCTCGAGCAAACACGGGAACAACTGTCGTTGAACATTTCTGTTCGCTTGCGTGATCAAACACTCGAAGTATTTCCGCAGCAATACTGGTACTAACTGGCAGCAAACGACACTTCTCGTCTTGTTCGAAAAGGGTGCGAGGGCGACGAAGACCTTATCAAGTTTGTCGAAAGTCTCTGGTCCTCCAGATGTGCTCCGAAGAAAGAAATCGGATATTTTCCTGTGCGAGCTGCTGAGAAACGCGTCGGATTCTCCAAGACTCGCCTCCAGATGCTCGAGAAGAAAATCATCGGCTTTGCTTTGCTCCTTCAGTTCTAGCATTACTGACGTGCAAGGTATATCGAGAATACTGTGAAATAGTTCACTTGAAATTGCTTCCGTCATGAAGAGTGGAATTAGTTCCAGGAATTCGTACATAAAACTTCTCGGGTGCCACGCGATGATTTTCAAAAGGTTTGGGAAGTACTTACTTAGAAATGGAAAGCGACGAAGAAAGCTGGCGTTCCTCAGACAGAAATCCAAGATCTCAAAGCACGCGAAGGCATCCTTGAGCAGCTGCGAAGGAGCATTTTGTAAATATGAGTACACCAGCTCTTCCGTTTTGTAGATCATGCTGTCAAAGTGCTCTACGAAAAACTGTATGTCGGCAGGGTACAGCCGCCTTGCGTCGTTCGTACTTCCAAGAAACCTGGAGTGTACTCGCCTCATTTCTGGAAAAACCGTCTTAACCAAAGACTCGTCCTGCTGACAAAGGATGGTAAGCACTCTGGCAGCTTCGATAACGGAGGCTTCAAGCAGTTGCTTATTTTCAGATCGCTTCGGGGACCTTTCGGCTTGGCCGAGAACTCGGAAACAGTAGCGAATACAAGCACTTTTCAATGTTAACCCTCCCGGTGTGATGGAGGTAGACGAAGGCTTCCGACTGCCGATTGGCATTTCTTCGGACGAATTCTTTTTTGGAGTTGACACTGATGCCGGCCTTCTCAGGGACAGATTACTGTGGAGAGACAAGCTATCGTAGAGACTCGGGGGCGTCCCTAAAGCTGAGCCTTGATGCTGGGGTGGGGTACCATACGCAGTGCTCTGTCGGAACGAATCTTCGAGGTCCTTGCTCTTATCAGCCTCGTTATCGACGAATAGGAAACTGTTCAATGATGACAATGATGATGAAAGGGAGGCAGGACCAGAAGACTCGCTGCTAGCTGACGAGGCTAAATAGAATGAGCTTTGTCCAACAAGACGGGGAATGGCCGAGGCAGCTCGAGTGGATCTGAAATGCAATGAGAACAATCAATACTATTGCAATCATCATCAATTACTACTGAACATACCAACGCATTGCATTTATGTAGTACGTAATGAAATTCAACTGATGAAGTATAGGTCGGTAAATCCATCGCGCGCACATATGATCATGCGGTCAAGCCATTATCGGCCTGCGCGCTGTAAAATTATAGCATCGTGTGATTATGGCGTCGTGTGATTTTAGCATCGTAGAATTGTAGTATGATACGATCGAACAATTTATCAGTTTTGACCAATTATGTTTGACTTTATTTTTTGACCTTCGAACAGAAAAATATACGTCATTCATCTGAATTTTTTTGCTTTATTCATTGTCTGCCTAGTTTGTTTGTCAAACAAAATGCCTATTCCACACTGCAAGAGTGTCAGCTTGAAGGGGGAAGATGCTGGAAATCAAACAAGATGGCGAAAGGGACTAAGAGCAATTGGCACTAGGAATGCGATGGATCCAGCCATCCTGATTCACTGGGATAATCCCAGATAAAATATGGATGATTAGCTGACGCACGTCTAGACGGTGTGTGGCAGTTGGCACAGTGGTTAGAGGACTTGCCTACTGCGGGGATAATCTGACTTGTGCATATTCTCTCCAGCATGTATTTGTCAAAGACCAGCAAATGGATGCTTTGTATAAACCTGGGGTTAGAAGTGCAGCAAGGAATGGAGCTGGTCACCTTTTCCCTCAATGTTGTGTCTTAGGATGGTACCTGTAGTGATTACGTAGCGTTCTAATTCGAAGAGATTAGTTACCAGGACTAGAGGAGTCAGTCTGGTAGCGGGGTGCGAGTAGTAGAGGTTGCAAAAGTGTCATGTTCTGTTGAGATTCAGTTGTTTCACTTGTCTTTCCTACTCCACAAGCGACAGTACGGTATATTATAGTACCTCTCTAACAAGGCACTCCCCAATGAATGTTTTTAGTAAAGGACTGAATTTACATCTTGATGAAGGTGTTTGATAAATGGAAGGTCCTCCACACCCTGTCAAGTCCCTTAGGTGTGCTTTGAGACAGAACTTTGATTCCCATATGACGATTTGGTTAAAATGGGGAACAATTGCCTCAGGTGATGACATCAGTTCTCTGTCATAACCTACCAAACACAAGGCCATGAGAACCGACGCTTTAAGGCCTGTCTTAGTGAATCATAATAGATCAAGAAGCAAAAGGTGAGTTTCATGGCTGAAATTACTGTTGGAGAGGTCGTTTCTTATAGAGGAACCACCCTTAGCCATTGCATCGTCAAATAGGACAACCAGTTCCTTCCTTGATACCCCAGGTTTACACCAGTGCACGTTTACAGTGAGAGGGCAAAAGAAATAATCACAAGCGTGGGGCCATCCGGGGCTGTCTGAGTAGACATGCACTCTAACGAATATGCCAACTGCCCCCTTAATGTCAATTACAAGGAAAAACAATCAAATTGCATACTTTGAGACTTTTCTGAATGCAGAATTCCAGACCTCTGCATCATACTTTTGCAGAATGAGCAACCATCGTTGAAGCATTGAAAATGAGTAGATGTTGTTAATGTGTTCGGTTCTGTATGTGGATGCAAGGTTCAGCATTGTGAATATGTCACTTGAAGGAGTGCCATCAATTTCTTGCACAATCACCTAAAAATCCATGGACAAATGCATATCCATAAATGCATGACAAAAATCCATGCATGTGAGATTTAGTAGACAATGATTTGAATAAAATTCTGCCTGCAAAAATTAGTTCAAAGACTCTTTGACAACAAAACGTCAAAACAGATAAAGATATTCTCTCAGGAATCTGAAGCTATACATTATCTGTTACGGAATAAACCTACAATGTGGTTTTCTGTTTTTTTCTTTGCCATGAGTCTTTCAATGCATTTTAGACTTCGATTGAGCCCTGACTTCTGCCATGTTTGTATGCAGTGGCAAAGAGGTAGAGAAATAACTAGGGGTGTCTATGAGGTGGACTTGCTATGTATCAAATATAAAATCAAATAAAAGAGAAGAGGAATTTTCAACTCAAAATGTGCTCCTTTAATGACCATAACTTAATGGTAAAACAATAAATCACTTCCAAATGAGAAGATAAAGCCAGTGAATGAACCAAAACAGAAAGGATTTTTCTTCAGAAAATCAAAGCAAATAACAGGCTAAACCCCCCCCCCAAATCTTTGAAAAGATAACTTCAGGGGCTGAGCCTTCCAGGGTCCCTGCTCTACTGCCCTTCTTATATATCTGCTTAAGTCTTTACAGTATGACACAGTTCATAGTAGGCACAGCTGCTTAGCATTCAGGAAGTAGAGGCAGGTTCAAAATTATCTCTAGAGAAGTGGATATTTTAGGTTAGAGATAAAAAAAGTTACAAAGAGAATTTAGATTCTATTCTCAGCATTGAGAAATTTGCAACTACAGTAGATAAAAGATACACTCATTTGAAAGATCACAGCCTCCAATTGCTTTCATAACCCATTGCGTTTTTATTGAAAACCATGAAAAATTTGCAAGAGTAACGAAGTTATTTGTGCTCATATTCAAAAGTAATAGACTACAGCACTCTCTGATTTCGGAAATCAGAGTCAAGGCACGGTCTACAGTCAAATGGAAACTGGACAAGTTGAATACTGTAAAATTTGTATGACAATGGTGTAATGGCTTAGCTTTTAACTTTTTTTACCTTGTTAATTAGTTTCTTTGGACAGGACCCTTGTTGATAGCAGTATATCACATGTACTGAAAAGGCTTATCCTGTATAAATATGTATTATTATTATTATCATTATCATTGGAGTCCAATTTGCACTTTAATAATTGTAGAGTAGCTTCTGTAACATGCCTTTATGTCTGCAGCTAGAAAGCATGTTTCCTAAAGATCTACTAACATACAACTCGCTTTCTTCTTTCTTCCTCGCTTTCTTCTTTCTTCCTTTGTTGGGGCTTTGTATAGGTCACCATGGCCTTTCCTCAGCATAACCCACTAAAAAAAAAAAAAAACTTTGCAACATTTCAGCAAAAGAACAGGAAAAATCATATTTCTTCGCACTTACTCTTTTGCCGCAAACCATTTTGACTTTATCTTGCGGAGTGGACACTGTCTGGTGAGATGAGGCATTGATAAGCCAGTTACAAAATTTTTTTGCTATAACATCAAGGCGGTCGACACTAAGACTCTTTGCTGCCTCTAAGAACAATGTTTGGTTTTCTAAGGAGCAGAGCAAGCCAACACAAAATCTATGAATCTTGCTACTAACATTTGGGTCTTGCGCCAACTTAACCACAATTCCAACAGACTGGTCGTATTGTTCTTTTTCACTGCAGTTGTGAAACAAGGTGCTCAGTAAAATAGATAGATTTGCAGTGTTGGCAAGGTTCGATGCCAGTTGAAGATGGTTCGTTAAAATCTGCCAATCCAAGAATGGGGCACAGTCTTTAAAAATCAATTTTGCTATTAGTTTGAATTTACTTCGACTGTCTTGAGCTAGACGAGACCTTCTTCTTTCGCTCCCATCGGTTGATTCCACTGCTGGCTGTATGAACAACTTTGTTAGTATAAGCTTCACCAACTCATGCCATATCGTTGATGCCAGTCCATACGGGATTTCGGTGTCACTTCTAGACAATGTCAATTGCAAGTCTTTCATTGCATTAAAACAATTTTTATCTAGTTGCGCATTTCCAGATTCCGATAACAGAATTGAAATTCTTTTCATAACCTGGTATGTCCGCTCTTGTTCAGCATTTGTGACAGTTGAGGACATGTTGACTGTCGCACCCTTCCTGTTCTGCTCATCGTCCATTACGACCTCGCGCTTCAATGCTGCCTCGTTTCTGTTGCGCTCCTGTGCAGCGACGCCTCGAGTGCACTCGCACCCCAATACTGGCTCAAGCCGTGATGAAGAAACCGGGGGGCTTAGTCTTCCTAGGACTTAGAATTACGGTATGCTGCTTTATCCTAGATTAGCTTTAGTGGATACAGTGGATACAGATATAAAGCATCTCTTAAAAATTGCAACCCCCGGGAGTGTTACAATACCTCCAATAAGACTTAAGGTGTCACTAATTAGGCCCAATAATTTACAAATTGAAACACAAATTGCAAAAAATAGATGCAAAATTATAGTAAAAGCATGCTTTAGGTGAAATTTCCGCAAACACTCACGTAAAAATTTTGCACAAGCAGCTGTCACCTTTCCACTCTTTAACTGACCTCTAAAAAAGCTAGCACTGGTTGGCAGGTTTTTTATCAAGTCAAATGAAGCTTTTCAAAGAAGGTGGGCGACTTTAGCCCTAGACACAAGGTTGCTTTAACGGTTAAAAGAATGGTATCGGAAAGCTGCAATGCCTGTTTTAGTTGACTAAACGTTTAAGGTAGGAATTTTATACTAAGAATAAGTGGTAGATAAATAAGGTAGACCGAAATTAATCTTTTTTGCAACTGTTCCTCAACATCAAGAAGCGATGTTGAATGGCAACAAAATTATATTTCAATGCCTGGAAGATACATCTAATAAAAGATGGATATTCCGGATGGAAATAATTACGTATTTCCAGCATTTTATTCTGCGAATTTCCCGAGTGAAAAATACACTCGTTACCCCCTAGCTGATGGCTCAGCAAAGTGGGGCTGAGAAATCCTCCCACATTGTCCTCAATTTAATCACGTTGCATTATGAAGTCATTGTGAAGTTGAGGTTAGGGCGATAGATCGGCTCGAGGTAGACCAATAAGGGTGCATAAGGTGAACAAAAAGTGTTGAGCCAGCTATGGAGAATTTTGCACCAAACGTTGTGCAAGTTGAAATAATTTGCAGACAAGATTATAGACTTTTATCGCATACAGCCCAATATTTTCACCAGACAGCCTCGATAAATTTTGCGCTCGTTAATCTTTTCCTGGTTATTGATGAATCAAATTCTCTTGAAATCTAATAAGTTTGAAGGTGCGAAGCTTTCCAGCAATTCAACCGATGATGGAAGCACGCAACGTTCGTGTTAATTGAATACAATTCGACAACTTTGAATTCCGTCTTGCGTTAGATAAGCCTCAATCATTGCTTCAAGAGGGAACTGAGAGCATCGAAATCTACTGCGAAGCTGTTCGTTGACGTATAGTCTGGAGAAGAAAGCCTTGTCCCCTGAAGACTGCAAATAAGGTTAATGATATCAAAGTATTTGGCATCAATCTAAGACACACAAAATACGTCTTTTAGATGAATGAATAGCTTGAAGACGCTATCTATTTAGTAAATATGCAACATGGGGTACAAATAGAACCAAGTAAATGAAACTGAAAGTTAGGCTCGTTATGAGCGTTGGACGTGGGCATCGCCTTGCTAGAGATGCAACATCAGGGCATCTTTTAAAATTGGGACTAAAGGGTCATTGGCCCAGTGGGGCTTCTTCCTGGGGCCCGGTAAAAAAGAAACATCTAAGGTTTTGACTTAGTAACAAAGCAAGGTTTCGGCCCACTAGTTTAGGGACTTTTCTGAATCTTTTTTAAATTTCTCATGAAATATGGTCCCAAGTCAGTCTGTCACTGATTGAAATTTTCAACCCTTAGGAGGCTGAGAGGGTCAAGGGGCAAACGAACTGAAATTGGTTGCGAATGGAATGTGGCTATTTTATGGTTTTGACCCACTAGTGAAAATTCCTTAAAAGATGCCCTGGGTAACATCATGAGGCACTGCATCGTAAGGTAGGGTGGTCAGTTCCTTTCCCAACCACACATCATCCCTAACCTTACCTATTTACTGCTGAGTGGACACATCTAGAGCAGGGAACGAGCGCTGGTCGTAGCACATTCCCTGCCGAGAAAACATGTGCCCTAGCCGCCATGCCAAATACACGTGACACAGAGCTAGGAGAATTAATACCTATACCAGCAATAACCACTTCATTCACTACTGGAAATTCTATTAAACAGATTTTACTATATTGATTTGCTCATAAATATCTACATTTGCTTGCTCACGAAAATCTATAGTTTGTAGCCCATTTCCGGACAGTTTGTTTAAGTTATGATAAAACGATTCTTTCTCCACTTGAATGGTCATGTTCCCCACGCCGTTCTCTTTGAATATTGCAGTTACCTGAAGAGTCAAAAAAACAAATGAATTATTGGTTATTCGATCGAATAACTTATACCCTTGATTGACTGATTGAATGATTGACTGGTCGATTTATCAAACGACATATTAATCGATAGTTTGGACATTGATTGATGGATTAATTTACTGATCGATTGGTTAATTGATTGACTGATTGATTAATTGATCGAGTGATGGATTGATTGATAGAATGATTGATAGATTGATTGATTATTGGATTGATTGATGGATTGATTAATGGATTGATTTATTGATGGATTGATTAATGGAATGATTGATTGATGGATTGATTGATTGATAGATTGATTCATAGATTGATTGATTGATAGGTTGATTGATAGATTGATGGATTAACTGATTGACGGATGGATTGATAAACTGCTTGATTAATCGATTGATCCAATAAACTAACCTTCACTAACATTTACAAAGACAGACTAGTTAACCATATACATTGACATATTTATAATGGACACTGAGAATCTTTTCTCTTGTCTGAGGTCCTTCCTCTCAATGTGACCACACCTCGTGATTCCCACGCATGGAATCAAAGAGAGCCAGCGCCTCCCCTAACCTTCAGTGAAAGCGTAGCTGAGGGTGTATTCAAACCATTTACCATAGGATCACTGCGCAATGATTTTACTACTGAGCTATCCTGATACCTAGTGAATCTAACTGATAGAAGTTTTCTGAGAATGGCTGATCGTGGCGTATGATGTAATGCGATGCTACGGTAATTGATCGGATGATCGTTTCTGTGGTCGATCGAATGATAAAGTGATTGAACGATGCAGTGATTAATCCAACTCTTCTTATTCTAGTCTAATTCAGCGATGCGTTGACTTGATCAGTTGACTTGACACACGACTGTATGATTAACGAACGATTGACTGATTCTCGATTTCATGGTAGCATGGTTGACTGATCAGGTGATTAAGTGATCAATTTTCGCGCTTGATTGAATAGGAATACAAATGAGGTACCTGTTGCATGACTCTTGCCTCGATCGCAGTAGGAGCAACTTGGATGCTGATGCTTCCGACAATCGAGTCTGCCGATTGGCGCCAGAAATGCTGGTCTTTGTACGACAGAACATTTTCAACGGACAGAACCTTAGAGGGACGAATGAGACATTTTAAAGAAGACATTAAGGCTTGGAGTTTCACAAGTGACTGAAGATGACGTAAGAGTTTAATTACCAATTTAGGTTTCAGTTAGATAAATTTATGTTCTTCGTTTTTTTCCATTCTTGTTTGTTGACATCATTGATAATTCGTTATTCCGTTTTGTTCGTTGATAACATTGTATCAAAATGGTTGGTATTAATTAGCCTCGAGCTATTAGGCACGCCAACCTTCTATAAAGAATTTGCTATCATTATCATTCGTTATTCATTCATAGAAATAAATGAAAATCGACAAGAACATCAACACGAAAAACATGGCAAGAACGCCAAAACAGCAGACAAGAAACGATGATTGAGACGACGATTACAACAATTGTTGCAGTCCCAACCACCGCCGCATCAAGCCTTGTCTAATCACTATCAGCGTGATATTGAACGTCGATGTCACGCAACCGCAAGTAATACTGACACGTTACAGCAACGGTTTACACGAGGGCTTGTTTAACTGCTGATGTACAACGGTGAGTCAAAGTTACCTTCCGAAGGGCGTCGTGTAGTGACGAATCAAGTTCATTTGGCGTCCGTAGCAGTAAAACGTGCGAGCTCTGTTTTAACAGCGGGATGACGCTTAAGAATATCATGACAGCAATGAAGAGCGAGCAGATTGGATCTGCAATATACCAGTTGTATTGTTGAATAAAAAATGATGACAGTATAACGCCAACACTGCCTAAAGTATCGGCAACAACGTGTAGGAAGACTCCTGAAAAAAGGATAGCAAACACTTCTTATGCATCTATATATCTAACTGGCAATGTCTATGCAATGATAATCACATTGATGATTATTGTTATTATGATAATGATGATGATGATAATCATGATGACGATGACGCTGATAATGATGAGGGTGATGATGGTAATGATGGGGATGATTATTGTGATAATGATGACGATGGTAATGATGAGGATAATTATTATGATAATGATGATGATGATGATTGTGACGATGATGATGATGATGTTGATGATTATGATAACGATGCTAATGATGATGCTAATGATGATGGTAATGATGGGGATGATTATTGTGATAATGATGATGATGATGATGATTGTGACGATGATGATGATGATGATAGTGATGATGATTATGATCATTACAATGATGCTAATGCATTTAAGTGATACGAACACTTATGCGAATCATCGCTGTTATCACCGTAAGCATGGCACTGGCAATCAATAGGTAACGATGATATTAATGATGGAAAATGATAGCGAAATGACAATGGTTGTAAGAACCCTGATGGTGCACAACAAAGCCCAACAAAAGAAGACAGTTTCAGGGTTCCAAAGGGCCTCAGAGTTTCAGCCTACCTTGCATGTTTGTTGTTCCTTTGGAGCCCTTTTTGGGATTCCCATGTGAATGTCCGTGGCCTGAATGACTATGTCCGTGGCCTGAATGACTATGTCCATGGTTAGAATGATGACCGTGTCCATGCTCGTCATGGTGACTGTGTCCGAAGTGGCCCTCGTCTTTGCTGTGGTCGCACTTAGCACCGCCATGTGTGTGGGCGTGGCTGAATGCCAATATTCCAATCATGTTGACAATCAGGCCTGCGACTGATACCGCCTGAAAGAGGACGAGAAATATGATTAACTGTAGCATTTTGAATGCGAGGCCATTTTAATGATCTCAGATGCAAATAAAGCGTACATCTTTTTTTATATTACGAATGGACACTGGGAAGATTTTCCCTTCCTCTCGATGTGGCCACATCTCGTGATTCCTTCCCCTGGAATTACCGAGAGCCAGCGACTCTCCTCAATCTATGTAAAAGTTAAGTTCAGGGTGGATTCGAACCACTGACCATACAATCAATGTGCAAAAACATACTGCTGAGCCTAGAACGCTACAAAATATACAATGATGACAACGTTCGCATGATTAGTCAAGCCAGCTCAGTTTGTATTCAGAAATTTGGAATCGATCTTTAATAAAACGAATCGCGCTACTTTTGCAGACAAAGACATGTCCCTTTTCAAATATGACGCTTTCACCATGTGAGAGGTGATGGGCAATGATTGTTCTAAAGACAACCAATCGTTTGCGTCAATCATTCCATTTCCCCTTCTTGGTCCGCCTTTATTTATAATTTACCAAATCTTATTTTCAGCCATTATCCGCTGTTACATGCATTGATGAGGCTCGGTTGAAAATATCTCAGTAAAACAAAATCATGTTCCCATTTTCCGTTGCAATATCCGAATTCTATATATATATATATATCAATATTACTCATTCACATTAAGAATACTACTCACCATGAGTTTCTCTGTGTTTACTGTTGGAGGATCAAGAAGTCTTTGAATGGCAGCGATGAATACGAAAAATGCTATTACTACGAGAAATAGTCCATTGACAAAACCAGCCAGAATCTCTATTCGTCCATACCTTGAAATAAGAGATCAAAGCTCATTGGGAGATGCAGAGATGCATAACACTTTTAAGGCAGGAGTTCAAAAAATCCATGATCAATGAAAAATGTATCACTGCAGTTAGGTACCAAGACTCTTTGAACGACGCCGGATGCATCAGTAGTTTACTGTGAGATTATCCAGGTTCGTTCTCGATGTGGGGGGGGGGGGCAGCGCAATAACAGGTGGTCAATATTATCGGTCAGAAAGTCGCACTCAAACTGGGAAATCTTCGAGAGCCCACTTGGAGAGATTCTCATTCGTTATCCCTTAGGTGAACCGAAGGATCAAGGCATACCAAGCAGGAAAACAACTGAAATTGAATATCGTTAAAAAACAAGAAGATATCAACTGAAATTGAATATAGTTACAAAACAAGAAGATATCAACTGAAATTGAAGATAATTACAAAACAAGAAGATATCAACTGAAATTGAATATAGTTACGAAACAAGAAGATATCAACTGAAATTGAATATCGTTACAAAACAAGAAGATATCAACTTAAATTGAATATCGTTACAAAACAAAAACATATCAACTGAAACTGAATATCGTTACAAAACAAGAAGATATCAACTGAAATTGAACATCGTTACAAAACAAAAACTTATGAACTGAAATTGAATATCGTTACAAAACAAAAAGATGTATTGGGTGGAAAATAATGTAGGGTTGATTTTTGGTGCTCATTAACCAAAATCGAAGCGCGCTAATATGGAAAATACTACAGAACTGTTGCATTGAGTTGTTCCAAATGTTCACATTTGGGGCCCACGAAAAAGGCTCCGTTTCCGGATAAAGCTACTTCCTAATCAAAGCACAAATCAAATACAGAAGATTCAAGTGATTTATATGAGAAAAGGTGCAAATCTTGAGCTTTCAGATTCATCAAGGACTCATTTAAAGTCAAGTGGAGAGTTAGGACATGGGTCAAGGCAAGATTCAGAGCAAGGGTCAAGGCAACATTCAGAGCAAGGGTCAAAGTAAGTTTCAGAGCAAGGGTCAAAGTAAGTTTCAGAGCAAGGGTCAAGGCAACATTCAGAGCAAGGGTCAAAGTAAGTTTCAGAGCAAGGGTCAAGGCAACATTCAGAGCAAGGGTCAAAGTAAGTTTCAGAGCAAGGGTCAAGGCAACATTCAGAGCAAGGGTCAATAAGAGATTTAGAGCAAGGGTCAAGGTAAGTTTTAGAGCAAGGGTCAAGACGA
Organism: Pseudorhiza aurosa; assembly: GCA_964026355.1. Taxonomy (NCBI): domain Eukaryota; kingdom Metazoa; phylum Cnidaria; class Scyphozoa; order Rhizostomeae; family Lychnorhizidae; genus Pseudorhiza; species Pseudorhiza aurosa. Next base: position 6,996,541 of record OZ032122.1, read on the forward strand.
GGTTTAGAGCAAGGGTCAAGGTAAGTTTCAGAGCAAGGGCCAAGGGAAGGTGCAGGGCAAGGGTGAAATCAAGTGTTAGAACAAGGGTCAAGGTAAGTTTTAGAGCAAGGGTCAAGGTAAGTTTTAGAGCAAGGGCCAAGACGAGGATTAGAGCAAGGGTCAAGGTAAGTTTCAGAGCAAGGGTCAAGACGAGGTTTAGAGCAAGGGTCAAAGTAAGTTTCAGAGCAAGGGTCATGGGAAGGTGCAGGGCAAGGGTGAAATCAAGGGTTAGAGTTAGGATTAGGTTTCATACAATTATTCAAACAAGCAGCCGCCAGATTTAGGGCTAAAATTCTTACTTTTGCTCAGGAAAAGCGGCACAGCAAAACTTAGGCGTGGTAAAGACAATCGTTTAAACTTCCAATCACATTATAGCTGAATCAATTTACTGTAACCGTTTGTTTGCAAGCTGATTGACGGCACCCAGTTCTAAAGAATGTATGGTCTTGTGAGAGCTCAGAATGTACTTACCCAAACGAAAACACTTTTGTCGCCTTCCATCTTGACATGAGTGAGGCAACAAGGCCTAAAACTAACGCTGAACAATCAAACAACATGTGAAAACCATCGGATATTAGGCCTAAACTGTTTGTCCAAGCTCCGTAGGCCAACTCTACTCCTGTGAACATCTGAAATATGAAAACATCTAAAGTTAGGCAACAAGTGCACACGAAGTTGTTTAATTACTTCGTTATTCATTGTCCCATCAGAAACCTTCCTTCCATTGTCGCAAAAGTTGTGGCAAGGATCTATCAAATGGTCAAGGGTGGAATTGATCAAGAGAAAGCAAAGAAAGGTAGGTTATACTATCTTGAGATGGTGGTTAAGGCAGGCGCAGATGTAAATCAAGACGTAAACTTCAGGCGTGATGGAATGGCCGGAAGCAGTGCCAAAGTGCGCTATGCAAACCGTATATGTATGGTTCGGAGACCTGGTACGCGACTTATGAAGGGCTTGAAATGATAAAAGTTAAAGTTCCTTCCCGCATCACTCTTGGTGAATAGGGCGTCGCCCATCTCCTTTCTTTAGCCTGTGGAGCACACGCAGTTGTGCAAGCACAGTGAATGCTACAGTTGGGGCCACCTGGTAGTACTGTGTGTTTAACTCCCTTGCTTTTCCCCATAGTGCTGAATGCTAAGCAGGGAAATAGCATGTACCATTTTTCATCTAAGCAGAGCAATGGAGGATACGGAATTGTGGCGAAAATGTGTTCGGCAATCTGACAGACCTGATGATGATATAGGTAGCACTGTGTGTTTGACTCCCATGCTTTTTCCCAAAGTGCTCAATGCTAAGCAGGGAAATGGCATGTACCGTTCATCAAGCCTTTGGTATGGCTCAACCGAATATAAAACCTCGACTTACAGAATAAAAAGTGAGCATTCTATAACCGGAAAATGAATGCAGTCAATCTACAAATTCTGCTTCTCAATTTGTCTGGAAATTTACTTCAAAAATCTGTAATGATAGGCTTCTGCTGCATAGATAGAAAGTTTGAAATGAATTTCTCGCTTCACACTATCCAAAACCTTCATTGAAGTAAATTCTGTTCCATTTTGTGATGGGCAGAGCATAACACAAGAGAAAGAAATTGTTAGGCATGAATCAACCGAAAATGCAATCTCGAGCTACCGTGCACAAACCATGAGCATTCTACCACTGCCCCATGGAGGCGGTTACTTGAAATGATGGGGGTTGAGGAAAGGAGAATTCTGCGTTTGACGAGGGGAATGACCACCATTGCACTGCTCTTTAAACATAGCCTCTCAGTGACCTGCGATCAGCTGTTGGGCGCTAGTTAGGTCACGAAAACCTTAGCCAACCTTAAACTATTTACCATGCATGCAGTCATCAAATCTTAGAATGGGCTAAAAGGCCAGTTATCCCCTTCGCCCCTTTGAATCTTTTTCTAGATGCAATATAGCGTAGATACTCAGCTTACCAGGTTTAAACACAAATAAAAGAAGATGTTTCTTGAATCTGATGCTTCCAGAATTTGCCGCAAATAATACTTGAACAAAGACACAGGGGAACGAGGCAGCGTTCCACCGGGGCCTGAGAAACTGTAAAGAGGCAGGCCTCCTTTTGAATAACCGACAAACATCCCTTTTGACATGCCTGGCCTCACAGGAATCGGTCTAGTGAGGATTCGAGTAGCTGAAAGAAATAAAAACGAACTGGTGAGATTAGGATTACTGGATCTGCTAGCAGTGGTGTCTTTGGGCGACGCGTCCGATGGAAATGCGGTTCCTGGAAATGCCAGGCCGTGTCTGGACGCCGAATGGGACTGCTTATGGACTGACCTATCGGCTTCTGTTGTTCTTGCATGATCAGGTCCATGCTGGTATCACAATTGGAGTCTAAAGCGTGTTTAAGATCGGACGCTGTCAACGCGACAATCCCTTGTGAGAGACATGATCTGTTGAGAAGCTTTGGATGCAAACAAGCTCAAAATTCGTACGTTACACACTTGACACGATGGAGGTCTACGACTCGACCTTTCGAATCGATTGTATCAGACTGCAAAACATATTCTAGGGAAGTGGGTTTTATGAAGTGGTTTCCCATTGCCTTCCTCACCGATAGTGTTTGTACTTTAAAATTAGCCAAAAATCAGCACGTTACAGCTGTCCCTTTATAGGGTGGAGGTCTACGAATCCCCCCTTTGAATCGATTGTATAAGACTACAAAAAAATAATGGCAGGCTGACAGCTTAGCATTTACTGAAAGTGAAAGGAGAAGTGGAGTATGCGTTGCAGTTCCATGGACCGGGAGCTTAATGGGTGGAGCACTCGATGATGGTCCTCACAAAGCCAGCGCACGAGTTGCACAGTAAAGCCAATCTAGCATCTGCGATATCTTGTCTGGGAGCTGGTGGCAGGTGTGCTGCTCCACCTCAACATTATAGCTCCCCTGGTCTAAAACTGCATTGCATATTCGATTTCGAGCGTAGCAGAAACCAGAGACAGGGCTCTGAGTTGTTCTAGGGAAGTGGCATTCATGAGGTGGCTTCCCGTTGCCTTCCTCACTAATAGCGCTTAGCATATTCGATTTCGAGCGTAGCAGAAACCAGAGACAGGGCTCTGAATTTTACCTAAGAAAGTGGAATTCATGAGGTCATTTCCCATTGCCTTCCTCACCAATGGCGTTTTTATTGTGATACATGGAGGAATCTAACTGACAACCCCTATGTTGTGAGTCCGCATACTTAACCACTACGCCACAGCATCCTTTCGCTGGTCTAGTGCAGATAAAAAGGGGATATAAATATTTCCTCGTTTGTCTGATACCGACCTGAGGCCATTCCAAGGGACTTTTATTTACTTATTTATCAAAATATCAACATGGACTGGTAAAAATTATCTGCTCGCAACGATGTGTGGCTTATCGAAAAGGGCAATAGATGCGCATTTTCTTACCTTTGCTATGGTGGGAAAAGCCCTGGTGGCCCCAGAGCAAAGCCCCCGACAAAGAACTACGCGAAAGGCCAAGAGGAAGGAGGGATCAAATCAAGTTTGTTGACATTGATCTCACAAGTAAACAAGCGGTAGGGTTCTGGGGATGGAATGGAGGGTAAGACATTGCATTGACAAACATTGATACTGGTACTTACATATAATGAAGCAGACTGTGGCGAAAACCGCGCCAGCTGCCAAGCCATGCTTATTGATTTCGTACGGCATCAGATTCGTGTATGGAATGTGTTCCCAAAAGAGAGCTATTACCAAAGCTGCCAGAAATGAGGTAATCGAGGCAGTTCTGGATGCCAAGTATGATTCGAGTCGGGCTGATGACGATGCTTCAATGTAAAAATCAAGGACGAATACGAGAAAGGCAGCACTGATCAAAGGGATTACGTCAGGAACTATGAACTGCTCTCCCTAAAAATGAATATCAATAGTGTGATGTGATTTGAGATTTAGAGAAGAAACTCGCGTTAGCTGAACAAGAGAGAGAGAGAGAGAGAGAGAGAGAGAGAGAGAGAGAGAGAGAGAGAGAGAGAGAGAGAGAGAGAGAGAGAGAGAGAGAGAGAGAGAGAGAGAGAGAGAGAGAGAGAGAGAGAGAGAGAGAGTGAGTGAGAGAGAGAGAGAGAGAGAGAGAGAGAGAGAGAGAGAGAGAGACAAAGTCTGAGCACGTGCAATAAGAAGACTGATAAATAGACTGAACGAAAGCTTGATAAACAATTGCATTAGAAACAGTGCAAAAATAAAACTTACCCTGGAAAGCAGCCAGATGAATAAACCAGGTGAGATTAATGCGGCTTCAGTAAGGCTAACGAGACAATTCAATCGTTTGCTTCCTACAAATAGAAAGTGATACAATGAAGACATTCACTGGCATCTAGGTTTTCAACTAATGGAAAATCAAATCACAACACGAATCAAACAAAGCTTCGGCCTACCTCCTACATCTACGGAAAGCTTCCTGAAGTGGCTACTGTAGAAAACCCTAAATATTGAGACGACGAGTAAGATGAAAATTCCACCCTGGAAAGAGACAAGAAAGCTGTTAGAAGATTACAGAAACAAATGAACGATAAGCTCGAGAAATGTGTCGCATTTATCATCATGTGGGGCATTCATTCTTTATATGCCAAAAATCAACTACAATTGCAAAACAAAATACAGTGTAATGGCATCACCGTGAAAATTTCCGCCATCCAGTAGGTAGAGAAATCTTAAAGGGGGAGCTCTCCTAATAGTTAAGTTATTCAAATAAAGGCTTCCGTTGTGCCGAACACAATATACCAAAAAGGTTGAATCTTGAAAAAGCAGTTTCTGGCTGATGGAAAGTTTAAAAACAATAGTGAATAACATATATCAATTAATATAATCTAATCCATGCAAAGGGGTTAGGGAAGGAAGTATAAATTGCTTCGATTACTGTTCCTGCTGCAGAAGATGTGGTATGTGTTACCAAAAGATACAGTAGAAAGCTGGGAGAGGAGATGATCGATGGCGAGGGAATTCTACAGGCGGAGAAAAGCGTTGCAGTGATTGTTTAAGATGCCGAAAGATGATATTGATGATGATGATACAAAATAATGATCTAATCTAATTCACTGTATACTTCTCATCTGGTCGTGTTGCTGTGATGCCACAGAGTTAACAATACACAGCATATATACCGCAAGTCTAGCACATCTTGTTAAAAACCATTTCGCTGTAGGAAATTATATGCGAGTAGAAAGACTAATTAATAAACGGAAACATACAACTTACTTTGTGATCAGGTAGGCCTAGCCATACAAAAAAGTGGTAAAGATGGTGAAATGCGTCACTTTTGTGCTCCCCTTCAGCTGGAAATTGTGTTAAGAAAAAAGTCCATCGCTGCTTCGGAATGGTTGGTAAGATGGGTAGTTGAGGGTCAAGCAAAAATTCCACTAAATATTGAGCTAGCTACAAAATTTAAGCTTCATCTGAGAGAATTTTTCAGGTTTGAAAAGATACGGTGAATGCTGTGTTTATGCTCTTCGTCGTGGTCAAAAAATAGCAGGAACAGAAGGCCAAGGAGAAAAAATCCCGCGCCTCGGATCTGCAGAAAGAAAAGAGCTTTTATCAAACTTGTATTAGAGATCCTCCTCCTCCAATTTGCTCGATCCAGTGCCTCCTCCTCCGTCACTCCCGCTGCCTCCATATCCTCCCTGATACAGTGGTCCCATCTCCTTTTCGGCCTTCCCCTCTTTCTCTTTCCAACCCCGATTCTTCTCAATCTCCTTCCCACGTATCCTTCTTCTCTTCTGATCACATGACCAAGCCATCTTAGTCTGCACTTTCTCTCAACTTCTCCTCCAACTCTCCAACTCCAATTATCTTCCTGATGGTGGTGTTTCAAATCCTGTACAGTCTCGTCTTCCCCAATCAAGTTATGTCTACCATTATGAAATCATTAGGCACGATAAAAATAGCTCCTTCGTAGCCTCTGCGTGTACACCAGAACAACCAGAAGCTCGACTGACTTATCCACACCCTTTCCAAGTTTCGCTGCCTAATCCACGAACTTCATCCCACCAATCATCATTCATTCCAAGAACATGCAATTTATGGAACGTCTTGCCTTCTTCTTGCTTTCCTGGATCTTACAACCTGCCATATTTCAAGTCTAAGATCAATAAACTTGATCCGATCTCTCTCTCCTCTTAGCCTTTCGCTTTCTTCTTTCTTCCTTTGTTGGGACTTTGTATAGGCCACCATGGCCTTTCCCCAACATAACTCACTGAAAAAGAAACCAGACATAGATAATGTGCTTAGTAATTTAATGTAATTTGAAATACTGTTAGTCTATTGCTCCGTATGCAGGTTGGATGGAAAAGTGAGGTTTTTGATATTCGTTTGGCTGCTTTATTTCAAATTGCTGCGTGAAGAAGCAGAACAGTCTGGTGTAGCATGGGGAGGCAGGAGGCTTGCTATGGAATGAAAATGATTGACAAGCGTCGTCCCCCAGGACCTGACAGTCGGCTGCGGCGATGGATGTGACCTAGCATGACCTGATTCAGCCCAAAGCGAACTGATTTGCCCTGACTTGACCTGACCTGACTTGACCTGACCTGACTTGACCTGACTTGACCTGACCCGACTTGACCTGACCCAACTTGACATGACCCGACCTGACCTTGCTTTGCCTCAACTGACCTAACATGATAACTCTTTTGCATGTAGAAATATACGACTTAGAATCTGAGGTAGAGTATCGCAGACTTTTCATGCACAGGATGCAATGGAGACGAGTCATACTCATGCCAAATCGGCCAGCTGTAGCTACGGGTGTGACCTAACCCTATCTGAGTCATGACAGATTATATGTGATATGTGTGGAATTAGATGACTGTTCATTCACACCAGCAAGACCAATTCAATGGGATTAGAAGAATAAACTACTAGGCAGTGCAGAAGGAAATCTAGGTGAGAGATGCTAAAGGTTAGAATGAAAGCAAATTTTGGAAGACATACCTTTGTAGAGAAGTTACTACCACCTTGAAAAAGAATTCCGAAAATTGCCAGAATGACCGTGTCACATTGCTGATACAGCAATATGGTTCTGAAATAGAGAAGATTGAAAATGCTTTCATCATGAAGTCTCTAAAATTTACTGTACATAGTTTAACAATGACGAAACTCCCAAGGAAGCTCCATGCAGCAAAATTTGATGTAGACCAAATCTTAGAATACAATCATATATAATATGTATTGCAGTGTACAACTGATTTAGCAAAATCAGAAGCTTTTTGGAGAACTGCTAGTTATACAATTATTACCCAACATTCTTCTCGAGAACAAAGTTTTCTGTAGTCAGGGCTGAAGCTCTGCCCATGAAAATGCAGCAAAAGTTTGTAAAAGAACACAGTGAACAACATAGCCTGATTGAAGGAGCTGAGAAAGCGCAGCAGGGAAAAATTCTTCATTTTTGCATTTCTGAAAGCATACTAATGACAATAAAAATGTGTTTGGGATAATTACCTCAATGGCCCACATATACTTAAGGCATCTAACCACAGCAAAGATATGATTATGTTACAGACAGCACTTGAAATAATCGTCCTCCACTGAAATACAACAACAAAGAATTCTAAATGCCACTGCAAACAGAACTAAAATTCAACTTTGATACCATTTCAAGTTTTGATATTCTTAACACAGAAAATCATGATTAGATGCCAAGGAAGGGTAAAACATTAAAATTTCCTAATCAACTGAGAAGAATAATTTAGTCATTCAGATTTGGCCTGGAATCAATTGACATTCTGGAATACATTAAGCATTTAAAGCAGCTTGTTAAAATGGACCAATTTCATTGCTTTCAAGAGCAAAATCAAAATGATTTCAGTGAAAACAATATATCTTGGTACTGTGATATTTCACAGGCCAAAATGGAATGTATTTTTATGAAAACTAAACCAATCTCTAACCTGTGTTCTTGTAACCCTTTTCCCAGTCGTAAAAGGTCTTTGCAGACCAATACAGACGACCGAAGAGCTATAGAGAAAAATATTTTGTCAGACCAGTGTCTTTGCTTATTCAGTGCATCAACAGAGTGATGCTATGATGTTATAGAGATATATATTCATCAAATATAAGATTAGAAGTGTAAAATGGAGAAGCCGCTGCTGGCGTACTTTGATATGGCTATAAACACTTGTATTTTGCACATCTATCATTTCTCAACAATTAAATAATACGACCTTCATTAATAAATACATTAGACTTTCGTTAAAGCTCTAGAAACATGAAATTTCTCATCAAATGCAACTAGAATATGCAAAAAACACCAAGTTTCCAGACTGTTGCAAAGCGGACAAATGGAAGCAGAGGGTGATGGAGCTGAAGTCCTGTTAATGTTACAGGTGGTGTTAGGAAGGGAATCCGATTTAAGTCAACTATGATTCAGTCAAGTTTTATCTATATGAGGGGCCCCCTTACATACCCCCAACATGGCTATACCTTCCCTACGGAGCACAAAGTAACATGAAGTTGAGCCCCAGACTTGAACCTAACGGTGGAGAGCACATTGCTAGAGAGATATCAATCTTAGCCACGTTATTGTGGGGTAGGGTGGTCAGTCCCTTCTCTCATTGTACTATACCCCTAAGCCTAATGCAAGATGCTCTTTCACTGCTGGGTGTAGACAGAGACAGTTCAGAGAGAACAAAGTGAATGAGGGCATCTCAAACCCACGCAGCAGACATGTGCTCCAACGTCTTTGCTGACTGCCCCTCTTGGGGAACATGTGGGAAATGAAATGAAAGACTTTCTGGAGTTGACACAGAATTCAATAAGCTGAAGGGTTGAGCAATACTCCAATGTAAAGCAGCAGATTAGCAAAATATTACAAAATAATTCCCCCTTTAGATGGAAGAAAAGAAACATCAATGAAATGAAATTGAAAAGTGAATAAACAATATCAACTTACATAAGTTTAATATAGAATAAAAACTGCAAAAGTGGAATGTCCTTAAGCAAACCATAACAGAGAAAAATTCCAAATGCATTCAAGAACTTCCCTGCAACCAGCAGATAACCATAAATTGGGCCTCTGTAACAGAAGTAAAGGATTTCTTGATTTATTAGAATTGGCATAATGTATGTAGATAATTTTTCAAGAAAATGAAGATGCAAGATGTAAAGCAATTCTCCCATTGCTTGATGCCAATTCAAGAATGAAAAAAGGGGGAAGGGCATAGGTTTCTCTCTAACAAACCCAGACATGCAACAGTGTTCAGAATTCTAAAGGTGGAATCATGTAAGCAGTGTTACTGATGGGGGAGCATGGCTAGAAAGACAAAAACTGATAATATCAAGCAGAGATTGGAGCAGAAGTGGCAATAGCCAAGTTTTGCACACCCCTAAATCATTAATAAATATATGTATATATGTATTCGCCCATCTTTTAAAAAAGCATTTTAAAAACACGTTATTTCAAACTTGCTTTTAATTTTTCATAAATGTTTTAGATGCTTTTAGATGCACGGGACATTGAACATTAGATATTGGCTTTTTATTTGGTTTTGCGCTATAAAAGTTTCATGTATTATTATTGTTGTTATTTAACTTTAAAAATAATCAAATTCCATCTGCAGTTAGATTTTAACCCAGTCTGGATAAATAAGGAGGTAAGATGATTCGAAGACTAAGGCCAAGCAAACTCTAGCAACTGACATCTTATGTCACACAAGGTTAAGAATTTGTGTATTCTTGTTTACACAGTTGGCAAGCTGGTGTCAAAACTGCAATAGTCTTAATGCTCAAACATTTTGATTCATAGAAAAAATCTACGCCAACAAAAATCGTGGATAATATCTATAAAAAGCTGGTGTGGTGAATGAACGAACATGCAGTATGAATCAGGATTCTTAGTCCTCCTTCCACATTCTAGTAAATCAATTTAGTGGTCTGCAGCCTGCAGCAAAATCAAATGTAAATGCAAACACAGCTGACCCACTCTGTAGACACAGCTAGGTGGAGACAATTTGGCAAAAACAGTTTATAAAATAGGCAAGTGAAGTGCAGTGACCCAATTTGAAAACAATGATATTAGCAGAATACGAGACAGACTGCATCTAAAATTTTCTGACTTTTCCTAATGAATTCACCAGCAATGGTACAAACTTTTAAGTAATTCTTCAAAAATCTAACAACTGTATAAAGTTTCGTGACGAACTCAAAATTACACAAACAGATTTATTCAACGGAGGAGGGGGGCATTGGGTTGGGGGTTAAGATTTTCAGTTAAAATTAACAGCAAGTGACAACAAATTTTCCCCATGTGCTGAATGGGCATATTGTTTGCATGATATTCGTGTGTGTCCTCCTGGATCCTACGGCTGTCCATTTACGGGAAAAGTTTGCTAGGACTTACAAGTTTCGTTTCCAGTACAGAACCAGTATCAACTTTGATAACAATTATCTAAAGATTCACTATCTTCATTGAGACTTAACCCAAGTGACACCTTACCCAGCTTTTTTCTCTATTCTACCAAAATCAGTCTGGCTTCTGTGAAGCACTGGGCTTTCCTGCAGAATTTCTATCCGGCTCTGCGCCATTTTGAGTGGTTGTCAAATTTGAGTTTTCATGCCAGAAGAATCATTGAAGTGGATGTCTAAATGAAAGCGAGGTCAAATAAACATGAGGCTGTTTGAATTTATGAAACCAGAAATCGCGAGTTGAAGTTAGAAACTCGAATTCTTCGCCAAAAAAGATCACCCAGCAATGGTATTCAACAGCCTTTTCGGTTTCAAAAGGTCAAATGAAGCACAGGAAATGGATACGAGAGATGCAACTCCCGGACGCGGTGCTGCAAGGAGTCAAATGGGCAGTAGAGACTCCTCCGGCTTGGGTGTTCGCAGCAACGACTCTGAAGACGGTTCAGAGAAGGAAAGCCGAATTAAACATAGACATTCGATAAGTGGAGCCGAGGCCAGAATTTTGAAAGCAGTGTCCAAGAGCTCTATCGATGCTGCAGATGATGGTAAAAGCTATTCGATAACTGAAGTGTAATGAACGCTCTATCATTGCTCCAATCTGAGAGACTGTCCCAAAGTGGAGACGCAAAGCCGTACTGTAACGAATTATAATTATTACTAGCTGACAGTGGACTGCAAATGTTTTTCTTACGTATGTGCAGGATTTTAGCCAAAACCCCTCTGGTATACATTCTCACTGCTGCAGCCATCTGGCAATGGCACCGGTGTGTTATGTAAAAAGGAGGCTTTCAATCGCCAGTCAACTTAAACAAGATTGTGCTGTCTAAGAGATTGCGCATATTTTTGTAAATTTTTATGATTCTATCTATCCAACTATCAATCTATCGATCTATCTATCTATGGCTATCTATCTATCTATCTATCTATCTATCTGTCTATCTATCTTTCTATCAATCGATGTATCTATCTATCTATCTATCTATCTATCTATCTATCTATCTATCTATCTATCTATCTATCTATCTATCAATGAAGCTATCTATCTGTCTATCTATCTATCTATCTATCTATCCATCAATCTATCTTATGTTGTGCAAAAGCTATTAAATAGGTATTGCACACAGGCTGTGGTGCTAATTCAACATGTATGCTTCTATTGCAGAAAATTGGTCAAGGCTCACTGGATTCGGCTTAGGTATTGGCAGGTATGCTTAAAATATAGCAATTCTAATGTATTCATAAATGCTAGAAAATGTCAACAAAAGTCATTTGAGCTTACTAGAAAAGTTTACCTATCTCGGAAAATTTATTTACATTTCTAAGCTGGTAAGTAATTTAATAGATAAAACAAAATGTTTCAGAATCATGGTTGAAGACAGAAACGTCTTTTTATCCATAGTTTGTATGTGCAAGAAGTTCTCACCTATCCAGTATGCATCATAAGAAGACAATGCCAGGTATTTGATGATGCTTCTATGAAGCGACAATAAAAAACTGTGCACTCAAGCATCCTACTAATCAACCTATCCATCCATCAGCAAATCAGCTGATCAATCTGTCAGAGAAATGGAAATTTACCCTAACTCATATTTACCATTCTAAGTGGCTTTTGGCCCATTGTGTCACATGTCTCTAATTCCCATTGTTCTGTTACTCCGTGTGAGCAATGTATGTTAGTTGGTTATATTGGTATTCGAATAATACAGCTGTCTTTATCATCTATGATTCTAACACAGTCAGTCTTTCAATCAACCATCTGATAAATGCTACTACTCTGCAATGTTGATGACAGTTTGCAAGCATTTGTTTCACTGCTATGGTAGTAAATGTTAATGGTACTTTGCAAGCATTTGTGTAACGTTCCCAGAGTTTTCCTCCTTCCAGATGCTCAGAATGTTCTATTGGTTTCTTGTAGGTTAATCATGCTGCCTTCAAGCACCATCTCACACCATTCACAATCTTTCAGTTGATGCTCAAGATACAACAAAAGCAGGTGAGCTTCTTGTCAAGAGAAACAAGATTCTTTTCATCACAAGAATCACTCCAAACAAGGTCACAAAGGATACTCAACAAGTCAAAGATTACAATGAAGAAGTCATAGAAGTATTGCAAAGATAATCTCAGAAAGTCATTGACACTAGAACATGAACACATTGTAATGTTGAGGGAGAAGAAGTAGGCAGAGAATTTAAGTATTTAATGGTGTTAGATAACAGGTTTTCGTGCAAATTTTTCTATTTTTATCTCTTGCAGGGTTTAGGTGCACTTTGGAAAGGATGGGGCACTTCTTGTGTTTTCCAAGGCATCGTCATTCTAACAGAAGTTGGCATAAGTGAAGTCATGAACATACCAAGGTAGTTGTTGAAATCATACAGACAATTGACAATGGTGATCACGTCTTTCCATTTCTCCATTTCTTGGTGTTAAGAAAATTTATGATTCTGTCATGCCTGTAGCTTCTGACCAGTAGTTCAGTTAGGTTATGCATTGTTATCCTCTTCCTGTCATTGATTCTTTTTCACCATTCCTGATGCTGTCTGTTTTTGATTAGCTTCTTACATATAGCATGCCCAAATTATCTTAAATGTGTTGTATTATTGTAGTCTTCATCAACTACCTTTCAACTCCTGCTGTTGCTAGCACTTCCTTGTTGGAAATATGTTCTATCCATGCTATTTTATGCATCCAGCAAAGGAACCACATTTTAACTGCCCAACCTGTTTTGAATGCTTTTGCTAATTTTCCATGATTTGCAAGTACGCTGCAGTACCTTTATCAAAACCTATTGATAACTTACACACAAAGCCCTTTCGCTTATGTTATGCTCTGCCTATCACAAAATGGAACATAATTTACTTCAATGGAGGTTTTGGATAGTGTGAAGCGAGAAATTCATTTCAAACTTTCTATCTATGCAGCAGAAGCCTATCATTACAGATTTTTGAAGTAAATTTCCAGACAAATTGAGAAGCAGAATTTGTAGATTGACTGCATTCATTTTCCGGTTATAGAATGCTCACTTTTTATTCTGTAAGTCGAGGTTTTGTATTCGGTTGAGCCATACCAAAGGCTTGATGAACGGTACATGCCATTTCCCTGCTTAGCATTGAGCACTTTGGGAAAAAGCATGGGAGTCAAACACACAGTGCTACCAGATGCATAGCTCTCAACTGTAGCATTCACTGTGATTGCACAGCTGTGTGGCGTATAGGCTGAAGTATAGAGCCGGAACTGGGCATAGCCGTATTCACCAAAACTGGTGAGGGAAGGACTTAAAATGTTTTGCGATGTAGTCATTCTTTAGAGTGGCTTACTTCGATGGTAGCAATATTCATGAACTAAACATTTCAGAGTTTAACTATTATTAACAAAACTTGCAGAGATCTAACAAATGAAGAAAAAGTTGGTATTAAAACTGTGATTGGAAACCAATTTTTAAAGTGGTATGTAATTCACTGGTTTTCTCCTTATCAAATATTGTTGTTTATTATTATATGTAGTTATTTCTCACGTAGTACCATGCAATTATTGCAGATGTTTTTACTGTTGGTAACATTGATGAGATCATTTACTTTAGAACTTAGCTGCTTTTCCAGTAACATTTTTATAGTTTTCTAAATAAGTGAAGTTGTGTTCCATACTTGATAAAAGTTTGAATGAGCACTTTGTTAGAAAGGTGTCAGCCTCTGTCAGAGTCAGCTTTTCATCAGCTACCCCTTTACTGCTGGGTGGACTGATAGAGAGCGTTTGGAGATTTAGTAAATCAAATTTGAACCCAGAACCTTCAGCACAGTAGAGCTTTGCTCTAACCGCTACCTTGACTGCAGCCGCAACACTGCCGTTCCTAACCCAACTTCCTACAGATTCTTTGTGTGTACTTAGATTAATTAATTAATCAATCACCTTTTTTTGCAGTCTTGGCCTGCTTATAACACTTCCGCTTTACTCTGCAACTCTGGTGGATTCAATTCAAGTATGTCATCTGCATTTATATGTAAAAAATCAGTTGCATTCAGTCGTAAAATTTCGCATTTCATATCCATGAGTAAAGTTGATGTAATTTTATTGTTTCATGACAATCTGGAACCATCAAGCACGTGACGATGTGGCAGCAGTATTCTTCTCTAATCCAAAGCAACAGAAACGTAAACATTCAGATAGCTAATTCTGTCTAATCTCATACTTGACTGGCCCTTAGTTTGATGACCACAGTTTTGTTGCTTGATAACCCAACACATGCTGAAACGATAGGTGTCAGGATAGCTCAATGGTAAGATTCTTGCGCATTGATCCTGTGGTCAGTGGTTTGAGTCCCACCTCAGCTAAACCCTCACCTAGAGTGAGGAGAGTTGCCAGCTCTATGTAATTCCAGGCGTAGAAATCACGAGGTTTGGTCACATCGAGAGGAAGGACCTGGACACAGCTTGATCAGCAAAAAGCTTCTCAGTGTCCAAAAAATTCCACCTTTGACATCTAGGTAGAATCATATGTATCAAAAAAAATGCTGAAACGATTTTGATATGCGCCATCTTCATCCCGCCGTTGGTTAACATTTTCCTCTATGAATTCCACGCGTGTTTCAAAGATTTGAAGTATACTTTTCTCCACGCTTTCCAGAGTTATCAGCTCAACGAAACAAGATCTGTGGTGGACTTCCTCAAGGATGTGCTCTATCGCCTTGCTGGCTGGTATCATGTACGTGGCCACGGCCGACTTCTGCCCATGTATATGCTCATAGCGCCAACTCTCCTTCACAGCATGCTTCGCTACGTATTCAAGTCTTTAATCGAGACCGTGATCATCCAGCAAGGATCCACCCGTGAAAGTACTCCAAAGCCCAAAGAAGATGTAGCAATTCAAGCTGGAAAGACCTACTACATACAACTGTTAGCTGGCTTTGTATCGAACCTAATCGCCGATGTTGTTCTTTACCCTTTAGAGACGATCGTTTTTCGGTTGCACGTGCAAGGGACACGAACGATCATCGACGATACCGACAATGGTATCGGTGTTGTTCCCTTATGTACGAACTACGACGGCATGAAGGACTGCGCACTTACGATATGCCGCGAGGAAGGAGCATTAGCTCTTTTCAAGGGCATCGGGGCTGTGTTTTTGCAGTGTGTTATCCAAGCCTGCGTCCTGAAAATTACCAAGTCCATTTTCAAACGACTTCCGCAGGCACCAGAGGGCTCTCTTGCCGAGAATTGAAGCCTGCCGTCAGCTGCCAGCATACTACTTATCTGTATGTATGCACTGTATGTATGTGTATATATCTATTATGTGTCAGTCACAAAATTTAGGATTGCGATCCAAAGTTTAATATTTAGCCGTGGGCTTACATTTCCTCCTGGGTAACAGTTAGGTGAAAGAGCAAAGCCAGTTAGGTGGTGTAAAGTGATGCAAAGTGACTCAAGACTGGCTTCGCTTTTAGTATTACTGTAGCTTGCTGTTTAATGACCCTGTTGCACGGTATGTGTTACGACCGCAGCCAATATTCCATTACAAGTTAGATACGGTTGTTAAAATGCAATGTTCCTCCAGATTTTGGTAAATTGTTTTCGCCTTCACACGATACCGCCCAACGTAACCCGCAAATTTTTCTAGGAGTCAAGGTGAAAATGGCATAAAATACCTCAGCCCCCCGTACGAACCGCGGCATTTATTTCGGTTGCTTGAATGCGTGTTATAGTTATAGAGAAGGGGAGACGGGTGGTACTCTGAAGAATAAGTTGGAACGAGCTCAGTCGTTGCTTGACTCTCGTGTACCAATGCTGCCCTCCTCCGCAGTTCAAAGCTACCTTACTATCCAGTCTTGGTCGCTACAAAGTTTAAAAAAGTTTGTTACGGTGGCAAATTATTCGCCCAAAAAACTCATCAGATCGTTTCAAGCAAGGAATGATTTGCAATAATTCTTGATTTATTAAGGTATATCAATGAAAGTGATATTTAATTGAGAGTGAATTGTTCCTCCTTAATGTATACAAGAATCTCTCTTTGTCTGTACTGTATGTATGTAGGTAGAGAAAGTGATTGAAATCAAAGTTACCGTGAATAATTTGTTGGCTTTTTTCTCCTGAATTCTGCCCACGTAAGCCTTTGATTTAATTTCATGTTCGTTATTTGCCGTTGATTTGTTGCTAGTATGTGTTGATACTAATAAAGACCGACTTATAAGCATACATATCTAAAACACACTGTGGTCGAGAAGTCGTCGGAGTAAGCGGGCGAAGCACAGCGACCCCAATAGGCGGAAGAATTTGAAGTGGAAGAAGGAGAATGTGATCAATTTGCAAACCGAGAAATGAATGAGATTAATTGTGCTGAAAAGCTGCAGATTTTGTAGTGCTCTTCGGCGAGTGATCTTTTTCAATCATTTAATCTCCCCACGACCTTCCCTGAACCTGTTATGAATACATGTCACCATTGGTTGCGGCAGACAGGGAAGGATACACAGAGACATAGACGTGTAATATTTTTGTATTCTTATATTGAAAGTATAGTCACGTATCAAATTTTATATACAGTACATGCAAATCGAAAGGAAATGTGAATTGTCATAATACACTTATTTTCAAAAACTGCTATTTACAGAGATAAAGGAAACTTAATAAATGCAAATAATATGTTAGGGGCTTCGTACAAAGCACATTTCAAATGCGAACATAAAAATCCAACTACAAGGAGAACAGCTGAACGCTTGTACCAAACATATGTATCAAGAGAGTATTTTGCAAAATTTTCAGTAGATTTGCCATTCATAATCAATTGAACAATGTTTAGAAGGTGGATGAAATCACGTCTGAAAGCTCCGGATTTTGATACAAAAATAGAGGAGCTGAAAGCTTGGGTAGATTTAAAAAGATCACGACTACCTCATGCTGTCTTTTTTGAAATAGCAGAAAGAAGTCAATCATAAAAATTACTCCTTGGACATTTGAGAGGTAATGGTAAAAGGAGACAAAACGCATCCTTAAATTGCTCCGTGTAGTTTTGACAGCATACGCTGGAAGGTATTACTAAGACTAGGAGTTTATGAATGGAAGCCTTCCCGCTGGCAAACCCTGTGGGTAGCTACATCGAGTAGAGAAACAAACTCCTTTACCATTCTCTTATAATGCTAAACATGTTAGACTTTTTGGGAGAGAAGACTCTGAGAGACTCCAAGATAGACATCTAAGAGGAGAGAGAGAGATGCTAGAGAGAGAGAGTGGGAGAGATGCTAGAGAGAGAGATGCTAGATATATATATATATATATATATATATATATATATATATATATATATATATATATATATATATCTTAGAAAGAGAGAGAGGGAGATCTTAGAAAGAGAGAGAGGGAGATCTTAGAAAGCGAGAGAGAGGGGGAACAAGACAGATAAGCTGGGATTAGACAACAAAGGCTTCGTTGTGGGTACTGTGCTGTATCTCTGCTGACAGCTGAAAAGGGAACAGCTCGGAATTGCTTCAGCGACAGGTCTGCTTTTCAGAACTGCGCGAATTTACCCCTACAGAATTCAACGAAAGGCTCCAACTATACTATTACATGTGAAGCTTTCGGACGGAGTGGGTCACCTTGCAAAATTCTTCTACTAAGAGAGGAATTCTTATCTTGATTAATCATACCTAAGAACCTCTTTGCGGCATGAATAGACCTGGATGCGGTTCGTTTCTTTCCTTTATAAATTGCAGGCATCATTTCGTAGCTCCTGGGATAAATTGATTTTGAAAGCACAACAAAAGGCTATATTGAGACCGCTTTCCTATGTATTGCGATCTTCTAATGGCCTGTATTTCCTTGCAGATGAAAGATGCCTAATTAAAATGCAACACCCGATTCGGCATAGAATGCCAGGATTTCAAGCTTCAAGGCAGTAAAAATCGGCTATTTGCAAGAAAGCATCAACTGGGGCAGGAAAAATCAAAAACTGCTTGTAACTGTTTTGGAGAAAATAACGCTTCCAGTTGTCCCTCTCACATCGTAGTTGTCTCCTTAAACTGCATCTTTATTAAACTCACTAGCAGAGGTAGCTGCAACGGACTTTCGCGACGGTAAAGCCTTCAGGGAGAGGTATTTGACTGCATCATCACAGTTGAAAAATTGGCCTAGCATTTATATCAACAAGTTTTTCCGACACGCAAGAAATGCTGACAGCAATAACTGATTGTTTCGGGCAAACAGAATACAACTTAAAGGAAATATATCTAAAACAAGACTTATATGCTACAGTTTCTACACACCAGAAAGACGATACGACTGGAGGTAAAAGCCTATTTTCAAATGAAAACACAAGAACACGCATCTAAAGAGATTAGGAGATCAACCTGACGATTCAATTAGTTTGTTCAGTGGTGACTTTGCGTAAATGAATCCTGGCCTAACTTTCCCAACTTGTGCCAAATGAGTTGAGGCCGGCCGGTGACATGTTGGATCATGGTCATGACAGCTGCTCCAATCGATATGTGCCCAGGTAGATAAACAGACGGAAATAGCTTTAAAAAACTTGCAAATCATCCATCGCGCTACCGTAAATCTCTGCTGATTGCAACGCAGAGCAATACAGCGACAAAAATGCCTACCAGGACACTGATACAAGGTATGCAAAGCCTTGTCTTAATCCTAACCTTAGTTAACAACATTGTTTTAAAATATCCATGACTGCTCAAAGCGAGGGGGACCTTAAACTGGAGTCTCCAAAGCAGGACAACTCTTCTCTTACTAAATCCTAGAGCCCTGTACCTGAATTTCCTTACGTTTAATACGTAGCCATGCTTACTTTCAAGTGGCAAATTTTCGGGCAGTAGTAGCACGACCATTAAGCAATACAGTTCCATGAATAAGGGGGAAACAAGTCTTTTGCATGTTCACGTGCGAAGCCTGTTTCGTGTCGCCTCTGACCTAACCTTAGACCTATAAGTCAAAGGAGATACCTAAAAACTGCAGCGTGGATAGAAAAATTTGAATCAAAGCAAGTGTTCTCGGAGTTAGAGCGCAGCGATCTTATTAGATGTCGTTATTGTTAAATCTAAATTATGTCCAAATAGCCCGAAGTTTATGCAACTGGGCGGTGGTTGTACTATTTTTGCCAGGACCTAAGTTTCAGACAGAAATTACCAATATTAACCATTAAAACAGAAACAAATGCGTATGGAACTTAGGATAAGATCTATACATACATGATGAATAAGCCTCTAGCTTGCTATGCTAAATTGTATCGTATCAGAATATTGGTCTTCTAGGCATGTATCCCTGAGGTATTCTCGGTCTAGGTGCAGGCGGACGCAGCCTCGGTCGCTGGTGCTGAAAACGTGGTGGTCGGACCATCCTTTGCGGTCGAGGTCCACGCATAGCTATATTTGATCCTGAAGGCCTAAACCTGTATCGCGACTGCTGGTTTGGGTGGGTGAACCGCGGGCGGACTTGTTCGCGTCCTGGTTGCTCACTCTGATCGGCGTTGTTTCCCAAAAAAGAACCATTCTGAGACGCGCCCCCTCGGATCACGCTTTCATCCGGAAAAACGTCAGGTTTGCCGCGTCGCTGACTATTGGGAAATTCGTGTCTATCGCTTTGATGCCTTTCCAAATCCTGAAACGCTTGGGAGGAATCGTGGGTTGCTTGACTCCTAGATGACGTGGACTGCTGATCACTTTGTTTGTAATTATTGGTATGATCCGTGCTTGGCTCGATCCTTGATCTAGCGCTGTAGTTATTGTCCCCGGCTTGTGTGTCCTCTTGCGATTGTTGCGTTTGAAAGTTTTGCTTCAAGTCTTGTCTGCCGTGCTCGTTTTGATTGCCCGTAAATGGCGAATGCGCGTCCGGCCTGAAGTTCACGTGATCAGGAAACATCGGCGTCCTCTCAAACCCTCTTGGCCGATCCTGATGGAAGAACGGCTCCCGTGGATGAGCTGTAGGTCCATTACCTCGTGCGAAATGCTCGGGTAGGAAAGGGGATTGGGGGGACTGCAGATGAGGTCTTTGTATTAAGTGATCAGGGGGGCCGAAGTTCATGTTCGTGACATGCTGGGACTCCACCGGTCTGAACCTAGCATCAGCATTGGGCGGAAGGAAGTTGCCAGACTGATCTGTAGGCAGTAGTCCATCTCTTTGGTTCAATCTGTTGTCCTGTAAGAATGGACGGTCGGGCTGCAATACTGGTTGCTGGTTATACACAGGCTGCAAGCCAAACCCTGACATTGAAACGTTTGGTTGCTGCAAGTTACTTCTTTGCTGCTCAATGGGGAAGTCTTGGGAAAGGCCATTCCCTTGGTCCATTGATATATTTGCTATTGAAACCTGCTGAGGTACGCCTGCCTCGCTGTATAAGACGTTTGCCTGCGGATCAAACTGCGAAACTGTACCAAAACTGCTTGTTTGCTGGAAAGCTGGCGCCATAAACTGTGTCTGCTGGTTCAGCTGTACATCACCTTGATACCTGTCCAATTCAGGGGTGGGGGATCGGCGCGAATCAAAATAGTACTCCATCGGCTTCTGAGGTGCTGAACTGGTTGGCGTCCATTGCTCCGCATTTTGCATGCCAACTGTTTGACTCATATTTTGCTGGAATTCAGTTTGTGACATTGGTACCTGTCCCTCGGACGATTTCTGCTGGTCAAGGAAAACATCACTCCCCGTTGAGTACTGACGGCTGAAATCTACAGTAATGGCATCCGTCGTATTGCCTTTCATTACTTCTACACTAGGTATTGCAGCATGTTGGCTGTCATCATGAGCTAATTCGTTTGCAGTTTCCATTTTCTTTGACTTCTTTTCGCTTCTCCTTTGATCGAAAATAGTCACAGGATTGCTGTTCGACGACTCGTTCACTGCGTCACTAATCCTTGACGCGTTACGTCCATCTGCTGATTCTTTGCGATCGGGATTGCTCTCTTCAGGCTCACCGTACGATTCGAAACTTTGCATCCGTGAAATCTTGGGGCTTCTACTATAAAAATCACCGGAACTGTCGTCAAAAGTCTCGATTGATCCTTCCCTACGTTCTGACTTGTCATCAGGGTACGAAGACTGTTTCTCTTTGCTATGACCTCGCGATTTACGTCGATGATGTGATCGCTTCGACGAAGCATGCGATGATTCAGGTCTCTCGTTGGACGCCTCTCGTAAGTCTGTAGAATGATGCCGATCAGCTGACTTCCTCCTACTGCTTTTTTTATGCCTGTTATGGTCCTTGGATCGATGCTCCTTATCACGATCCGAATGCGTTCTGTCTTTATCCGAATGGGAATCTTTCTTCGGCTTCTTCCCTTTACTGAGTAGCTGGCTCAAAATATCGATAGGCCTAACCCCCTCTTCTATTGATTCATCCTGGGTGGGAGTTGTGGAGGCGCCAACCGAGATTGGATCTAGACTGTCTTGCATTTGCATACTTGGTTGGGTTAGTCCCATTGGTCCTGCACCGACTTGGAATTGGTCAATCAGCCCGGTACTTTGCTGCATCGGTAAGAACGTGGTGCTCAGGCTACCTTGATCCCCTACCAAGCCTTGCATTGGCTGCTCAAAATTAATGGTATTTGTACCCTGCATTCCGGGGAAGGTTTGCATAATAGGTGGCGGAGGCAAATCCGACATAGTTCCTAACGGTGCCTGATCAAAGGACATCGGCGCTGTTGACGTCCCCATGGACCAATTATCGTTACCAACCATAACAAACTGATCACTGCCGATAAATTGGTTGTTGTGCATAACTGTTGGGAGCGACATTGTTGAGGCCATGACATTTGAAAAATTATCCTGCTGCTGCAGAGCTGATTGGTTAAAGAGCGAGCTATCCTGACTGCCATCTTTCTCCAGCACAAGTCCTTCAGGCGTCCCTTCAGGTGAGGGCACAGAGTCTTCAGATATGGGCGAAACTGCTTCATTGTTCAGCAAAGATCCGGATGGCTCCGTTGCAACCATCGACGATGTACGTTTACCAGTTTCAGTTGGCAATGTGGATACGGTGCTAGCAGCATTTCTCTGAATGACGCTCTTCTCTCTTTTGTCCTCTGATCCAATGATCATATTGCCTGAATAAGTTAAATCAAATTATAGGAGTCGAAGAATAGGCTACACAGAGCAGTATCATTAGAGATGTTATAAGGCTACTTAGGACAGTGTTGGCAAACTTTGAGACTGTATAAGTGCACTTCAACGAAACAGGATGATTCCAAAATGGGCTATACCACCCCCTTCTGTGCAACAATGCAGTAAGAAGCACATCACTTGATTTTTCACTCTAAAACTTCATAGCTAGATACATGCTGTGATAAGAAATACCAGACCGACAAAGTATTACTTTTTGTACTCATTAGATTCAGAACAACACATCATATTCATGAGAAATCGCAACTCAAACAGACATGACTGGGCAAGTAACATTTTTACAGAGCTTGATTTATACGGTTCTTCGTTACTTGTCAATTTATAAAATCGTGATCTACTGCTATGGTGACTGTGAATACCGGAATCTACAGCCTTTATCCGTACGATTTTAAAGACTTTCAGATTCCCAATGCATTGGCCCTTACCGTCATCATAATCAAAATACGATACACAGTTGGCAGAAAGAGCTGAGTGTCATTCCACGCTCATGGCCTTAGATGCGCCAGGCCGGGGCTGTAGGCACCGGTCGGATCATACCAAAGACTTTTAGCACCAGCAACTGACCAGGCCCTCATTCTGACGACCAATTTGCATGCACAGCAGTGCATAATAAGGATAAAGAATCGGAGATGGGAATCGGAATCAGAGATGGGAATCGGAATCAGAGATGGGAATCGGAATCGGAGATGGGAATCGGAATCGGAGATAGGCGACGCCTTATCCACCAAAAAAAGTGAAGAAAGGAGCTTTGAGTTTGTCATCACTAATTTTCATAGCGGGAAAATAATGTCGTGAAAATACTAGCAGTAAAATTTTAACCAGGCAAACAAAGAAACCAATACCCCTATTATAATCGAAAGTTTCCTCAGTAATTTAGAAAATCAAACAGGCTGCAAGGCATTGTCGTGGAGGACAGAAATGTTCATTTCCGTGCTTCATATATAGTTCGAGACCAATCTCAGTAAAGGAGTGGGTATCATTTGGCAGACTGCAACCTTATACCTGGCAACTAATAAATAAGTAGCACTCTAAAGACTATAGATAAATTACAGTACCCGAAGGTAGAGCGAAGAAAGAGTAAATTATTGGCAGGAAAAATAGACAAATAAGATAAGAAACAGGACTGAATGAATGAATGAATGAAGGAATGATTGAAGGAATAAAGGGAAAAATAAATGGATGAACAAGAATCATCAAATTAACTAAAAATATATTAATTAGAAAGATACCAATAATGATTGAGGAGGAAAAAACAGACAGTTACAAGAAACAGATTCTAAATGAATTTTGAATGAATGAATGAATGAATGAATGAATGAATGAATGAATGAATGAATGAATGAGTCAAGGATCAGATGATTTCACTGCACCCAACGAGTTTCTAACGGTACTAATGGATTCGCCTAAAAATGAAGCGCAGAATAGATATTTTTTTAGTGAGTTATGTTAAGGAAAGGCCATGGTGGCCTATACAAAGCCCAAACAAAGGAAGAGAGAAGAACGGGAAAGGCTTAAGAGGAGAGGGAGATCAGATCAAGTTTATTGATCTTAGATATGAAAAAACATTTATAAATGAATAGAACTACTAACCCTCTGAAAGGCTGACTGTTTGCAGTTTTCCGTCGATCATTATTCCCATTGGCTTAAACAATGAGGATGTTGACATTTCTGGTTGTCCAACGATGTTTTTGAAAACATCTTCCGGATTTGGTATATTGATTTTTCCTGGATTTGAGTTCTCTCCATCTTCTATTGACTGTTGCGATGTGTCACCGAAATCTTTACCCACATCATTCGGATCATACATGACGCTTCCTGGGTCATAAAGCGGTCCATCCGGCGTTCCAGCCTCAGAGTCACTGCCTAGGTCCATGTCTAGCACATCTGTGTTGTCAACTGTAGGATCCTCCGGTTCATAAAGTTCAGACTGCTTTGCTGCCAACGACTTTAAACCGGATTGTACAAGATCGCCAATGGCTTGAAACTCACTGGGCTCCTCCGCATCCGAGATTGGTTCCAGCTCATACTCTGGCTTTGCATTCTTCTGCTCTTCGATTTCCTTCTGCTTCTCCTGCCATTGCACTTTCAACTTTTTCACTTTCGATTCGACTTTTCTTTTCATCGAAGACAGTCTACTGCCAAAGGTCTTGTATGCCTGTAATGCACAAAACGATATCAAAGTGCACTCAAAGCTGAGACTTGCACACGATTTACGTATAAGGGGGTATCTGGAAGAAATGTTGAGGCAAATTAATTACAGGAGATTTTCCCACTTGGAGAATTGCTTGTGGATCTTGTCAATTTATGTGCTCATTGTTAACGAAGTACCATCACGATAAAAAGCATCGTGTGGTAGGGTGGCCAGCTTCTGCCTCAATTACTGCTGGTGAACAACCAGAGGCCATCCAAACACGAGACGGAAACCGAACCTGAGATTTTCGGCATAGTAGGCGTGTGCTTAAATCATTACGTCGACTACCCCAGTAAACAGTAATTTTTTTTGCCATTATGTCCAAACGAAGATGGGATTTGGCATCAAAATCTCCTGAGAATGTCCAAGCAAAGGTATCACGTATCAAAACAAGGGTAAATAAATTCTTTCAACAACAAACTCTAGGCTTCTGCGGCAAACGATTCTAATATCACGGAGTCAACGCTAAACATCGCTTCCTTGCTACCTCAGCTTTCTAATTCAGTAATTAAGACAAAGGCCTACTATATTCATTTGCGGGTAGTGACTTTCAAAATGAGGGAACTCTTTCTTGCAGGACTATAAATATACCCGATGCGGATAATGGCTTATCAAAACCGGTGATCACGCTTGAATTAAAGCCAAAAGAAGAAGACGAAGAAGATGAAGAAAAAAAGATGGAGCAGGTTAAGATGAAGAAGAAGAGACAAAGAAGCCAAATACGCCGGTGAAGGCAAAGAAGAAGACAAAAAAAAAGAAGAAGAAAAAGGCAAAGAAGAAAAAGACAAAGAAGACAAAGCAAAGAAGAAGGAGACGCAGAAGAGCAATTAAGAAGAACAAGCAGACAAGAAATAGAAGAAAAAGAAGTAGAAGAGGACTTACATGGACGATAACCTTGGCTTCTTCATAAGCAGCGTCGTAATACGTCTCGCTGTGATGCAGCATATCAATCAGCACACGCTTATCGTTGATACATCGACTCAGTTTATTGCAATAAGCGTCCAACTTCTCCTTCGAGTCTTCGAATTCTTTCACGAATTTATTCACACCAGAGCGGTCTGAAAATGAATGGAACAAAGGAAATTTCAATACGAGCTACCGACACGCTTCATTGCTGTACCCATCCCAAGACATCATCAATAGGATTGATCACATTGCTCTTTTCTATGCATCAAAACGAACCTTGATGGACTGATTGATGATTTAGCAGTTGAGCAAAACATTCCCAAACATTCCCAAACATTTCACTTTAGATTCGATAGATTGCCCCATGGGCTGATTGATCATACTGTTCAGTAATTGGCTTTTTGATTGATTTGTTGATGGAGTGATGCAATCGCTTATTGATTGATACATTGACAGTAATGAAGTTACCTCTTTCATTGAGGTTGCGTTTACACTGTACCAGATCACTTTTTGATCCGATACAAAAGTGTTACGGATCAGCCATGCGTTTACACTAGATACAGTGATCCGGTACAACTTTGTATCTGCTATCAGGTACAGTTTTATACCTGCTAGGAAAGAGGACCACTTTTGTACCTGCACTGCTCCAAAACCATACCGGTACAGTGTAGACACAAGGGAAAAGAAACACTTTTGTATCGGATCAAAAGGGATCCGGTACAGTGTAAATGCAGCCTAAGTTGGCTTACTGACTCACAAACTGACGGACGGAATCATGGACTGAATATGCACATGACTGGTGGATGGATTGATTGGCTGATTGGTAAAATGACAACTATTTCAGAACTTCAAAGCAGGATGGCATTTGAAACTGATTCACTGTTTCAAGAAATGACAGATAAAATGATCTACTGGCTATGTGCATGACTGATTGCTTGATTAACGATTTATTGATTATAGAAAAGAAACACTGTAAACTCTATGCTGTATAACAAACTGTGTATCTGGCTTCCCAAATATAAATCGCTAAAAATGAACTGATTTCTGGTACCTTTCACTTGCTTTACAGCCTCCAAGTCGTCAACCTTTAATGACGTCATCTGATTGTCTTGCATACTTAGCTCGCTTTCCAGTTCTTTCATGCTGACAATCATGTTCATCACAGCAGACATCTATGACAAATAATCTTAATAACATGATATATGAAAAAAATAATCAATACTTTACAAATGTGTTCCGCAAAGCAGGCTAACCAGTGTGGTCTGTCAAGCACCAACTCTGCACTTTCAAGACATTTTTGATTGGGTTTCTAAGAACAGATGGCTTTCTGCCACCAATCTCTTTGCGGTCACCTTCACACTTTTAAGACAGTCAGAGAATACAACGGCCCTCTTATGCCCTGGGAACTATGCAAGCTTTATATGTATAATTAGCAACAACATGAGATTGGCCAAAATTTGATTTTATAGATTGATTCCACTTAGATTGGTCATTTACAGAGCATTAGAAATGTTCAAGACTTTGAAGAACTGGCATATTTTAACTGCAACTGTATGTTGACATTTCACTGTTCTTTTTATCAGTTTGATCAAAATTTTGCACTCTGAGAAATGTTTCATAATGCTGATGCAAATCGCATTCAAGAGCAACACATCAGACAAATTCATTCAGTCTAGTGTTAGATGAAATTAGAAAAATGGATAATAGCACATATTGATGTATCGCAATGGGCCAGTGAACTTCTGATTATTATCTTCTTTTCATACTCACACCCCATGACAACAAAAGTAGTGCTTGATCACAGTATTTGGACCTTGCAAAAGTACTAACACAATACCTTGAAATCATCTGGCAATGGCTTGATGGGTGTCTTTGGCTTGCTTATCTTCTCCGGTGGCTTTTCAACAATTTTTACTGCTTCTGGTACCTTGGCCTTTTCCTTCTTTCCCCCACCTGCTAAAAAAGATTCAATTTCAGTTCTTTCGTTCTATTTCATTTCATTTCCTTATTAAGTAAATAACAACGCTCTGAAAACATGGGGCTCTGTCTCGAAGAATTGGGCACGGTCATGAATAAGCGAGAGAAACTTGGAGATTCCTCATCAAGGGTTTGGGTGCGTCTCATTGATGGTGATGATTATGATGGAATAACAATGCTCAATCATACACTAACCTTACCTACAGAACTATACCTGACAGTGGTTAAAGCTGAGGTCATAAATAAACTCACAACCATATGGGAAAAGTTTATGATTGGTTGAGCTTTGTGATGTGGAACACTCACTGTGTAATGTAACAGAGGAAAGATTCATTACGTTTGATTCACATGTGCTGCTCTGGAATCATAGCTAGACCTGGATTAACTCCGGGCCTTAGGGATTACACTTGTTGAGTTCCCAGTTGGATAATGGCTTGCTACACCACCTTATGGACAACAACAATACCCCATCAAACCCTATTTCATGTACAGTGATGAGAGACTATCTGGCAAAAACCAGTCGCACAATACAGGGGGACTATCAAATCTATAGAGTTTACTACCTATAAGATATAGATTGGGTTATCAGAACTTACTATGCACAGCCCTCAACTTCTCCAAGAAATCTTTTTCGTATACTCTTCGTTCATCCCATATCTTCACAACTCTTTCCACTTGTGAATTAATCTTTTTGTCACTAAAAAGGACAAAATTGAAATCTGTTAGGGCACTTTCCAATAACTGTAAAAAATAGTCTGGTAGCTAAACTTATGCTCTCTCCATAAATTTGTCACAAAAGCTAGCATCGTATAAACTTGTCACAAAAGGAATCAGCAGCTGTGAAGCTTCCTGTAACGAGATTCTTAACAGACAGGTGCTCTTGTTAACATCAGAAGAAAGCAGCATATAATCATACGTACTTCAAATATGGAAAAGTCTCCTTGAATGCCTTGCCAAAATAGACAATCAGATCCTTTGCCTTCTTTCTACTGTTCTGTACAACATCATTTGCCAAGTAAAGGAGAACAAGTTTTCTGTCCATCTTAGCTACAAAAGGAAAGCAAACAGTTTTAAATCTTTTAATAAAATTGAATTCAATCTTTTATCTAAAATCAAAGTTGAAGGTATTTTATCAAATTCTTCCTGCATATCCTCAATTGGGGGAAAGGAAGCTTGATTGACACATTGTTGCTTAAGGGTACACCCCTTTCCCAACATCAGTGATAATACTAGCAGAATTCAAAATGCATATACTGTCTTTACAAAAAGCACGCATAGCCCACTACAAAATTGCAACCCATCGCAAAAGAAAAATAAAGCAAGTAGATGGAAAGTTTTTTCTTTAAATCAGCTAAATCTGGTTTTCTGGGGTGTGCAACTTATTTCAGATCTGAATATGAAAATTCCGTTTTTCCACACATTTGGGATAGTCAATGAATACTGACTGAGGGGATAGTGAATCTGCTTGAACAAAACCAAAACAAAATCTCAGGCCCAAACAGATGCAAGTTTCCATGCCACTTTTGAAAGTCTGCATGCTGCATTGAAACTTTAAAATCAGTTACTATGTGGGATTAATTCATTCAAATGTAGCTGTAAGTACACTTGACAGCAAAACTTCTGCATAACCCTTTGCTTGAACAAACCTAAACAAACCTTCATAAAATTCTTTAAAACGTTTCATCAAGCCTCAGCAAAACAAAATACCTGACATATTAGGTAGTTTAGCCTAGAAAGAGTTATTAACCAAGAAAAAGTTCTCTCGTGCCTCTGCAGATTTCTCGTGCAGTGCTTATTATGTTCCTTGAAGTTTATCAATCCGTTGACTCCGACTTTCTCCTATGATAGGCACGATGCTTCATTTATTAATCAGTAGAATTATCAGGGTCATAAATTTCACTGACGTTATCTTCATCTACAGGTTGACGACCTTCTGAGCCTCAGTCAATATTACTGTAAAAATTTCCTGCAGCACAGAGATACTGCACAATCGGCAATAATCGCAATCTAGTATCTGGATTTCCAAGCGCTTTCCCGAAGCTTCTACATGTAGAAATGCTCGAATAATAAATCTTAGCCATTTTAACTCAGTGCAGAGAACAAGATGGCATTTACCAGGCGGCCTAAACAGTAATCATTGACCGCCTTGCTTGCTTAATTGAGCGAATTGAAAGGGTCTTAATTGGGTTTTACCTTTCTTCATCATTTCTATCCATACAGCAATGATTTCCTTGATATTCTGCTTATGGTGTATGATCCATAACGACACTGTCTGCACGCTTGTTTGCGACAGGTCCATAGCATTAAGCTTTCTCTCGAAAGCCTTCGGGTTGAAAGTCGCCATTTTGATGGCAGATGATGGAGACCTACACGTGCTGCGCATGCGTCAATCATTACAGTTAGTGCCCTTACCGCACGGCACAAATTAGCCTAAAACCCCGCACTCTTGCGTGTTGCGTGCCAAGTCATTCCTTGCGGGTCACTATTCGTTGAAGCAGAGCGGGAGTGGGTAGCATTACTGCTGATATCAGAGATTAACATGACAATCTTTAGTGCCAGGGACGGATAAGTCACGTGCTTTTCGGAGCACAAGCCACGACAATGTTCCTGCATTATAAGCAATTCAATCCTACTTGACAAACTTGCAATGCACAGAATGAAGGATGGTGGACTGGAATAGTTCAATGATCATATGTTCTCTGGAGAGGCTGTGGTACCATTCAACAGCTGACTCTCGGATGAGAAGGATTTGTTAGCAGGAGCTCCGCAAGGCTCTATAATCGGCCTTCTATTGCTGTTCATCTTTTTCAATGATGCTGTAGAAGTCATAAAATATTCAAGCATTTCCAAATATACAAAAGCTAATGATTTGTATGCAGCAGGCAAAGAAACTTCTGATCCCTTCCCAAAATTTGGTTTATTCATAAGGAACTCAATTTAGCTACTAGTTAAAAAGTGAAGATGGTAGCCAACCGGTTGGCGAGGAATTTTGTTTGCAGAAAGTGTTTGGATAGCAAACCTGAAAACGGTGACGATTTTTTTTTTCTTAGTGGGTTATGTTGAGGAAAGGCTATGGTGGCCTATACACAGCCCCAACAAAGGAAGAAAGAAGAAAGCGAGCAGCTAAGAGGATAGAGAGATAGGATCAAGTTTATTGATCTTAGATTTGAAAGATGGCAAGTTGTAGGACGTCCCAGGAAAGGAAGAAGAAGGCAAGACGTCCCATAAGTTTCTGATAGCAGCCCTCACATTCAACCATGTTTGGGGACCGGCTTTAGGCGTCACTTGTGCAGCCTAATGAGGCTAAGTTTAGACTCTTTATTCAAGCATTTTAAAATTCAGATTTTGGCCCCGTTTTATTACATCTTGTTCTTTCGTTTCTTCGGCTGTTTATGAACTTGTTGTAGCTACTACCCGTCGTGTTTTGAGGAGGGAAGATGAGGATCTGATCAAGATGGCGTGGGAACTGGCTGGAAGTGTTGCGAGGGGAAGAGGAGGGCTAAAAATGACCTGGAAGGACGAAGTAAAGAGGGAAGCGAGGAAGTGTGGGTTGAGGGAAGAGGATACGCAAGATTGGGTCAAGTGGAGAAGAATGACATGGATGAATGGAAACAGCAACTCGTTGCGAGATTGAAACAATGCTGTCCAAATGATGACGATGAATGATGATGATTTCCGTTCAATTTAGGCCTGTTTCATACGCCATTTTTGTACCGTATCGAATTGGATTATTTGGCTAAAGTTTATTTTATTTGTTGTTCTTTCATTTGCTAATTCAACTCTAATTTAGTCCCCTAGTTTTCTTTAATTTTACTTATCGTTGATTGCAATTCCATGTAATGCCTTGTTGGTTGAAATGAAACATTTTTTGTCTTCTGTCCTATTCTTTTGTCTTACGTCTTTCTCGTTTCACTCTCTGTTGCAGAAGGTCGTGGAAAGAAAACAGCCTGCCAAAGGCTCTGGTATAAAAGTGATTGGACAAAGACATATGAATGTAAGCCATTTCAAACTAATTTGCTCTGATCGAGCAACAAGGAATCGCATCCTACGATAACCTTTTTTGGTGAGTTATGTCGAGGAAAGACCACGGTGGCCTCTACAAAGTCCCAACAAAGGAAGAAGGAAGAGAGCGAGAGGCCAAGAGAAGAGAGGTATCAGATCAAGTTTAGTGGTGTCAGATTTGAAAGATGGCAGGTTGTAGGATTCAGGAAAGCAAGAAGTAGGCAAGACGTTCCATAAATTGTGCATGCTTGGGATGAATGATGATTAGTGGGGTAGAATTTGTGGATTAGGTAATGAGATTTGGAAATGGTGCAAGTGAGCCGAGCTAGGAGCCTCAATGATTTATTTAGGGAGCGAGGGGAGAGGTTTATCGATGGCAGCCTCGTTTTTGGAACCGGGATGGAGGTTGCGCTTCCTCTTACCGTCACAACTAAGTCGCTTGGTTGAAGCAGTATGCAGAGCGCTGCAGCTAGGCTCCAAACAAGCTAACATGGCATCATCGGACATCGCTCACAACTCTAGCGAGCATCCCCATAGCAGATATAACCCCCTAAATGGTGAATGGGTTCTTGTTTCCCCGCATCGGACGAAAAGGCCTTGGCAAGGTAAGGTGGAAAAACAGCCAGAGAGGGTGGCGTCGAGGTACGACCCAAAGAACCCACTTGGACCGGGGAATGAAAGAGCAAATGGCGAGGTAGACTCATCAATCAAGTTTTATTGTTTTTAGAATATCGGGAAAAATGTGTTCAGCATTTTTAATCGTTTGTCGTGAATGGTTTGGGGGCTACTTTGGATGTTAATTAGGGTTAACAGGATCATTAGGTGGGGTGGGGTGGGGTGGGGTGGAAGCGGAGTGCAGCAACCAGTCAGCTAATTGTTAAAAATCCAATCGAAACGACGATTTAGAACTACTTAGAACACAGGACATCATTTTCACTCGTATCGATAGTTAAATGAATAAAGATTAATGAGATAGATATTCATCTTGCTACCGGTCATACTACCAGCAATGACTTATGGTGCAGAAACACATTCGTTAACAAATCGTCAAAAGAGTAAGTTGGCTGTCGCACAAAGAAGCATGGAAAGAGCAATGCTTGGAATCACAAGAAAAGATAAAGTAAGAAATGAGCAAGTGAGGTCAAAGACCAAAGTAGAAGATATCACTGAGAAAGCAGAAAAGAGCAAAGGTCAGTGGGCAGGACACCTCGCCCGGATGAACCCCAACAGATTGGCCAGGAAAGTAACGGAATGGACCCCAAGGCAAGGAAAAAGAACACCAGGAAGACCAAAGCGGAGGTGGAGAGATGACGTCGAGCAAAGGTTGGTATCAGGTGGATGCAGGCGGCACAAAACCGGAACGAGTGGAAAAGATTGTGGAGGCTATCTGCCAGCAGTGGCATGACAGGCTGACAGAAGAAGAAGAAGAAGCTGAATGAATTTTGTCATTTCATTTAAGAAAATATTTTAATAAGGTCCATATAAGCCATTTGGGGTCAAGTCATGTTATACAAAAGACTTGAGAATTTTATTTTGCCTTCAAGGTCAATCCAAACTATGATGGGGTCTTTGTGTTTAAAAATGACTTCCCAGCTTTTCTAGAAGATGGCCCTGAATTAGGTTGGTTGATTTGGATTGTATGATTCTACAACTTTAGCAACACAATCCCATGAACTGTTATAACAAGTCTTTTAGCAGTGAAACTGATGAGGAAACTCATTATCAGTTTCTACCCAGTGGAGAGTGCCAAAGTTAAAGAATTTCTCCATTTTTTAGCTCATTTTTCTATCATTAATTTTTGGGCTTTTGTGAATTTTGTCCCTATTAGTGAAAATATTTTTGAAAATGACCTGATGCTTTTCCAGATGATTTTTTCAGTAGAATAAATAGAGCTTTTAGAGCTTTCAGTAACATATGTGTGTCATATAACGAATGTGTTTTTTTTTACTTCCATTTGTGTTCTTTAAAGGTCAGCCTACACACCATCTCTTACAGCGCAGAGAAGAACAAGGCACATGGTATGTATTGTTAAGGCAATCTGACATTTTGTTGGTCAGCCAATTTTTAGAAGAAGAAACCATCTACTTCATCAATCTAAGTCTATTTCACATCATCTAAGTGAATTTATGGAGCATATTGCCTTCTCCTTGCTTTCCTGAATCTTTGAAATTTGTGTTTAGGAGATCAGGGGTATTATTCGTGTTCCTACGAGGCATGTCACAAACACCAGAACCTTGACTTTTTTGCACCCTTTCCATGGTTCATTACCTAATCCGTGGACGCTATCCCACAAATCATCATTCACCCCAACAACATGCAATTTATGGAACATCTTGCCTTCTTCTTCCTTTCCTGAATCCTACAACTTGCCATCTTTCAAATCTAAGGTCAATAAAATTGATCCGATCTCCCTCACCTCTTAGCCTTTTGCTTTCTTCTTTCTTCCATTTTTGGGGCTTTATACTGGTTGCCATGGTCTTTCCTCAACATAATTTACTAAAAAAAGTCAAGCTTTGGCCAATAGTTCTCTTGGCTAACTTATTTTTTTACTCTGAACCTTTTTCAGTCACAGGATACTCATTTTTGGCTTTAATTAGAAGATCCTTCTTTAATAAATTTCAGTTTGTATTACTGATGAAGTAAATCTTTAAAAATGAATGTTATAACCATTATCATTATTCT
The DNA here is from genome assembly GCA_964026355.1 of Pseudorhiza aurosa. Classification (NCBI taxonomy): domain Eukaryota; kingdom Metazoa; phylum Cnidaria; class Scyphozoa; order Rhizostomeae; family Lychnorhizidae; genus Pseudorhiza; species Pseudorhiza aurosa. Next base: position 7,030,860 of record OZ032122.1, read on the forward strand.
AGCAGAGTTATGTGTTTCCATCCACACTCAGATGTGTCCCTCCCGATGATGAAACTTGATGAAATTGAATCTGTGATAAGTGAGTGGATGAGACAGCAAGAGGAGTTAGGAGAAAAGTACACATGGGTACAGGTAAGCAAATGTGTTTCAATAGAAGCATTGTTTGCTGGTTTGAAAAGTTTCTTGGAAGAAATTTAGTAAGAAGCATGAGCTTACAGGAAAGGACTGTTATTAGGAATAGATGCAGTGGGTATCCCTGTCACTTAATCAAGCTCATATTTAGCGCCTGATGTGGTTGATTTTATTTCTTACGTCTTTGTGATGATGATTTTGTAAGGCATAGTGTAGACAAGTATATGCTAGATTTTGTGCTCATTGCTTCAAATGTTGAGCTATTAGTGCAACACAATTCTTCCCACTGCAATTATTCTGATCATATTCAAGCTGGATACAATGCTATGGAATAGGTGTTACATTGTACAGCATAGGTGGCTAAGCAATGCAACATTAGATATTTATGAAGGCCAAGATGTTTAATCATTTTGCTGTGCATTAAAACTAGCCTATCAGAAGAAAGGAGGTAGGAAAAGAGAGACACTGTATTCATCTCTAGAACATGCAACTTTTTTGAACGTCTTGCCTTCCTCTTGTTTTCCTGAATCTTACAACTTGCCAAAAAAGAAGAGGAAGGAAAAAAAAACTAGAAAAGGACTTTTTAGTTCAGTTAACTTAGAGATGGATATCATACCTCTTTAAATTGATTGATCCTTTTGACCATAAATAGTTTGAGATGTTTTATCTAAAAAAACTTTTATTTTCTGGATCTTGCAGATTTTTGAGAACAAAGGGGACATTATGGGTTGTTCCAATCCGCACCCCCACTGCCAGGTACTTTGGGGAAATTGTGCATGATTCATTTCATAACCTTCTATAAGAAAATATAGTTCATTTTACATTTAATACTCATATCATAATGAGTTTTAACTACTCCAACTATGCACTCAAGTTATTTATAACATTTCTTTTGTTATCTTAAGTTGAACAAGATTCTTTGTGAAAGCAATTTCAGGTTTTACTGAAAAGGTGATCCTGTATCAATATGAGATATTATAACGATGATAATCTTGAGCTCCCCATCTCACTCATGGCCATAGACAATTTGCTGCAGCAATTTTTTGTATATTTGGACGCTAAGACGGCCACAACCCAATCCTGCAACTGCCTGTGATTTGGTGTTGTTTGCTCATGAGATGTTTGCCCTGCCCTTGGAAAGACAACACAAGAGTTGACCCTCCGTAAGAAGAGATGAGGAAACTTATGTAACAAGATCTAAAAGAACTGATACATTGATAAAATCCTTCAGTTGCTCAAGGCAAACTTTTTGTCTGATCCAAACTGCTTTTCTTCTCCTAGATATGGTCAAGCTCTACATTACCAAATGAAGCTAGGATTGAAGTGAGCTTTACTCTTCAATTGGCCTTACTCATTCTTCTATGAGCCTGTTTCTTGATCACTTGATCTGAAGTTGTTTTGTGATGCACACGCCTGATAAACTTGTTGTAGTCGAATCAGATGCACCCCTTAAGCATTTGGAAGCTTCATTTTTCTTACTTTTTCTGCTGGGGCAAGCCATAAATTTCATGAGAGCTTCTCTTTTTTGGCCAGTTAATGCCGTCTACATCTGATGGCGAAGAAGATTTTTAATCTCAGAACAAATTACACCTAATTTCTATGGGTTTTGGGAGCATTATCTTGTAAAAATGGTATGGATAGGGTCTTATATTTTCAAATGTGGTTTTTACACGAATTCCCTTGCACCGATATCTTAATTCTAAAAATGCTGCCACTGTTCCACAAACACTTTTCTGTCATAGGAAGAGTTTCTGCTTTGATCGGAGAACCTATGATTTTAGCCAGATCATCATCAAAGATCAGCCCGGTCCGTAGACGCACTTAGGGTGAGACTTGTGTAAATATGTCTCTAGAGTATTTGTAATAGAATATGTATCCAGCAATCACATGTATGGCTCTTTGGGTAGAACAGAACCAACGTACCTTCTGATAAGTAGTAGGAGATGATGAAATGATATTGGCAGCAAATTATCCGTAGATGCACTACAGTGAGATTAGGCATTAGCCAGATAATTAAGCTTATTCCAGTTGTTTGATGACATAAAAAGTAGAGAGAAGCTTGCAAGGGGAACTGATTTTATTGCAGGATGAAATGCAGAAAAAGTATTTTGATACACACAAGAAGCAGCTGCTACTAGAATATGCTGAACTAGAACAAAGAGAACAGGTGAGATCAGCTTTATTATCAATCAGTTCAGGAACTCTCCCTTCTAGATTAGATTCTAATTGTAGGTATAATAAGATTTGCAGTGCTTATGCAGATTGTAGTGTTTCAGTTTTCTTGTTTAAGGTCAGTGTGTGTGTGTGCGTGTGCGTGTGCGTGTGCGTGTGTGTCTGTGTGTGTCTGTGTGTGTCTCTGTGTGTGTGTCTGTGTGTCGATTATTTCAAATGACAGCACAGGTTTTACAATGAGATGCCCTGGTCTAGTATTTTTGTTCCAAGAGTTGCCTAGTAAAGTGTCCTCCTTTTTAGGAGAGAGTAGTCGCAGAGAATACCAATTGGCTTGCAGTTGTTCCATATTGGTGAGCATCTTTTGTTAAAGTCTTGGATCATTTCCTAAAAATTATTTTGTTCAATGTAAAAAGGCTTTCCGGTGTGGATGAACATCTCTTTGCATCCACATCATGTATTTGTTGGCATGTGAGACGCCATTTTACAACAGGATGCCTTATCACAGTGAATAGCCCACGCCTTTTTACAGTATTCCAGGTAGAATTTTCTTGTCCGACTGCACACGTGTGGGGCTTCAGATTTCATACCTGACAGAGATGGAAGCTGACAAAATGATGTATATGATCAACTTTTAAAAACAGAAACCTCACTAATAGTCAGTTTGTTTCATTTAGGGCTTCGTGGCCGTATGAAGTATTGTTGCTTCCAAAGTCACGTATTTCGCGACTGGTGGACCTTACTGAAGAGCAAAAGAAAGGTATGGTTCGGTTTTTGTCGGATGTATCTTTACCCAGTGACAAATGGATGAGTTGCTACATATCTTACTAGATTCTGAGCTTAGCAGAAACCAGAGCTCCGAGCTTGTCGAGGGAAGTGGATTTTTACGAGGTGGTTTCCCGTTGCCTTGCTCAACGATAGTGTTTTTGTTGTTGATGGTCTGTGCCAAGAGTCTTCACATTGATTCACGACACTGTGACGCCAGTATGGATGAGTTGTGCAGGATTTAGTTGAATTGTGCGATTGTGGTCTTCATTCGTGGGGTGAGAGTTGTGTAACAATGTCTCCAGAGCATTTGTAATAGAATTGGCATCCAGCAATCGCCAGTATGGTTCTTGGGGTAGAATAGAACCAGCGTGCCTCCTTATAAGTAGTAGGGGGCGATCAAATGATCTTGGCAGCAAGAAGATTATCCAACCATAAAAACAGCAATATAAAAACAGCTATATAAAAACAGCTATATAAAAACAGCTATAAAGACACTTCTGAAGTACGAACGTGATACTGGAATGTTCCCACGGACGACTCAGCTTTGTGGGAGAAGACGATACAAGTAGCAGGTGTCCATACGTTATGTCCCGTTCCGTCTGATCTCTTAAAATCTTAGCCTACTCAACGCCGTTCTATTTGGTATTCAATAAAGCGGTTGTACATGGTATTGTAGGAATTATTTTTCATGCTGGTTAAGACGCAGTGTTGCGAACCTTGTGAGGTCTTCTGTCCTTGGTTCGAGCCCCACCGTCAGAACCATTTTACCACAAGCCAACAGTCAACTCAGCTGTCCATCCTTCCGAGGTCGGTAAATGAGTACTCAGAAGTAACTCTGAGGACGAACACTGGACACACATTGACAACAGCTAATCTAAAGTTGAAGTGTTTCATCCAGTATAGGTATTCGTAGTTCGTTCGTTTTTTTCGTTCGAACATCCGCCTGGACAAAGGATGTCTTGCTAAATTAGCTAGGAAAAGGGCTGAATAAATTGACCTTTAAAAAGTCCCTTTTACTTTGCACTGAATAATCTCCCAGACCTTTCGCAGTCTTTTTTATTTTCTAGTCAGCTTTTTGCTCCCTGTTTAGGGTCAATGTGTTACCTATAACTGTTCCCTTCATAGTTTCAAATTGATTTTCCTTCAACTTCTATTTCATTTCTCCCCAACTTTCGAAGTTAGATTTAGAGACATGGAAAACTTTTTTCCTCAACGAGCATTTTCCAGGTCATCCCTATCGATGCAACCACACTTATTTTTCTCTTTTTACTTTCTTTTATTTATTATCTATTCTTGTTGTATTTTTTAGTTATTAACTATGAACATTTGTTTTACGCTCTTAGCGTTTTGTTTCATATTGCAATTAAGTTATCCGTAGTTACTCAACGCAGAATGAATTCGTCGAACCTTGCGATTAGAGTTGGTCAAAGAAGCATAGATCCAGTGATTCTAACTGCATGTCAAAGGTAGACGTTTGGGCTGTGAGAAGCTTTTTGGCTATCGAGCAGTGTCTAGGTCCTTCTTCTCGATGTGACTACACCTCGTGATTACAAGGTCCTTCTTCTCGATGTGACTACACCTCGTGATTACAGAGAGCTGGTGACTCTCCTTAATCTCACTCTAAGTTGTAGTCAAGCGAAGGGGGAATCGAACCACTGACCACAGGATCAATGCGTAAACACGTTACCACTTACCTCACCTGGCGCCTATCATCCCGTTGCCGTTGAAGCAACGTTTTCAACCGAGAGTTCTCTTCCTATTTCGAACCTTTCTCCCTCCTCAATCGGACGTAGGACTGTTGACGAAAAGTCATAATTTTGCATGCGATTCACTTGTCCTCTTTATCATGATAGAGCCTCGCGCTTACACTCTCGCTTCTCGTTTCAAGATTTGGCAAAAGTAATGAAGCAGTTTCTCACCAAGTACGATAACCTTTTCGAAACATCTTTTCCGTACTCTATGGGATGGCATGGTAAGTGACACTTCTTTTCCCCAATCGATCACAATCATATGAATTGATTTTTCTAGTATCCTCATTGACTAAAACCCACCTGTACCTTGTTGGCAGTTGTAAGTGAATTTCATAGCTTTGTATTAATTAGTATATAGTCCTCACCGGTATTGCTATTCCATATGATGACATGACCAACGGCACTTCCTTTGATCACCGTTCAAGTTGGTTTGTTTCTGGGTTTCACACTGATTTGATCCACTTAATATTCACCTATATCTTGTTGGCAGTAGTGCGTGACTCGCACAGCTTTGTATCGATAATTTTCAATCTCGGCCATTCCTCAGATTTGCAATCCCTGCGTCATTTGAATTTCAAGCATTCTACTTAGCACCTTTAAATAATTGTTTCCATCATAGCCGCGCCAACCGGACCGGGTTATAAATGTAAAGATTACAGGTAATGACACTCTGACATTTCCCTTCCATCGTTATGTCATTGCGATTCAGTTTCAAGTCTGTAGATGATGATGGTTATGATGATGAAAACGATGATGATTGATGATCACAATGACAATGATGATTGTGGTGATGATGCTTGTTGATGATTATAATCATCATGATGATGATGATATTGATGACATTGTTGATGTTGATGATTATAATGATGATCAAACCCGAAACTTCTACCTTATCTTTTTTTCTTCTTTTCCATATTCTTATTGTTTTAGTTGCTGTAAGCCAGCCAAATACAAGTTACCTTTTTAGTGAAAATTGTAGCATTTAAGGTATCTAATAGAAGTATGAAGTTTTCAAAGAAAAGTTGTTATTGTCATTATAAAAATTTATCCGTTTTTTAGCCATTGGCAACTTCATGCTCATTACTACCCTCCACTGCTCCGGTCTGCAACGGTAATATTGTATCACTGTTAAAGTTTCTGATAAGCACCTCTGCACTAGACAATGGTGGTGGGTTTAAATCTGCAACGTCCCTTGATCCGACGCCTACTTCCCAGCAACAACTTGACATTATCTGCCTCTCCTCTTAGCATTTCACTTTCTTCTTCCTTTCCTGGGTCCTACAACCTGCCATCATTCAAAGCTAAGATCAATAAACTTGATCTGATCTCTCTCCTCTTAGCCGTTCGCTTTCTTCTTTCTTCCTTTGACCTCAGCGCGAGTCACGTCAAACGACATGGAGGACCGCGCTTTGGATAACCCTGGTCTAGCTTCTTAACTCTCTTGGTGGAAACCGCCTTTCTTTCTTGATTGCAAAACCCTTCAAATTTCGACACGGAGTTGTGTTCTCCTTCCTTCATTGTGTTAGCCACTGCTTTTGTAAGCATTCCTGTACTTTGATGCATGATTAGATGAAGACCTGCGACAGCTTCTTGAGAAAGAATCCCTGCAGCAGTGCTCCTAGACTGTCTCGAGGAGACTTGCTTCATTAATAGTATTTTTTGCATTCTTCACCTTCCTCTCTTGATTCTCCCTCAGCACCACTTGGTACAGTTATCACCCCATTCAATCCATCAGTCCCAAGAAGTGTATGGCTAGGCTTGCCATGACCAGATCCGCTTTCTTTTTTTTGTCTTTTTTTTTAGTGGGTTATGTTGAGGAAGGGCCATGGTGGCCTATACAAAGCCCCAACAAAGGAAGGAAGAAGAAAGCGAGCAGCTAAGAGGATAGAGAGATAAGATCAAGTTTATTGATCTTAGATTTGAAAGATGGCAAGTTGTAGGACGTCCCAGGAAAGCAAGAAGAAGGCAAGACGTCCCATAAGTTTCTGATAGCAGCCCTCACATTCAACCATGTTTGGGGACCGGCTTTAGGCGTCACTTGTGCAGCCTAATGAGGCTTAGTTTAGACTTTTCATTCAAGCATTTTAAAATTCAGATTTTGGCCCCGTTTTATTACATCTTGTTCTTTCGTTTCTTCGGCTGTTTATGAACTTGTTGTAGCTACTCTCCTCTCCTCCCTCCCCACCCGTCCTCCGCATCCTCATTTTTGGTGATTGCATTTGTATCACATCACGTTTGCGTTTTTCAAGGTGAAGAAGTTCATGGTTGGATATGAAATGCTTGCCCAACCACAAAGAGATCTTACTGCTGAGCAGGTTCGTTGTCATTAAGTTTCTACTGCAGAAACAGATTCGTTAAGTTCTGCACAAGAACGAGTCCAAAACTCCTAGATTTTCCGTTTTTCCTCCAAGATTCTATAAGCACGTGAAGGTTGATGCGCAATGATGGATGGAATTAGGCGGCCAGTGTTTTGGATAGATCTATTATAAAGATTTGGGTCCAGTCCCCGGATACGCGGACAGAATCCACGTTTTATTCTGAATTGTGAGTCGCGATTATTTGAGATGCTACGTTGTGTCCACCGTTCAGTTGAGCTATGGTATATATGAATTGAAAAAGCTCAAACGGATTCCTCTCTCTTTTTAACCCTCATCGATACAGCATTTGGCGCCCAATATGGGGCCCAAAGTGTTGTACATATGAATTAAAGAAGAACAAACGGATTCTTCTATCTTGTTGACCCTTATCGATACAGCATTTGGCACCCAATATGGGGCCCAATGTGTTGTACATATGAATGAAACAAAAACAAACGGATTCCTCTATCTTGTTGACCCTTATCGATACAGCATTTGGCACCCAATATGGGGCCCAAAGTGTTGTACATATGAATTAAAGAAGAACAAACGGATTCTTCTATCTTGTTGACCCTTATCGATACAGCATTTGGCACCCAATATGGGGCCCAAAGTGTTGTACATATGAATTAAAGAAGAACAAACGGATTCTTCTATCTTGTTGACCCTTATCGATACAGCATTTGGCACCCAATATGGGGCCCAAAGTGTTGTACATATGAATTAAAGAAGAACAAACGGATTGTTCTATCTTGTTGACCCTGATTAACACAACAGTGCATTCCACTACACTGCCAACTGTGAAACGGGAATATGTGAATGACCAATCAGTTGTATTTACACTTATACGTCCCTCTCGATGGTAAACTTTCAACTTTCCAGTGTTTCTATTGACACCCATTTCAATGCAACATAACCCTGATGAAGGGTGAGTTTAAGAAGCTCAAAGGGTTCTTTTATCTTGTTGACCCGTATATCTGGGGGTAGATGTTTCATTGTCGTATTGTTTCGACCATTATTTGTTGCATACACTGACCAGTGTTTGACAAAGAGATCTTCAGTGTGACGAAATCCTGGTCCCGTTTCTCAATGCAATGTTCATATTTTGTACACAAAACATTTATCCTTTCATAGTGCTTGCGTTTATAAAGCGATTTCACTTTTCTTTCGAAAACCTCTTACTCCGGATAACATTTTGTTTCTGCTTTACTGTCAGGCGGCCGAAAAGTTGCGAAACCTCTCGGACACACATTACAAGGTGATTTGTCTGTTTGAGCTACCGTGGCATGGCCAATACTTGCGTATTGCAAATAATTATGATAATGATAATAACAATAATAACAATAATAGCTAATGTTTAAAATGGATAGCCTGTACTCACCGAGCTACAATTTGTACAACAGGGCCCACTATAAATAAAAATCGGGTGTTATTCAAAGTACATGAATTACAAAAATATGAATCGTAAGAGCAACTATTTACAGTAAATATGTATGAAAAGTCATCGATATAAGGTCTTGTTGAAGTGCTGGTTTGAAGAGGGGCAAACTGTTCAGCGTAGTAAAAGGCTTGTGACCATTAAGGCCTGTGTGAAGCACCCTTGTTTGTGGAATGTTTTTCAATTTTTTAAGAGTGCATCAGATTTCGTGCTATTTCGAGTCAGGAGTGTTACCGACTGAAAGAGCAAGTTGATGTCTTTCTGAAAGTGCTCGAAAAGTGGCGAGGTGGTGAAATCACCTTGCGCAAGCTGCATGAAGATTATCGTGTATAAGGCTATCGAGGAAGGGATTAAGCCTTGTGCGGTGGTAAGGTGCTTGCTAACAGGCCCGTTGGTCAGTGATTCAAGCCCCACCTGCAGTTCGACTTTGTTTTAGAGTGAGAATAGTTGCCAGTTTAATGTACTTCCATACGTTTGAATCACTTGGTGGGATCACATCGAGAAGAGAACAAATACACTACTGAACAAGCATAGCTTCTGAGCATGGTAGAATCTACCTCATGATTCAAGAATCATGGGAATCTTGACTTGACGTCATGCCATAAGAAACGATAAGTTCACTGCTCAATAAGCATAGCTTCTCGGTGTCCTAGAATCTACCTCTTGATGCAAGAATGATGGGAATCTTGACTTGACGTCATGTTATAAGACATCCCGTCATAGCTTCTCGGCGGCCTAGAATTAGTATTTGGGTGCTATTTGTTATTATAATCATCAATATAAGGTATTATGTATACCTTAAATTGTGACAATGTATACTGTATTGAATATTACGCATACTGTAGAAATGGAGGGGATGTGGAAGCCTTTTTTGATCGAAATGCAAGCCCGTTAATTAATCTGTCGATTTTTTCCGTTTTACTGGAAATTCACACCTTGTCGATCATTTTCTAGCTTCAATCGTGAACAGTCAAAAGATCCGGTACGTTATTTCACCAGCAGTGTACTTTGAATACAATGGAATGGTCGTGAAAAATCCTATTCTTGAATATTATTTGGTACTCCCATTGAAATTTGTTTATTCAGCTTGCCTTGCACCGTCAACATCATATATAGTTAAGATTAAAACAGGAATCTATCTCATCGTAAAATACCATGATTTATATAAATCTATCTTTGCCTTCCTCTTGGTGATCAACCAAAAGAATTTAATTACCTAGCCTTGTATGGGAAAGAATGTTTGCCAAGTTATAAAAGGTTTGATCCAATACTGGGAACTTTTTTTATCCCTTCGGCATGCACAGACACCCGGGGGGCTGTAGGGTAGCTTTTTGGGCTTTATCATCTCCAATTTTTGACACCTTCTCCTGGCTTGTCCACTAATGTGGGTCGCCGATGTGTGTCTTCTGTCTCCATTTCCGCCTGCCGAGGGAATCGCGGGCACTTGCCCCCACCTCCTTCATACCTTTGAGCATGCAACAATCTGTTCAGAATAATAGAATCAAACGTCGATGAGGATAAAGGTGGTACAACACTCATTCAAGGGTGGTAAATGATTTGAAGGGGTCAACTAGCATTGGAATACTCACAGAGGTCTTCATTTAACAACCTAACTGCGAGCGAAAAAGCTTGCCTTTTAAAAAACAAATTAGCGAGAGTGCTGCTCCTTGTAGTGCAGTTTCTGATACTAATAATAATAACAATAATTGTTTTAACACGAAGTGTGCCTTCAGCCAACTAAATCATTACTAAATATCCTAACAAAATAAAAATTGGCCCTGTAAAGGAGCGCTGATCTTCCAGGTATTCGTGTTTCAACTTCTGAGTCTAGCCCTTTAAATATTTTTTCAGTCGTTTTTTGAAACTATTTTGGTAGGTAACTCATGTAGTTCAGCAGGTATATCGTTCCAGGTCTTCAGGGCTGAATGACTTCGTTTTTTTCGCAAATTCAGTCCAATATCTCGGTATCTGCCGATCTCGAAAGTGCCGTGTATTATCTTTGGAAACTCGAAATTTTCTTCACTCGACGCGAGTGTTCGCGTTTCAATTAATCAAGCAAAATTTTTAGCACCCCCCCCCCCAAACATTCGCTTCAAATTTGCGTGTCCGAATTGATTTCATCACCATATTCCTTTTCTAAGCCAATTCATAAATTTGCCGTTTTTGGTATCGTTTCCAGCAGAAACGTGTACTTTCGTTTGCAAAACTTTTTGTCATTTCTTCGAACGTCGTCGAATACTTCGCCAAAACACGTCAAAATGTTTTCTAACTTTATTGAAACGGGAATGGGTCCCTCAACACTACTGCTCAAATCGACACTGCCAATGGCAGCAGAGTGCAATGAGTTTGGTAGCATCGTAATGCAATGGCGAATTCTGTTTGTGAATCGATTGACTTCGATTGTGTTTCAATCCCGAGTCTCTCCATAACTCAGAGGAACGTGTTTCTCCTTAACTGCCACGTCTGTTAGTCTATGTTCAGGAGCTTCTGATTCAGAGTTTATCGCATGGTAATTAGGAATAAATCGACAATAACACATCTGAGTACTTTAATTCCGATCTTAATATACAAACAATTCTTATATATATTTACGCTATAAACATGGTAACAAGTTACACGCTGTTGTGATAATAACTAAGTTTTTTTTATTATAAATACCGCGTATTAAAGACGCAACATTTCACAGGTGACACTTAAGTTTCTACCTTTCCTTGAAGCCGCCCAAAGCTGGGTGAATTGGTCAGCAGAGGGTAGCATGAAATTGGAGTTGCAACTAAATAGACAAGGATCGAAACCTTCGTTTCAATGAAGAAAACTCTAACTAAAAAGGGGGGCTGGAGGGAGGGGGCTGATTTAAACATGCATCATTCCAAGTTGAGGATTCGAACCCACAGCCCCTGCGTTGAGAGTCCGCACGCGAAACCAGTACACCACTAACTTCCAAGCAAATTGGTCAATTAGTTCACACAGGAACGTTTCTACTTATAACAGGGATCGAGTTTTGTCTGTCGTCCCTTCAGCCTTCTTGCCAGCACACAGCTACGTGTCAAAAAGCTGCTAGGTAGCCCTAAATACAAACACTGCGACACTTGACAGTGTATGCCTCGAAAAAAACAAATCTCATAACGTTAACATGCATAATAGTTCAGCATCAAATCTGAAAGCCAAGAATTTAGATGCGCTCAAAAATAGCAGTGCTGAGTAGATTGTTTCGGAAACAATGAGGCTTTCGGTGTTTCAAAAACTCCAGCAGATGCCAAACTAACCTGTTCAGTGTCACAGGTTGCCATTGGAACGGCAAGGTTAAAGAGATTACACGCATTGTGGAAATAATTTTAGAGTCGGTACGAATTGTGTTTAGCAATAGTCGAGTAAACAGAACGCCTTGCGCTGTGCGCGAAGTTTTTGAGATAAGTAGTTTTCTGTAAGGGGGAACACCTCTCTATAGACACCGTCCAACCATGACAAAGCTCATTACTTTGCCTTTGGCAAAATCCCTATACATCCAAAAAGACTTGCCATTTTTAGCATTACTTTTATGCTCAACCGTATAGCAAGAAATGTATGCTGCCCCCAAAACTTCGCATCACATACTCAGCACTTTTGCTCGTCCCGAGTGCAACATGTGCAATCTTAATGCACGTGTACGCTGAAAAAGAAGTTAAAGAGGCTGTGAATGTGGCGAAAAGCGCAAGCTGAATGAGAACAGCTTCTACGTATTGTCAGCATTAGGAATCCTCGTTACCAGAGTCATCTGAGTTGTCAAAGCATTCCTCATCATCATCATCATCATAATCTTCTAGGTCCTCGTACCAGTCGTCAGTGGAGTCCAAAAAGTTCTCAGACGACTGGCTCTCTGGTTTTGATTTGATGCAGTATTCCTCGATCGTAGTCGGTACCGATATCCCTTCCTTTTCGGCGTCAGATCTGCTTTTGCTGACTTGTTTCCTTGAATACAAAGACACGTGTCAGACAAAAAGGAGACCATACACGTGGGTACCCCAGCCGCCAACACTTTTACCGTTCAGCGTAGATGCTTTGTTTCAAGTAACGCAAAGCGCATGTCTACACTGCTGAATGTCCTGGGTTCGAGAGAGGCTCCTTCGCATTTTTATATGCTCTCTGCCAATCTATGGGTATCGAGGTACTCCGAATGCATGTATTCAGAACGAGACTCGACTTAACAATCAATTTGTTCAACTTTATGACTTCTTCAAATTATTCCACCAATCTATCATGATCTCCTTAAGAATTTCTACAGCTGACAACAGTCCCTTTCCCGAAGGAAATCTCCAGGTGCCTAGGATTAGCTGTGTTTGTCTGACCTAAGCAGAGGCAGAGCACGGAGAGTACCAGATCTCCATACTTCTTACTTTTGGAGCCACAACGTTACGTTGCAACAACAAGGAGGGTGGAGAGCGTGTGTGTAATGTGTGGTCCCAAACGTACAATAATAAGTTATGTTCAAAAACACAAGGTGAAAATAAGAGGCTATTGCATGAAATCACTGCCGCATGCAAAATATTATAGCTTGATGTCAATTTGATGCATATGCAATGGGGAACCATCTTCATGTCTCTTAACAAAAGAAACTGCACTTCAAAAGTTAAGGCACAACAATCAGTGAAACACTCATCCATTGTCTCATTTTGACAGATAGAGCACAAATGTGCTCCGTTGAAATTGGATGAACGAAGCTGAGACTTAAGGCAAATTTCCTATGATGCAATTGTCAGAAGCATGCAATGCCATGCCAGGTGCATTGGTGAGACGAGTGAGTTACTAAGCAGCAGAAAAAACTCAAAACTTCTTTTACATTTATAGCATTTGACAAAAGGTCACCAATATGTGCATTTACACATGCAAAGAAGCTGGTGAAGAACCTTAAAAATCCTTTGGCAACAGTTGCTTGTCACTGAATGTAAATGTGGCTTGTCTTTGTGTTGAAGATTTACCTTCTTACGTTCAAAGGTCGAGTATAGGCCAAAATAGGGTGCATCTGTCACAGCCTACTTCACAGGTGACCACACTTGATGGATCCTGAGATTATGGCCAGATGTTGATCATCATTGGTTCTCTTGCATCTTAGTGCCAAAGTGCTTTTATACCACCTTCTTATGAGCTGTTCCTTTGCAGAGAACTTTTCTCCATGTTAAAATGTGCAACCTTTATCAATCTATTTTTAGGCCTATTACCGAAAACATTAGTGGAGTGAGTTGGCATTTTCATTTGATCAATGTTAGCTATTTTAGCAAATTTCATGGGACATATTGACAGTAAGGGATGCATTTAGAACTTAAAGAGAAGCATCCACTATTCACTTAAATTCATTTTGATAATTGCAGGGTTATTAACCTTAATGCTAAAATTTGAATTATGTTACATGACTTCCTAGTTTCTTGTACCTTTTCTTAGAAATAGCCTGTGGAAATGTTTAATATAAAGAAAACTTTTGACTAACAAGTGTCCCTTAGTGGGTATCACCATTAGGCCTAATGTTTGACAGTCTACAGTCTCCTGTGAAAGATACGCCAAAAACCATCAATCTTACACCAGAAGTTGGAGGGCTTAAAAAGCCACATACATACTTTATTATTTGCTCATATTCTTTATCCCTTCCTTTGGATTCTTGCCATTTTCTGAACATTATAGATGCATCAACATTTGCTGGTGAAAATGTGTTTGGCTCATTCAGCAAAGATATTACACTCAGAAGAATTGTCCTGAAGATAGACAATAAAATGATAATGGCAACCATTCAATCCAATTCAAATTAACTACAACCACAAACCGCTTTAATACATGGATAGTTTGACACTGGCTACAAGATAAGTCTAAAACAGTGGTAAATAATGCAATAAAGATATAAACATACATTCATATGTAATGTAAAGGGACAAGTCTAGTAGGGAAGAAGGTATAGATTGCTCCAGGTTTTTTTCTGGAGTAAAAGACGTAGTGAGTGGCAAAAATAGCTATACTGGAAAGTTTGGAGATGAGGAAGTGAGGCATTGACTATAGACTATGCTGTTGATAGATGGAGGAGGGATGGCAAATTTCAAGGAAAGTGTCGCAAGGATTGTTGAAGATGCATGAAGCGCTGATGGAGGGATTGACAAATTGGATGGTTTTGAGGTGTTGAATTTGCTTTGAGGTTGATTATGAGAGGAGCGTACTTGCTCAGTTTTCTATTTGAATTAAAGGTGATGTTTGTTTGAAAACCGATTGTTAGCTCTAAAATATAAGGGCAGTTGTTCTCGGTCTCAAGCAATAAATTCCGGTGTAATTTGTCTCCAGTTATAATGGATGGCAAATGAAAGCCTGGTATATCAGCATAGAGAAGATTCATCAATTCATTTTAACAATATAGTAAGGAATGTAAGACCGAATTACGGTACAAGGTTAAGGCATCTTTGGTTAAGGCATACTTAAAATACTGCCGCAACACGAAGAGTGTCAAGAAGGAGGCAAAAAGAGCTGTCAGAAGTTTTAATGAGACTCTTTTCACATGAAAATAATAATGATAACAATAATAGGTGCAAGGGCATCTCTGAGGTAACATGATTCCCCCCCCAGTGATCCTAGGGTTGTTGGTTTCAATCCACCTCAAGCTAAACTTCCACTAAGAGTGAGGAGCGTTACTAGTTATCTGTAATTTCAGGTACAGAAATCATGCAGTTTAGTCATATTGATTGGGTGGACCTGGACACTGTTCCATAAGTAGAAAGCTTTTCAGTCTCCAAAGCATACCTTTAGCTGCTGGGTAAAATTATGAAGAAAAAACTATATATCATCAAAAAGAAACAACTTTGTAAGAAATAAGAAACATTGTGGAAATTCCCTCAATCTGTCTATTTAACTAGTACAAAAATGAATGTAGTTGGTATTCAATGATTGATTTAACAAGTATCAGGGGATCCATCAAGATTGATAAATAGAAAAAAAGACTGCAAGATAAGGTTGAAATTTTAAAGATATTAGTTTCTTTTATAAAGCTAAAAATGATCTAACTCAAAATTGATAACTGAATGACAAAGGTTGCCAA
The DNA here is from genome assembly GCA_964026355.1 of Pseudorhiza aurosa. Classification (NCBI taxonomy): domain Eukaryota; kingdom Metazoa; phylum Cnidaria; class Scyphozoa; order Rhizostomeae; family Lychnorhizidae; genus Pseudorhiza; species Pseudorhiza aurosa. The sequence continues at coordinate 7,046,520 of OZ032122.1, forward strand.
TGCAAGGTTGAAAATATAAAGATTTTAACTTCTCATATAAAGCTTAAAATTCTTTATAACTCAAAATTGACAATTAAAAAACAAAGTCTACCAAAACAAGGTTAAATTGCGAAATACTTTTATATCTGTGATAAAGGTAAAAATCATTCACAACTTAAAACTGATCAATAAAAAATGAAGGTTACCAATACATGGATGAAAAAATGAAAGATGTCGATTTCTCTGACAAAGCTGAAAATTATTTATAACGCATTCATGTCTACTTCAAATGCAAATATGGTTTACCTGACAGTTTGTGTAGGGTTCCACCTTTCTTGTGGTAATTCTCCACTTTGTGGGTCGTCTACTGGCGGGTGAAGAATTGATATGCAAACCTCTCCTGACTGAAACAAAAGATTGGCGAAAATACAGGAAACTTTATTGGTTTAGACTTGGCAAGCCTTCCGCTTTGTTTTGAGTAACGGCACGAGTTCGTTCAGCAGTCCATGCAAAATATTTTGAGGTAAACACGCACAGCGATGGATAATAATGGAAAACGGCTTTAATTGTTGGAAATAAACATATTTAATGGTTTGGAAAAATTCGACAGGGACCAATACTGAATCTCTAATGAAATATGAATTATGAAATGGCTTCGACGGACAACCCTAAAAACATACTAACCTAACAGCACAAGAAGATTGACATCAAATGCTTCAGGCAGCGTAGGGCTGTCATACGTTCGAAGATTTGCTTTCTTTCACAATCAATCACAAGCGGAGCAGTATAAAAAACCTTAGAGTTTCCTTTTCCTCATTTACCAAATCAAAACAAATTCCGGATAGGCCTACCTCGTATATGTTGGGATGCCACATTTTCGTCAGGAACCGAAAATCTGGTGGAGAGTATGGGTAATCTTGGGGGAAGGAAAGATGTGCCTGTAAGATAAAAAATTAATGAATAGAAAATTACATATAAATCAACTTGAACGAAACAGTTAACATTCTCACGAGTCTAAATTGCGCATGATATTCTAATTCATCGATAAACGTATCTGGGCAAAAGTGGATGTGAACTTAGGCCCAAAATGTATCGGCTGTTGTGGCATTGTCGACCCATGGTACCTTCAGATATATTACATTAAACGCGAGAAAAATAAGAAAGCAAAACAAAGGTTTTATGGTGAAAGGCTTACTTTGAAATAACCTCCTTCATATAAGGTTCCTGGGGCTCCAAAAACCCCGACGTCCCATTCGAATAAATTGCTATCGTCGACAAGGTTAATGATAACCCCTTCTATCGGATCTGCGTGAATTTTTTTCAGCTCGCCTTGAAGAGCTCGGACGGATGCAACTGGAGCAGAGGACATGTTAAGCAGCAGCAACGAAAACTGTAGTCAGAGCGTTTTTAAGTAAATCAGTGTGCCGTAATGCTGTATTCATTCGTCGAAACTCTTCTCGAGCCATTCACTTTTGCCATAAACCACCTGATTGCGAATGCTTTTATTTTCCTCAGGATAGTATGGGTATTTAAGGAACTAGGCCCAGACCTCTAAGAACGAGGACTTTTCATAGGTGTAGAACATACATCAACTCGACCAGGAAATGACGCTGGATGTGCCAAAGCAACAGTATTGTTTTTTGTTTCTTTTAGTGGGTTATGTCTGGGCAAGGCCATGGTGGCCTATACCAAGCCCCAACAGAGGAAGAAAGAGGAAAACGAAAGGCTAGGAGGAGAGAGAGAGATCAGATCAAGTTTGTTGAAGCCTTAATCCTATTAAAATTTTCGTACTATTGAACAAAGACTGGGACAATCCTAAACTAACGACATTTTGAAACTTCTCATTCTTTTCAAACAGCTATTACATATATTTTTTTTCTTCCTATTCTTTGTACTTCTTGTTTATTTTTTGTTCAAGTAGTCAATCGTAAACTACCTGTTTAGAGAGGTTTGCAGTTGTATTTAAGTATATATATATCACAAGAAATGAAGTTTGAAAAAAAATTATGTCTATTATTTCCCCCAATAAAAGCCAAATATTTCAACCCTCTAACAAGAAAGAGTGCTAAAAACGCAAGCAGTAATTGAGAAGAATCAGAGAAGTGAGAAATTGATAGAAAATACCAAAAGTTGGCAAGATAAAAGAAGATAGCGCAAGATTAGAGAATTCTAGATGGATCGACGAAACCAAGGCTCCCCTGGAAAGGATTCCAGGTTGAGTGGCTCGTTCCCATCTTTTTGAATTGTTTTTTAATCCAGCTGGAACATCCAGTTTCCTTTTGATAGTTCTTTTGTAATGTGGGCAGCATTGAAACTGTCACGAGTCGATAAACAGCAGAGATTCCAATAGGAATGATCCCTGGGACTGTAAGATCTCAAGAGACAGAGTGCATCCTTTTTCGTTTGCTTCAAAAGAATGAAATTACCATCAATAATCCCTTGGGACAGTAGATTATTAGTGGCAACAGAATAAAAGCATTGTCAAGCAAAATTTTCAACTGTAGGAGCTATTTTCATTTTCTCTTATCCATAGTTGGGATAACCTCCAAGAAATACTTTTCTTTCATGCATCCATTTCAATTTGTTTAGCATGTGCAGAAACAAGCAGCTAAAAGCGAGCCTAGGTCTTCCATTGAACCAAGTTTAATACAATGTGTTCTGATGGAAATGTTCTTATGTTCCTATATCATAACATGAACTACTGATTCATCCGCAAGTTCTGCTTAAGTCACGGTCATTTTTTCGATTTTTTTTCGGTCATTGCACTAGTTTTTAATGCTAATCTTTTCGGGTCTTACCTTCTTCCGTGATGGTGTGTTTTTGCGACTACCGTTCCTGATGATTCAGCGAAACTACTATGGTACTGGGGACAGTGGCAGCTCTGGTGGATGCTATTTATGCCCTTCACCAGAGCCACCAAACTATCACGTTGCCCTGGCGTAACATGTAAACAAACGTGCGTGTGGAAAGACCGTGGTGGAGCGAAAATACCGGTTTGAATCACGATACGATTAACGATTTGCTGTGAAAGCAAAGTTTCCGTCAAAATCTTGTAGGTTTTCAAAGGTAGTTGTCTTCGCGTGATTTTCCAATCATTGCAGCTTCTCTCAATTCAGTGAAAGTGCTTCTGGAATTTTAAATTTGACGGAAGTGCATTATTCCCGCTCTTGCCGTCGCGAGTTCATATTGTTTACAACATGGACGAAAAATAAGTAGCTCCCTTTAGGAAATCGCTCTCTTTCCACTGAAATATTCATTGTACCTATGAATAATGTAGAATTCGTGGGGTAATTTCAATCTTTTGATAAGTAAGATGATCAAATATTTAAAATACCCTACGACTTTCTTTACCCATCACGCTATTTTAACATGTCACTGCAATTCAGAAAATTTTCGTTCAGTCCTATGCGTTTCTAGTTTCTCATTTTGGCTCATACGTAACCTATGAAGCCTTCAACGGTAAACGTTTAGCTGAAACTTTTTTCTTCTTTTTTCGTAAATTATGTCGAGGACAGGCCCATTCAAAGCCCCAACAATGGAAGATAGAAGAAAACGAAAGGCTACGAGGAGAGGGGAATAAGATCAAGGTTATTGATCTTGGATTTGAAAGATGGCAAGTTGTAGGACTCAGGAAAGCAAGAAGAAGGCAGGATGTTCCATAAATTGCACATTCTTGGGGTGAATGATGATTTGTGGGGTAGAGTTCGTGGATTAGGCTGGGAAACTTGGAAAGGGTGTGAATGAGTTAAGCTTCCGGCGTTTTTGATGCGCCTCAGAGGAACAGGGTTAGTATCCCTGATCTTCTGAGAGCAATGCCCGTGAGAGTATCTGGAAAAGATGGAAAGATATGCAACTGAACAAATTACACAACTAAACATGAAATTGATGAACATGATACTCAGAGTTCGAAATTAAAACTTTTTCTCTTTCACTTTGGACATTCCTTTCTCGACACATAAGGAATACTCAATCTATCAATGAGTTTATGAAAGAAATTGAAAGTTTGAGTGGCACTTAATGCACACGCAGATTATGAAGGACATTCGGACCAAAACATGGATTTTTGTAATACCATCATGGCATGCATAGACAAACTCGGATTTTAAACTACTACGACGACTACGGTGAGCAAAATGGAAAGGAAAGATCCTCGCCGGCGACTCCACGTAGGGTGGGAGAAAAGTAAGAAGAAGGTAAAGGAGTATGCATTTATCAGATGTATTTGCTTCAGCAGTTCGCTTGGATCAGCTCTTGCACGCTGCATTTTACCAAACATGGCAAGTAGGGGCAACTTTAAATACATTGATTGCATTATGGTATAATGTTTTCTACTTATCATTCCGGTTTCTCCCTTTTGAGCACTCTTGGGGATTTTGACAGTTGGTAGAATCTACATTGATCTTCTTCTTATTCTACTGGGTTTCTTCCGATTCAAGTTGGGTCGTCGCTGCGGACTTGTCTCCTCCATCGCGTCCTGTCCTTGGCATCCACTGGGCTTGCCGCAACGACTTTTAGGTCTTCCGTAATGCACTCTGCCCGTCACCACCTCGGACGTCCTTTTCTCCTCACGCCCGCTCGAAACCTCTGCACTAGGGTGAGGGATTCTCGATTTTGGGGACATTTTTTGTTTTACATGGCCCATACCCTGAGGAATGGTTTATTAACTCTGAAGATGATAATAATTGATGTCAAATTTCTAAACAAGCCCCCCCCCCCCGGATGGGAGTCTCTACAAACCAGTCTGCCCATGTACTCCTCGGACGTCCTTTCCTCCGCACTCCCGTTTGAAACCTCCGCACCCGCCTGCCCACATGTTTGTCCTCCCTCCTTTTATACGCTAATAAAGTTTTCGAAGTAAAATCTACATATATAACTTTCAAGATGTTTAAAACCTCAGTTTCGTCTTCACTGTGCACTCAAGAATAGCTTAATATCATTTCCGTTATCACTGAAAAATTTTTTGAAATAGAATCTAAAGGATTTTGAGCTTAAATTGAAAAAATCCCAAGTGTCCTAATGCTTGATCTTCCAACTTTTGTTAGATTTCCCACCCATTTAAAGAATGTCATAAAAAATCTAATGCGACAATGCGACAATGCGACACTAGCAGTAAAATCACTTTAGCAAGCATCACAAGTAATCGCCAATGGAATCATCAGGATCAATGTTCATAATGATTGACACCATCAAAACGATCATCAGAATCGCAATAAACAGAAATAGTTTTTATGATATAATCTATGAGCATGCTAATCAGATTGATTAAGCATAAGCGAAAAATTGTGGCAATACTTCATTACACTGATTGATGATCACCCAAATTCATCATCACCATCTATTATCTTTAACTCTAATTACGCTCGGCTTTATCAAATTTACATCTTTTTATCTTTTTAACAGCTTCTAAAATCTTCATGGATTACTATATGACTAGCATATATATAATTATATACATATGTATGTATAAATATATATACATATATTTATTTATTTATTCTGTATATACATATATAACATAAACTAATACTTCTTATTTTTCTAATTATTTCTCTTTCATTGTTCCATATATTTATATACTGTACATGTATATGTATTTATATATATATATATGTTTATATTTATAAACACATATCTGTATACATTTTATATTTGTACTTATATATTTATGTACATATCTGTATGTGTACTGTATTCATTTACACATGCATAAACTTTCACCTATACACATCCACACTGCATGCACTGCATATATAGGGTATTTCTCTACAGTACATACAGTGTGGATGCATATATAAATATATAATATAAATATATCTATTTATATATATCTATATATGTATGTACTTATAGTTCCATCTACAGGCCTTATGCATACTGTATATAAAGTATATATATACGTATATCTATATTATGTTGATTGGCCTTGCAGTTTTCCAACTTAATTTTCTTCTGTCGTTGCGCTACTTTTTGCTGTTTTGGCTTATAAGAAGGGCTTTTAAAGGTATGTTTCTCTCGTTTTGGTTGAGCATGGAAGCCCTGGTAGCATTAGCATCACAAATATCCCGAGCATTCAAAACGAAGGCCTGCTAACATTTGCTTACTATACTCCAAGACCGATGCCTTCCTTTGCTTGGAAAACCTTGATTGCTATTCTGTCACTGCACGACAAAGTTGTTTCAATGTGTTTACAAGTATTCGAACAGGTGACATCATGCTAGCCCACATGCTACAACAGCACACTTGTTTAGCAGGTGCAAAGTTCATTGAACCCATGCGAACTTGGATTAGTAAGATGCACAGACGGGTAATAACTGTTGCTGTTTTTCTTATAAAGGAAGCATGCATGAGGTAATCTTGAGAGATTTTCCATCGATCAGTCCGGGTGGGACCACAACGTAGAGGTTATGGTTAGGTGCTCGCTTTGTAAGGATATATCGCTTCGCTTTGGGTGTATCGGGACTTGATGTATTCTGCTTCCCTGCCTAGCACTCAGCTCTTTAGAGAAAAAACATGGGTGGGTACTACAAGACGACCAGCCCCCATCAGTGAAATGTAATGCCATAGGAGAGTTGTGTGATCCATTTGCCTTTTAAACACAAGGAAATATAAGTTTGATGATAAGTCATTGGTAAGCCATTTACTAACTGATCCTATGGTCAGTGCGAGAATAGTCACTACTTCTCTGTAATTCCAGACTCAAGAATCATCACGAGGCGTGGTCCCATTGAGAAGAAGGACCTAGACACTGCTCGATAAGCAAAGAGCTTCTCTGTGTCCGAAAATCTATTTTTGGGTGGTACGTAGAAGGTAATAATTAATTGAAAACAGCCTGTTACAATTGGTATAACTTGATGAAATATTTTTATGCAATTTTCCTTGAACATAGAGCTTTCCTAAACTGGCTTAACATCCTCTGCAGAAGCTAGTTGGGTCATGTCGCAACGTTGGGTCCCCTCTTAAGACCGTTCTGCTCCTCTAATGTAAGCATTCATTTCGTTTGCTCTTGTATCTTGATATGAATGTGCTTGTCTGTCCATGAAGAGGGTGGGTGATGTGTCACAGGGACATTGGGTGGTTGTCAAGGTTGGTTCGCCCAAGCCTTCACCTCAGCTCTCCACTCTTCATTACGTTGGATTCAGAATCGCTCAAAGGATGGGGCCCTGCCCTGTCCCAGCTGCTTCAAAACAGGGCTGTCTGCTACCTTCTTCTCTTCCAACACTGTCAGGATCGCAGCTTGGGCGAGAGAGGCATCGAGCTGAACCTAATGCCATTTACGTCACGAAGTGGTGCCGTGGTGTAGTGGACTCATAACACAGGATTTGTCAACTCGAATCCTGCACCCGTCACAATAAAGTCACAATAAAAACACAATTGGCGAGGAAGGCAATGGGAAACCACCTCATAAAGTACACTTTCCTGAAAGAAACTCCGAGCCCTGTCTCTGGTTTCTACTTCGCTCGAAATTGAATATTTGCATCACTGCATTTCTTGCTTACAACTATTTGTTCTACACTTGCTGTTTGGTTGATCGTCGCCAAATCGTCACAGTAGCCTAGCCTCATTAAAGATCTGTACATTATGGATAAGGGGAGGTGAAATTAACCCCATTTTTTCGATACATACACTAGTTTTTCACATACTTCAATGTTGCAAGAAAGAGCCATAAAATTATTTGACCTCACTAAAGATATTTTCATCTGAAGATCATCAGGGTAGAAGCGCCGGGTGATAGCTGAAGCACGATTATCCGACGCTTTATGCTCTGACAAGTGTCAGACGAAAAGATTTCTGTCTGACGAAACTGTGTTTCCGCTTTTCGATGCAAAATACGTTTTTTCTTGTAAGACCTTCTTTTGAAAACATTTCTGTTGTTTGGTGTTCCCTTGAGACCGTTCTCAGCCGACTTGTCATCTTTTCACGATTCAATTTGCCTAGAGACCTTGCATTCTATCAGCAGGAAGCATGCTGTTTCTGACGGAACGAATCCATAAAACATCTCTTGCTTGTCACCCTTCCCAAGCAAACGGGAGGATCATCCCAAGGAATCAAGAGCAGTGAGAACCCTGTAAGACTGAGATCAAGGTATGTTGGATTTCCATTATCGCTCTATTTCATTGTCAACTAATCAATGGCTCCAAGGCTTGAACGAATCCAATGTATTCTCCTCGTGTCGTAAAAGACGACTAAATGAGTTTGGTGGTAGGATGGATATCCGACCATAAAACCCCAACCCAAACCGTCAGAAGATGTAAATTTGACGCTTGATGGTCCACACTTGTAGAAGCCTGTGAACAAAGAATAAGAAGGAATATTTTTTGTGAAATCAACCAGAGTTATGCCGTGGCCTAGTGATTAAGCGTGTGGACTCATAACGCAGGGGTTGTGAGTTCAAATCCTGCACGTGCCACACAAAAAACACCATTGGTGAAGAAGGCAACAGGAGACCACCTCATGAATTCCACCTCCCTAGAAAACACTCAAGTCTCTGGTCTCTACTAAACTCGAAATCGAGTATGCGACGCAGTAATCAACCAGAGTTTGTAGCTCCCGGCAAGGGGGTCCATCTTATCATTCTTTGAACTAAAACTAGGCCTAAACGTGGCGATTATTAGGCAATAGTACTGACAAAACTATGTTCTAAAAATAGTTGCCGCTCCAGTCTATCCGAAATCTCATCGTTTCTTTATTTTTGATACCTTGAAAGAAAGACGTAGGAACCGGGGTTCATTGCCCCCAAGTTTGTGACAAACTATGCAAAAGTGCCCCTTCTAAAGCCAAAAAAGTGCAATTTTGCATAGTAATTATTTTGCCTAAATTCTCAATCTAAGACTAGACCCAGACCGACATTTGTAATCAAGGCTTTCTATGAGGATGATTTTCAGCATTGCTTTCATCAACTTTGCATTATCTGTGGTCAGACTGTGTTGTCATCGGTCACCCTTTTTTGACCAGCCCCTCCCCCCTCCCCCTCTCCCCCTCCCCCCACTTTTTATGCTTCCTACGTCCCTGCCTTGAAATCATAAGTGACCCTCTTGATTTCATGCCGAATCGATTGCATTCCTACAGGCGGAAAGAAGCAATGCGTACCCACATGGTATTGGCTGTTCTCCTCGCACACGTGGCTTTTTGCCAGGCCTTTTGGTGGTGGTTTGGCAGCAGCGAAGAAGATGAGAAAGCACATGAAGGTGCCAAGCCGACAGGCGCTTTTCAAGAGATGTTTGCACCGTTTGAGATTACCAAAGTGGAGACACAATTTCTATCGGAAGCCTCGCACTATCTAGGAAACTTGCCAAAGCTTGATCAATGCAACCTTCTTGTGAGTTGAAATTGTCAGAGAAAGAAGTTGGTACTTGTTTCAAGTGAAAATTCCGTTATTCCCAATAATTATCATCTTTACTCGTTTAGAGCATCACACGTATATCATCTTAAAATCAAATTAACGAAGAATGATGACAACACTTGCAATGCAATGCTATACTGTTTCGAATGAATGTTCTCACATCTTTTTAATTACAGATCATCAATAGATTGAGAAGCTCGTGCAACAAGCTCACAGAGCTTGCCATTTCAAAGCTCAGCGTGAACTTACTTAATTGTCAAAGTGCTGTTGAAGGAAGAAAGGTTTACAGATGTACTGACGATATGGTTGGTATACGATTTCTGTGCCAATCTTGCCATAAATGGCTGTGTATTGACGTATCAAGGGTAGCTTGACTGCTTTTCACAGCTGTGTGGCCCAAGGCGTGAAGATAGTACTGGAATTTCAGAGATGCCTTTAGAATGCCAACAAAGCCTTGAGGCCAATTCAAATTTCCTAGTAGCTATTAGGAATTTGACGTATTGGGAGTATTATTCAAGATTTTCTTACAAATACGTTGTTTTTATTGGGATAGGTCTGGACATCTTTTATCCTTTCTGAATCTTTTAAGTGTTTATGAATGATTTCTCTTAAAGAATAGTGTGGCATACTTGATTCCGAGCATAGCAGAAACCTGAGGCAGGGCTCTGAGCTTTTTTGTCTGGAATAGTGAATTTCATGTGGTGGTTTCTCCTTGACTTCTGCATCGGCAGTGCCTCCCTTGTGAATTGCGTAGGATTCGAACCCATGACCCGTACGTTGTTGGTCCACATTTCGAGTCACTACATTCTGGTATTACATGATTTTCCTAACTGTGAGGACTAAATATTCCTTTGATATTTTGATATTTTTCTTGTTATATTTTACATTTATTTTCGTTCCAGACATTGAGCGAATGCACGCAAAGGATGGACTCCGATACATGGAATGCCTACCACGTGGTTAGCAACAGAGCAAGGGCAGTTTGTTACAGTGTAAGGCAGACGGAGTTCAGGGTGAAGACCGAAATGACGATCAACTCACTTGCAAGCTCAGCGAAAGAAAATCTTGCATCCTTGAAAAATTTGTTGGTAAGAGACTCTCAACGCTTCCTCTTTTATTGCTATTCGAAACTGAGAAGCATTTGCTTATCGAGCAGCGTCCACGCCGTGTACTACCACGTCCATTATTGTTCACTTCCTGCCTCTCAATATGACCGCGCTTCGTGATTCTCTCGCCTGGAATCGCAGGATGCTAGCAATTCTCTTCACTATAAGTAAATGTTTAGCTGAGGATGGACTCGAACCACTGACAGCAGGATCAATGCGCAAGAAACTTACTGCTGTGCTATCCTATCAGTAAGTATTAAATCTATTGCACTTGGTGGTTAGAGCACCATTCTCCGGTGCGAAGCTTGCCTGCTGGATGCAAGCTCATTCAGGTTCCTCTTCATTCTCTACCTGTCCATCCAGCAGCAAATTAATACCTGGTTAAGCACTAGGAGTGATGTGTACCAAGGAAAGGAACTAGTCACCTTACTTGAAAATGCCATACCTAGGAATGACACCTCTCTGACAAGGTGCTTCTCTGCTTACTCTCAGACGTTGTTTTTGAGCAGGACAGTCAGAAGGACTTGAGCAATAAGACTTCAGAAACGTTTTCTCAAGTTGTCGAAGGAAGTGATAGAGCTATAAAGATACAAACAGAGCTGAGTGTCAAACAGTCGTCATTGAAAGAAGCCATCACGGATAATATCCAAAAGCTTTCACAAGAGAAGCGGATGATTGAGAGCAGACACAAAGACATACACAAGCATAGCACGGAAGTCAAGAAAGATCTAGGTAGGAATCATGTATCCATGTAAAATTTCCTCATGTCGTACTTTCTTTTGATTCTTAGAAAACAACGGTAGCTGAGCCACTTAATAATGATTTTTTCAAACCATTCATTTACTGCATATTTAAAATTCAAAACACCCTTTCCGTGAAACAGGCAGTGTGAAATGTGCTGTTTCTACTTTATACTAATGAAAATTCAAACAGAAAAAGAAACAAAAAAAGAACGAAGGAAATACAGTGTTAAATTAAGCGAAAGAATAGTTCAAAGGTCCATCACAGCAGGGTCTGTCCAGTCCTTGTTTCCTTGGCAAGATGTGTAATAAAAATGATAATAATGATAATGATGATAATGATAGCTAATATCTAAAATGGTTAGCCTGTACTAATCGAGTTTAAGTTCGATTTTTTACAACAGGGTTCACTATGAAAATTAAAATGCCTAAATGACGATAAAAAGAATCATAAGACCCAATATTTACAATCAACATGTATGATAAGTCGAAGATGCAGAAATCTTTGAAGAAGAGCAAACTCCGTAGCTTTGTTGTTGGTGTAGATAAAGCGTTCCATATTCTAACAGCCTTTGCTCTGAAAGTTCTAACCTGCCAAATGTTTCTTATCTGTGACCTTGTCTCTCTAACCGCAAGTTTGTGTCAAATGCACGTACTTTGCTGGGCCCATCCTTTGCCGAGTGAGAAGGATTGGGAGCAGGAGTCTTTTGCGGTACTTTTTGCTTCACTTTCTTTGCTGAATATTTATAGAAAAGTCTAACTCAATAAATCTGAGAGTTTAGTCACATCTTTTTTTTAGTGAGTTATGTTGGGGAAAGGCCATGGTGGCCTACGCAAAGCCCCAACAAAGGAAGAAAGAATAAAGCGAAAGGCTACGAGGAGAGAGAGATTTAATCAAGTTTATTGATCACATGACAATTTTAAGGCATCATGGGAGAAGGGCTAGAGTGATTCACAAGCTCGAGGTAAAGCCACAAGGATACAAAAGTCACAAGCATACGCTAAAGTCTACGCTTACGTATTCCAGTATATAAACATCCCGATGAAGGTGATAGTAAGAATTAATAATTCAAGAGTAAGCGGAGAGCGCATTGACAAGGTCAAACAAACAACACATTTGGAGATGAAAGTGACAATTGTGTTGAGACAGCTCATCTATTCTTGACCCGTTTGCCAAATGAATCGATATCGTGGGCTTAATTGCTCCAAATGGCGTATTGTGCTTGTTATTTTACTAATTAGGAGATCTCGTTTATTTTGGAACTCTCTGCATACCATTTTTCTAAGAAACTCGTTATAAGATGCCTGAAAACCTGATGATCAGTAAAATGCATTACTGCTCTGTAGCTTTTGTTTGTAAAGAACTCAAAAGTCAGCACTCCTCCATGCAATGCCCAGTTGTTGTTTGGGAATCACTTTATAAGTGGATCAAGTATTAGCTAACGCTTCGTCAAGATTAAAAAGAACTTTGCTTGCAGCTTCAACATTGCTATCTAGTGTGTGAACCAAGGAAACTTGAAGTTGAGCAGAAAGTTGGAGATCTTTTCATCTATTACAGATACTTTAACGGACATTGTTCTCAGGAGATCAGGGATATTATTCCAGTTCCTCTGAGGTGTGTCAGGACCACCAGAAGCTCAACTCATTCACACCCTTTCCAAGTTTCACTGCCTAATCCACGAACTCTATCTCACAAATCATCATTCATTCTAGGAACATGCAACTTATGGAATATCTTGCCTTCTTCTTGCTTTCCTGAGTCCTACAACTTGCCATCTCTCAAATCTAAGATAAATAAACTTGATCTTATCTCTCTATCCTCTTAGCTGCTCGCTTTCTTCTTTCTTCCTTTGTTGGGGCTTTGTATAGGCCACCATGGCCTTTCCTCAACATAACCCACTAAAAAAAAGAAAAAAGCGTATCTAGGCACATGTTACCAAAGGTCACTCACGAATCAAGTAGCATTTTCGCATGAAGAGATCATTTGCTTTGTTGGAATTTGGAGCCCAACATGGGATTGCGATTTCAAACTCCTTGATTCAGCATGCAATGCTATGGAAAATAATGATGATGGAATTATCCGTAGATGACATAGCTGGAGCAATACAGAAGCATCATTTTGCACGAACAAGCAGTGACAAAGAATTACTGCTACAAGTAGAGACAATACAAGCACGTGCCAAAGACGTTCTTCAGAAACTTGGTAAGAATTGACAGCATGTCAGATACCCTATTACCTCTTACATAAGCCGTCAAATTTTTTTACATTCCAAAGTGGTGTTATCCATGAACAAGTTTTAGAAACGTATGAGGCGGGAATATATATTCCATTTATACATTTGAATCACATGTATTCTACGTATTATCACTATCCCAGGAATTCTTGTCCTGTTCGTCTGAGATGTGCCAGGAGCACCACAGGCCCAACTAACATGGAATGTGCATTACGAAGACCTCCATACAAGTGCTTTGCGGTAGGCTTTTTAGACAGCCATCTTAGGTATATTTTTATAGAACAAGGCTTCCGGTGATCGCAGCTAGTGTGAAGCAGCTGATAAAGTCATACTGCTCGAGGAGTGCACTATTATCATATAAGTCCCGCAAATCATCATTCATTCTAAGAACATGCAACTTATGGAACGTCTTGCCCTCCTCTTGCTTTCCTGAATCTTACAACTTGCCATCTTTCAAATCCAAGATAAATAAACTTGATCTGATCTCTCTCTCCTCTTAGCCTTTCGCTTTCTTCTTTCTTCCTTTGTTGAGGCATTGTATAGGCCACCATGGGCTTTCCCCGCATAAGTCACTAAAAGAATTACTTACCACCTAATGTCACAGTTAGCAGTTGATATATGGACATAACAACATCAACATAGCAATGATACTGTTTTTCAAATCTAAGATCAATAAACTTGATCTGATCTCTCTCTCCTCTTAGCCTTTCGCTTTCTTCTTTCTTCCTTTGCCGGGGCTTTGTATAGGACACCATGGCTTTTCCCCAACATAACTCGCTAAAAAGCCCACAAAACGCGTTGTCTTCCTCTTACTTCCCAGAATGCCACAACTTTTCTTCTTTCAAATCCAAAATCAATGAACTTCATGTTACATCCCTCTTCTCTTAGTCTTTCTCTTCCCTCCATTGTTGGAGCATTGCTGTAGGCTATCAGGATCTTTCCTAAATAAGCAAAAAAAGGAGTTTGGAATACAATTCTTTGAAAAATATTTAGCGCTCTTGATCCGAAAAAGGCGAGATCTTGAAGTAATAAGAGTAACTGGAAGTTAATTTAGCTATGTTCAGTTCGAGCTCTCTCGGATATTGTAAAAATGTCCGAATTACAAAAGGTTCGAATTATCGAAGTTTTCTTCAAGGAAACTTTCAAGGGACCTGAGAATTTGGTTCGAAGAAGCAAAAGTTCAAATTACACAAGTTCGAATTAGACAGAGTTGAATGTGTTATCCGTTTTCAGAGGCACTTGGTACAGTGATTAGAGCGGTTGTCTCTTGTGTTCCTGGTTGGAGGCTTCCTGACTGGCTCGTGCACGTTCCCTTCATCCCCCATCTGACAACCAAGCAGAAAATAGCTACCTGATGTGAGGCGTAAAATGCGGCGATGAAAGGAAATGGCCACTATACCTTACGAGGCCGTGGCTCAGGATAATGCTTCTCTAAAAGATTTCCTCCCCAAGGCACGAGAATCAGCACTCAAAGAGGCTTTACTCTTACGTAGAAAATATGCCCCCGTTTGATTACGAATCATCTGAATTACAAATGCTGTCATCGCGTCTTTTTCTGTTGATAGACAAAGCTGTTGGCAAGATGGACAGTCATTATGAAAGCATCGAAGATCGTCATAGCAAAATTCTAGATAATGTCCACGACATACAGCAAGCGATCAATTTCATCAGTGAGGTAGCGTCTGTTCTATTCGTCTTGTGAATAATTAGATATCGCATAACTATTATGCGGGCCCAATAACTGTCGTATACTGTCAATTTCTATTTGATTCAGTTTCGGAAGGAAGACCTTCAGCCGGAGCTGACTTACAAAGAGATTTCCACTTTAGAACTTTGATTGCAATATAAAACTGTCAAAGAAAGCTTAGTTACGATATCAAATAAAGATACGAAGACAACGACCAACACAGAAGCCATTTTGATAGTTTCAGTGAATTTAAATGAATTTAAGATTTACTACATCATCATGAAAGGTTTACTCGATTTCGAATCGCCGTGGCCTCTTTCCCGAATCGTCGCCAAACTCTTCTGTCTTTAGCTTGCTGTACCATCGCATGGATACCACCACAGGCTTTTGCAATGTCTTCTATAAAGAGCGTCTTGGGCCGGCTTCTTCCTCTCGGACCATATACTGTACCCGGTAAGAGGGTCCTGCTGAGTCCTCCTTCTTCTCTAATGATGTGACCGACTAAATTTACTACAATTTACTACTATCACCAAAAATGGCTTTTTCGTTGATCGTTAGCTTATATTGAAATTCATCCTCTGGCTGCGATTTCCCTCAAAAAGATATAAAATACATTGAAGAATTAACTTTTTTTAGTAAATTATGTTGAGAAAAGGCCATGGTGGCCTAGACAGGACCCCAACAAGGAAAGAATGAAGAAAGTGAGAAGCTAAAAGGAGAGAGATATAAGATCAAGTTTATTAATCTTAGATTTGATAGATGGCAAGTTGTAGTTTTCGGGAAAGTAAGAAGAAGACAAGACGTTCCATGAATTGCATGTTTTTGGGATGAATGATGATTTATGGGATAGAGTTAGTGGATTAGATAGTGAAACTTGGGAAGTGTGTGAGTAAGTTAAGCTTCTGGCTTTTCTGACAAGCCTCAGCGGAATAGGAATAATGTCCCTGATCTCCTGGGAACATTTTCCGTGCAATAATATGATGCCCATAGACCATTAGTGCTCACCTCACCTGTCCTGGGTGTCTGGTCGACTGTCGGGGCGCCACTGAAGATTTTGCCACTGAAGATTTTTGCCACTGAAGATTTTGCCACCAGCTCTTTCCACTTGCCTCCATCGTCTGCTTTTCAGTATATCTTTTCAGTCGCAAATCATCATTCATCCCAAGAACATGCCATTTATGGAACATTTTGTCTTCTTCTTGATTTCCTGAGTCCTACAACTTGCCATCTTTCAAATCCAAGATCAATAAACTTGATCTTATCTCTCTCTCCTCTTAGCTGTTCGCTTTCTTTCTTCCTATGCTGGGGCTTTGTATAGGCCACTATAGCCTTTCCACAACATAAACCCTTAAAAATATGTATATATATATATATAATATCAGTACATCTATTTATGATGGCATATCAATCATGTCCTTGCTTTTCATAGATGATTGTTAACTTCGAGGAATCGTTCCAGAGACAAATGAAATGGATAAACGGTGTTGTAGGCGGAACAAGAGACAAATTGTCGGTCGTTTCCATTCTATTCGGTCACATGGTGCTACTTTTCGTTATGCTCATGATCGTCGTATCGTGTAGCGCTCCACTTCTATCAAAAATCGTGGTGCTATTGCTGATACCTATAAACTGCATTTTTGCCCTTCAAAATAGACAGCATTTCACGTACAAAGAGATGTTACTGGTTGTGGCATTGTCGTATCCAGGTATGCTAAAAAGCTAAGCATTTATTGGACCCTGCATCCCGAGGCATTGACAGCGTTTGTCTCTCAGTCTCCCGTAACTTTTAGTCTTAATAGCATTCAGGGTAGAAACTATCGCCTTGGATGCCAATTAAATGAAATCGTAAATACTGTAATAAGCGAAGTCTCTATATCTAGTGCTTGATTTGCTTGTCAGCTCAAAGAAGTGGAAAGTCACCCGAGTGTTAAAGGACCTTGGGAAAGATTCTGAAACGAGGAATATTTCTTCAATATGCTGAAACGCAATTAGAGTAAAAGGAAAATGCATGAAGCGTAGATTAAGCTGCGGGGTTGACTTCAAATAATTCAATCCCGTTTAAAGGCAGCTCAGAATTGGCCGATTTGATGCAGGTTTGTCTAGAATGCAGTGTTAACGCACCATTTAAGTTTCTGCAATAAGGCGATCTAAACTGGCTCTTTACAAATTATTCATCTTGATGGCATCTTGTTTGTTCCGTCAACAGTTTCCTGGGTTGCTTCATCAACGAGCAGTCTAACCATGCCTTCAATGAACTTGGCACTCACAGGAAAAAGGATGGCAAAGGCTTTAGCGAGTATCCCCACCAGATTGATCACAGTTTTGAGAAGACCCGTCCCATTGAAGCAACAAGTTTCCAATGCAAATGAACACAAGGCTTGCCAAGATCTCGACTTTAATGACAGTGTTGAGTACAGTAAGTCGAATTTATTTGAGATCTTTACATCGTTTCTAAAAGAGAAGAAGTGGGAAAGGCACTATATTAAATAAATCGGAGGCTCTGTTTTCTGACTTGGAAGTCAGCCTTTTTGCATATAATGGCACTTTTTAGCATTCCTACATACATATGGTTACTAGAAACAAATTATTTTCATAAAATGCACATTTTACCATCTAATGTAACAAATGTTCTTGTTTACCTTCCTCAGGTTTGGATGACACTCAGTTGACATCTACCCCGCAAAAGTTTACATACAATACCTCGGACGACAGACTACACAACTCGTCTCTAGGAAGCGTTCAAAGGCGATGCGGATCACTCACGAGAACTGGGCAACGATGCAAATTGTTTTGCAGACGAGGCAGCCATTCGTGTGCGCGTCACGAAAATTCCTACAACTCTTACTTGGATCAGTCTAGCAACGATTCTCCAACGAGAAGCTAATGTGCATACACTCTAGCAGGAAACCCTGCGAAGGAGACATAAGGGTGCTGACGCAAGGTTTGAGCAAGAGACAAAAACCGCATTGGGAGTAATTTCACTTGATATGGCTGCTCTGAAATGTGTACAAAGCTAATTTCAATTGGCTCATTCTTGGTAAAAATACCCAGGGGATTTTTCAACTAGATTGAATTGCTCCTATCAATGGCTTGCAAGATTTATCAAAACATTGTTAACATGAAGTTTTTAACTCTTTCTACTTTTTGTAAGATTTGTGAACAATCTTTTCAGTTTTCAGAGATAGTGACGTCTACTACACGAGTTGATTACATTATTATTGCTTATTTACCTTAAAGAACTACCATGTATTAATTTTATCAACCTTTGCAGGGGACTCTTAACAAAAAATGAAAAGTTTAGTCCATTGCGTTATTTAATTTATAAATGCGTGAATATTTTACAATTTTGCGTACGTTGCTTTTAGTCTAGTTTGTAATGAAATGATGAAATAGATTGTCTCTCTCTCTCTAGCATCTCTCTCTCTCTCTCTCTCTCTCTCTCTCTCTCTCTCTCTCTATTTAATGCCTTGTTCGATGCAGTACTCCATAATCTTATGATCGTTTGTCATTTTGAACCTTCAATACCCTTGAGAAATGATTGAGTAGCTTTTATGTTCAATTTGAGGGCATCAGCTTCCGCGTTCATTTCAACCAATTTACACGCAGTCCTTGTCAAAATGGCCTAATTGTAACTTGAAATGACCTATTAAAATGAATTGAAGTGGCAGCATATTTTGATGCCATGAATCCTCAAAGAATTCCCCTTGAATTCGTTCTTTTAGTGAGTTGTAGTGAGAAAATGTCATCGTGGCATATATAAAGCCCCGACAAAGAAAGAAAGTGAAATAGCCAGGTGAGAGGGAGGTAAGATCAAGTTTATTTATTTTAGATTCGAAAGAGGACAAGTTGTAGGATTCGGTAAAGGAGGAAGAAGGTAAGAAGTTCCATAAATTACTCGTTCTTGGGATGAATGATGATTTTTGGGATAAAGTTTATTAATATAGCAGTTGAAATTGGGGAGGGCGTGACGGAGTCAAGATTCTGGTGTTTCTTACCTGCCTCAGAGAAACTGCAAGGACTTCCCTGATCTCCTGATGGCGCAAAAGATGGAATGTTACATGTTACGTACCTTCTAGGAGGAAAAGACATCAATTGGTGGAAAATGAATTTTGGAAGAAAGTTACCCGAACAATGTGAAGCTTGCATACAATGTAGATTACAGGATTTTTCATACCCTTACTAACGATTCATTCTTAACTCTGCCTGTGGCCTTCATCAATATGAAGGCGTTGTACTCACATCGTCTCCTTTTCATGTAGAGGCAAGGATGTTTTGAACATGGCGGGTGAAGAAGACATTGTTACGACGGACGATGAACAATACACGGAAGACGAAGTGAAAGTAAGGTTCCAGGATATAATTAGAATCAGCTAAAGCATTTGATGAAATTTCTTGGAACTACTCACCCACGGATATTGTGGATAAATTTTGATATGAAAGGGTGGATAAATTCATCTCAAGCCCTCGTCTCACCGACAGTCTTCAGCCCTTTCGGAGTTTCATATCGTAAGCCCCTCCTCGCTCAGTAGCAAAGAGCTGAATTTATATATAATTGTTACCTCGCAAATCTCATTTTTGCTGATACACAGGAATCTCACTCTTTCCCTCTGGCTACTTCCTTTTAGTGGTTATCACACAATGGCTTGTAACGGTTCTGCCAGTTGATTCAATCCGAAAGCTGTTGGGGTTTTAACGGCCGGATGCTCTTTCCGTCGCTTATCCTCCCCATTTTGACAGGCTGGCTCCAGATGTCTGTTACTTCAGAGGCTGGGCTACTAATAGACGGTAATTATAGAAGTTAATACAAGACAAGAGATAACGACAGTATGCTTAGGGAGTTAGCGAGTAGACACTGTGCCAAGGAGGGAGTGTTATTTGTTTTGAAAAAAATCAGTGAATTTGATGGAAATCGTCAAAAGTGCCAGTAGCAAATAGTTTATATACTATAACCTAAATTCATAGTGCATGTACATCCTCCATGATAGTTTTTACCTCAGATGAATAAATCTGTTCTATTACATATTCATTAGTAATAAGAAAATAGTTCTTCTATACCATGACTACAATTTTTAGAACATGTACATCCCCCATCTTCAAGAAACGATGTTATGGTTTATGACTTGAGTATGCCAACACATTTCCTGTCGGTTGTTAGGAGCCCTGCAAAAATTGAAATATCAGCAGTACTTATGACAAGGGTAGGAGGAAGCCATGGTTGGAAGAAGGATTTGGATATGATTCAAGGTCCAAGTGAAGAGCTAGAGGAAACCACCCATGAGAATTCATTTCCTCATTATTTTATTTGTTCTTGTATTTCAAAGTGAGTTACCAGACGTTTTTTCATAACAAACCATAGACTTAACTGCAAAGGGTAATATTCAACAGATAGGCTTCTGACAACCTGGCCTAATTGTTTTCCTGGATTGCACATGACTCAAAATCATACCCAATGAATTTTTCTTATTGCAACAAAGAAAATGTGTTTGAATTAATTAGAGTCACTCCAAGCAAGGTCACCAAGACAACCAAATGAATGTAAGAAGTTGTAGTGAGAACACTGGACGGACTTCTATGCATGTAGCTTTTCAATGATATATGCATTCAATATCCTTTTCCCTACTTTGTTGTTTCCACAGGCAGTAAGCAAGTTCTTGTCTGAAGTTAATGGGGAAAATAGCAAACAACATGGAGATAAAGTTGACAAAGACACAGCTATCAAGTTCCTTATGGCTCGCAAATTTGATGTCAAACGATCAATAGAATTATACAAAGCTTATTTGGTATGTCTCTATCAAATTTTTCAGCATTTTACAATGTAATGTTTGAATCAAACTCAAAAAAGGTCAATCTAAGATTAATGCAATGTCACAAAAACTCCCTTTTTACACAAAAGAGCAGAAAACTAATTTCATGATGCCAAAGATATTTTCATGCAATTATCATCAGAGCATGAAATGTCATATCTTAGTCATATGTTGTCATTACCTGAGGTTTCATTCTCTAGGGAGTATCAGGCAAGGGTTAATCAGTACAAAAAGTCAAGTCTCTTCTCATTTGCACAATACTGAATCTAGAATAGCCTATCTATCAAAAAGCAAGAAAGCAAAAAGTCTATGCCAACATTGATTTCACATCATCTGGATCTGCCAAGGAAGTAGCTTTGTTGATCTTTTTTGCTCTCTGCCAAACCAACTATAAATCTGCATTAAAGGCTTGTCTTGATTAAAAGTTGAAGTTGTTCTTCTTGTTCCTAGATTATTTGTAAGAAGTTTAACCTGCAGTTCTTGGATCCATTTCATGATCAACTTGCAGCTGAGTTGTTTTCTGGAAAATTCACTGTTTTGGTATGTCTCTTTGTTCATTTTATTTCATTTTTGGGACAGGTTTTTTGGAAGCTGAGATACAGTGGGTTTCCCCCAGTGCTCTTTCCAATCCTCTTGATTTGGTGACACAACTTGACTCCCACATCTAGAATCATTCACAGTTGGTTGTTCTCATTGATCTCATTTGAAATGCTTCTGAGGCAGTATAGAGCCAGCTCACTCAAATCCAGTATCAATGTTAAATATTTTATTGTGCTAAGATGTAGCTGAAGGGTATTCTTGCCACTTAGAATGCCTCAAGGTGCCGTTAGAAGCTCTTCCTCTTTAATATTCATTTGTTACTTTACTCATAGGGTGGAAAAGATCTGACAGGTGCAAGTGTCTGCCTGTTCACAGAGAAGCTCCACTTTCCAAAGAAGACTACACACCAAGTAGTTTTGAGGTCTCTAATTTTCCAGCTTAATGAATTAATTAGCAGGTAAGCTGACAGGAAGGATTTCTGATTTCTTGGTTTGATTTTAAAAATTGAGGGAGAATCAGTCCAGCAAAATCCTCTTTGGTATGATGTATAGCCACTTGTAAGCTTGAAAATATTATGTTCTTATTAGTTTACAAGAGCAGTATCGATCATTGATTTATTTACTCTAGGAACTGCAACGAATTTTGTTGAAAGTATTCTAGCTGTTTCCATTTGTCAGTCTTCATTCTAAATTGAAGAATGAAAGATATTTTTCCACCCTAACTGGGCATGTTACCACATCCATTACCCAGTGGTAGAATGCTCGCTTTTTCTGCGTTGGGTCGGGGTTTCGACACCCAGTTGAGTCAAAATGGTTTTTAACATTCACCACTTTTGGAAAGAGCATAGGAGTTAAAAACGTATTGATTTCAAATAGTCATCTCTCAGCTGTAGCATGCGCTTTGCTGGCACAGCTATTTGCCCGAAAGGCCAAAGAAACAGATTTGGGAACCACCCTACTCATCGGAGAGAGATGGTTGGGGAAGGAACTTTGACTGTTTTGAATTTTCCATTTTTAGTCCCCCCCCCCCCCGCGAATCTTCATCGTGTTTCTGTCGTGCAAGTTTTCAGTGGTCTGTTCATTTCTGCTACTTTTTGGCACTTGCTGTTTGGGCATAGCTATGTTCTGATTCCCTTGCGGAATCGAACATTCATCTGTGGTAAGCCGTGGCTCGGAAATCCAGTCACCCAGCACAATTCATTCAATGAATATTGTGGCATTCCATTTGACATCCATCTATCAACCTAGCCGATCATTCCTCGTTGTTGAGAAGATTTTTGAGCTGTGTGTGCTGCAGTTTTTCTATCGGGCAAAATACCCCCAGGGACAGCAATATCCGTTTGAGAAGCCGTTGTGAACTTTCATGCTGCCAGCCACCAGTCGATCATCTGGGACTTCGTTCAAATAAGATTCAGAGAAAAAGTGATGTCGAATATAATTTTGTCGAGTGATGTTTGATTTTGAACCTGAATTGGAGTGAACATTTATATTGCTACCAGTTCTGATTAGCACTCGAATGCTTTCATATAGCAGCCCGCGGAAGTGCCATTTGCCTTAATGAATTGACCGAAAAAGATGACCGACCACCCAAGACTCGAGGCCTGCTTTGTAATCTGTTTTTTCTCGCTTAAAAAAATGCGGTAAAAAACCGAGTGATTGGCGTATTCTTGCCCGAAATTGTAAGCCACTTACAGCCGTCCAGTATAAGAATGTTCGACGGAAGTGTTTGACAGAGTCGTTTAGGTCATCGATAAGTCGTAATTACGCCTTCCTTTCGTTTTCATTTGTTTATCAAATGTTTTCCAAGTAAATAAACCATTCCCTGTTTCGGAAGTTTTCATTTTTTGCTTTGGCTATGATGCGTTGTATCAATAGATGTTTGTATCCCTTGAGCGAGGAACCAATTCTCAAACTTCCCATCAAATATGTAAACATTCGGTGAACAGTAAAGCTTGTTACTTGACACATGACTGTGTTTGAGCGGGTAGAATGAATTTTGATGTCCAATCAATCAACCAGTCAGCCATTTAATCAATCAAGTTTATGCTAAATTCATTGCCTATTTCAATTATCTTCCTTGTGTTCCAGCAGTTCCTATCATTGGCAGTTTTCCATGTTCATTTTCCGCCTCTTTGATTTGATATTTCCACATCTAATCGGTGTTATTTTCTTCTACAACCTTTAAGATACCATGACGGGTCTGTTTATAAAGTGCCATGATTTGATAATGCCCGTTAGTGGTTGAAAATTATAACTTTCTGAACCTCATTGTCAGAATAACAAAGATCGGAATATTGTCGAATTAGTCCTACTGCATGAAATCCAGCTTTCCTTCGAAGCTTTGTGTTTTCTTCACAGCCATGACACGCAGAGAAATGGCATTGTTCTAATTTACGACATGACGAAAGCCGCTTATCGCAACTTTGATTACGATCTTTGCATGAAGACTTTACGACTACTTAAGGTATGATGGTCGTAAAATTTATGCTTTAGTATTGGCATTTGTTTAGCCGTAAACTTTAGAAACAATTTGCTCGTTGTTTGGCATAATTGATGAATCGTTTTTTTCTCCTTGTGACTTTTATTCTTTTCAGTTGGGAATACTTTCCCAACGTTCTCGTTCTTCTCCATCTACTTTGTCCAGCCCCAGCACTCTCGTGTCTTGATTGATGGTTTTATCGCCTTCTCTTCCATCTGCCTCTCCGTTGTCCCCCAACAAGTAGCTTTATCTATTTATCTATCTATTTATCTATCTATCTATCTATTTATCTATCTATCTATCTATCTATCTATCTATCTATCTATCTATCTATCTATCTATCTATCTATCTATCTATCTATCTATCTATCTATCTATCTATCTATCTATGCCTATCTATCTATCTATGCCTATCTATCTATCTATGCCTATCTATCTATCTATCTATCTATCTATCTATCTATCTATCTATCTATCTATCTATCTATCTATCTATGCCTATCTATTTATCTATCTATGCCTATCTATCTATGCCTATCTATCTATGCCTATCTATCTATGCCTATCTATCTATGCCTATCTATCTATGCCTATCTATCTATGCCTATCTATCTATGCCTATCTATCTATGCCTATCTATCTATCTATCTATCTATCTATCTATCTATCTATCTATCTATCTATCTATCTATCTATCTATCTATCTATGCCTATCTATCTATGCCTATCTATCTATCTATCTATCTATCTATCTATCTCTCTCTCTCTCTCTCTCTCTCTCTCGAGCAACTCTCTCTCTCTCGAGCAACTCTCTCTCTCTCTTTTTTTGTTATCACCATTAATGACTCGTCGTTTTAATCTCATTTTCAGGGTGCTTTTCCTGCAAGGATGAAGCACATCTATATTCTCTCAGCTCCGCTGTGGCTAAGAGCCTCGTTAGCTATTCTATCAAATTTTGTTGGCGAGAAGATCACAAGCAGGGTAATATGTTTGAATTGTTTTGTGTTTGGTTTCAGACTGCCTTTTGAAATTACATGCTTACATTTCGCTTGCTTTTCCATCACAATGATCCTCTCGTGTTCAGTGAAGCACCCACCGTGCTTCATACTCGCTTCATCTTTCTTGTCAAAGTACATTAGTGCCCAACTCGTATGCTACTACTTTGAGACTTGTGTTATCGTGGTAGAATGCTCGCTTTTGTGTCACGAGGTTCCATTCCCAGTTGATTCATACCAAAAAATTGAAAAATGGTGCATGCCATTTCCCTGCTGCACTTTGGGAAAGAGTGTGAGAGCTAAAATACAGTGCTACCAGCTGGCTAGCCCCCAACTGTAGCATTCACTGTGCTTGCATAGCTGTGTGGCTCAAAGGCTTATGATATGGGATTGGCGCCGCCTTATTCACCAAGAATAGCGAGGGAAGAAGCTTTTGAATTTTATTGAAATCGTCCCTGGCCATCGTATCCATAAAATTCCAACATATTTTTACTGAATGGCATATTATCGAAATACCAGGGTTGTTTGTCCCTTTTTCGTTTGCCCTAGACCAAGGAAGTTCTTCCTAGCGTCGGTTTTCTGCAATGCGAACTGCGCCCAGCCTATGCAAAGAAAATGCCAAATGACTGTCTGCTATATATATGCAGTCAAATCTGCCTAGGGGATCGTAAAAATGCTCGATTTGCAAGGAATTCGAATTACAGAGATTCGAATTATAGTAGTTTTTGTCAGGAGATTTTCAAGGGACCTGAAAATTCTGTTCGAATTAGCAAAAGTTCGAATTACACGAGCTCAAATTACGCAGAGTTGAAATTGAAGTTCCGAATGCGGGCGAACAGACGCTTCGCACCACTCACTCACAGGTGCGTCGATGTGCATGGCAGTTGGTTTGTTTATTTGGTATCTTCCATTCTCGATACTTGTGCATTGCGTTTCTGTTTAGGTTGAGATTTTGAAGAAATCGTACGACCTGCTTTCACGAATCCCAGCGGCAACTCTGCCACTGCATCTCGGTGGCAGCTGTGAGCACGACCACGATGCTTGGCTTGATCAATGCATCAGCAGCTTTCAAAGGTAACAGAAAACTCACGTTGAATTTGAAGCAGTCAAAAGCAGTGCTTGTTAATCTTTTAAACCACGGGCCGTTTCTACATCGAAGAATTGCAAGGCCCCACAATTTTTGTGCATTCAGGAGAAAAGTGGAAGACCACTTGAAATGGAAGGGCGAAGAGGAATGCTCGACTATTCGTAGCAGTGAACCCAGAAACGTTCTCTTGAATAAGAAGGAGAGGAAATTCTCAATTCATAGTTTGGCATAAGAAACGTGCCCATTTTGCATAGCATCTCAAGTTTGGCTCCGTTTCTGAATGCGATAAACTTGACCAGACTGATGTGAATAGGCATCTGGCGTGAAACTCAAGGGTAAGCGTATTGAGGAACGGAACTGGCCATCCTGTCTCACAAGGCTGTTGCTCTGGATGATGCCTTTCTTCGTTTGAAATTTCAATTTTTTTTATTTATTTATTTATAAAGCTAAGCGATTTCTTCTCCAGGAAATCTGAAGCAAATGCACCTGCTAATAGCAGAGTTGGCAGAAACCTGTACAAATCGAAGAGTTTTGCGGACAGATTACAAGAAGCTGCGGATGTGCACGAAAGCGAAGATGGGAAAATTCGCCAGGGTGATAGACTGAAAGTTGATGAGTTGGTAGACTATGTCAACGCAGTGGGAAAACGGGGAATCTATGATGAATATCATTGCCTTAATACTGTTTCTCCTCAGGGGACATTCAATGCATCAAGGTATGTATCCGCATATACGATGTGTAATTTTCACATTAAATGGACATGGCTAGGCGAAGTTTAACGCCGGTCTGTTTCATTTTGATAGATCGTAGGTTTGGCACACGGAGGAATCTAACTTGCAACCCATGTGTTATGAGTCCGCATGCCTAGCCACTACACCACGGCACCATTAACGTCATCTTTACCTAACGTCGTCTTTACTGTAAATGGTGCTTATAGTGCAACACATTCATTTATCATATATTGTAATAAAGTAATAGATGAAGATCAATACACGAAATAATATGTTTGCTTTTCAGGCATCCTTTTTCTCAGAATAAGAACAGGTACAGAGATGTTCTTTGTTATGATCACTCAAGGGTGAAACTGAAGATCGTGGATGAAGATGACGTAAGTAGAAGGTTTCTTCTTCGTCTTTTACTTCTTCATCTGACTTTCTCCTTCTTCATCCTTTTAGCCTTCTTGTTCTTTACTTTTCATTTTCTCCTTCTTCATCCTTTTAGCCTTCTCGTTCTTTACTTTTCATTTTCTCCTTCTTCATCCTTTAAGCCTTCTTGTTCTTTACTTTTCATTTTCTCCTTCTTCATCCTTTTAGCCTTCTTGTTCTTTACTTTTCATTTTCTCCTTCTTCATCCTTTTAGCCTTCTTGTTCTTTACTTTTCATTTTCTCCTTCTTCATCCTTTTAGCCTTCTTGTTCTTTACTTTTCATTTTCTCCTTCTTCATCCTTTTAGCCTTCTTGTTCTTTACTTTTCATTTTCTCCTTCTTCATCCTTTTAGCCTTCTTGTTCTTTACTTTTCATTTTCTCCTTCTTCATCCTTTTAGCCTTCTTGTTCTTTACTTTTCATTTTCTCCTTCTTCATCCTTTTAGCCTTCTTGTTCTTTACTTTTCATTTTCTCCTTCTTCATCCTTATAGCTTTCTTGTTCTTTACTTTTCATTGTCTACTCCATCATTCGCTTCGACTTCTCTTATGATTTTGCTGCCAAATTCGGTCGATTCAGCTCGTGATCCCCACGCCAAGTATTACATAGAGGTACCGTGCTCAAACGTCTTACCACAATGACTAGAGTCGAGTAGCTAAGCGACTGAGCGATATGCTTGCATCCTTCATAGTGCACCATAGTGCATTTTTCTTTTTCTAAATGTTTAAAATCTCATTTCGTGCAATCCTTGCCTTTTTCTCGGTTCATATATTTATGCCTGTAAACCCAAAGGAATTATGCAGTTAAATATATTCTAAGTTCTTGAGATTTTTCGTTAAGATTTCTTTTTTCTTTGAATTTTCAAAATATCTTTTTGTGCAATCCTCTCATTTTTTCTCAGTTCACAGACTACATTAATGCAAACTTTGTTGATGGCTTCAACCGACCAAATGCGTATATTTGTGCTCAAGGTAGGATTCCTATCGATTTCCTCTGTTTTGTACCGATCTATATATAAATATTTATATAGAATTTATAGTAATATATATATATATTGCTGTTTACTGCTACCATTTTGAGACATGTCATGAACCTCTGAGACCCACGTCAGGAATTGAGGTGTGTTGAAATGACACCCCACGTAACATCGAAGATGGGCGACGAGTAATCTTAAAAAAGGTATATATATATACATGTTTATGAAATATGGGTTCCATCTTGAATTAACATTTCCATCGTTTAACCTATCTATGCCCATATCCTGTCAAATTGCTCTCTCGTTCTCTAAACAACCTCTCACCTGCGAGCTGTAGTTTCCCGCTTACTCACTTTGCAACGACCGATGGATCTGCAAACTTAATGCTTATTGCAACATTCCAGATGCTACGAATATCCTATCAGCTTCTAACGTCATGATTCGAGGCGTTTCCGTCGAAATTCCTAATCCTTTCACCAAATGAGATAAGTCATTACGCAAGAGGTGATCATTAATTTATGAACGAAGTCGAACTACCATGCTGACAAAAAGTTCGCTCTAGCTTGTAGACGTGCCCGTGTAATTATCATGCATAAAGCGATTCTTCTCAGTTCTTAATCTTTTCATAGATTTACTCGAAATAGTGTTGAATGCAGTGAATGCAAGTTTTGCGCACATTTGAATTTCCCAAAGCTATGATTTATAAAATTATACCGTACGATTTCTTATGGCTAGTATGACTTATTATGGCTGCTTATAGTTTGATTTCATCTAGAATATGATTATTATGGTTTATCATGATTTCGTTCCTTACGATTCATTTTGATTTTATATGATTCCTTATGATTCAATGTGCTTTCATCTGATTCTCTCAGACTTCTTTGATTTCGAACAGTTTCTATGCTTTTGTATGGTTTCATTTGTTCATGTCATTCCTTATAAGTCTATTTGATTTCTTTAGATGCCATAAGATAATCTGTGATTCGATTCGATTCCATATGATTTTGTTGTCATTCTGTTTTAGGACCGCTAAAGACAACAGTATTTGATTTCTGGCGAATGATACTGGAGCAAAGGCCATCTGTAATTCTCATGCTTGCTAGGTAAATCATCATACATTAATGTCTTTGCTGAAATTTTTTGCCTGTTCTCTTTGCGTAAAACTATTCTTGAATTCATTACCTCTTATTTCAAACCGAATTCCAGACATATATGATAAAATGATGCAGAGAGTCTAAAGACGTGATAAATATTTATTTGCATATTCGAAATTATTTTCGTTTGAGAGGTAGAAAGACATCAAACAAGTATTATTATTGCGACACTCGTTTCATCGCTCCGATTGGGAATCTTCAGGCTGGAGACTTCTCACTTGAAGGGAGGAAGTGCGTTCCTCATGATAATGTCTTGTCTTTTCGCCTCGCAAATGGAAACGTTTTCCCGCCTACTAATTCGTCTTCTTTTTAATGCATCCATATACACTCGCATTGATTCCATCATATTTGCAAGATAAACATAGCAATGGGGATATTTTTCTCGTCTTTATCACCCTTCTGAAAGAAATTTTCTGTTGATGAAGATGATTATTTTAGCACAAATATTCGTAAGCAAAAGTCATGTTCGATATTTTCAACCAGTAAAATTTACTGACATTAAGTGAATCAGAAATTATCTGTGGAAGAAATATTAAGTATCAGTTGAATTCAGTTGTCTTCTTTTTTGCAAAATTCGAAATTTTAGGTACCTCGATTTCCTGGCAAAAACTGCGAGGCAATTGTGTCATTAAATCTCAATTTTTGCAGGTGCTACGAAAGAGGGAAGGAAAAATGCTACTGTTACTGGCCAGAAGATGGCAAAACTATTAAATTCTTGACAATGACTGTCAAATGCTTGGGTGTTGTTCGATCTGAGGACTACCTCGCAAGGAGTCTTGAAGTGTTCATGGAAGGGGTAGGTGGAATTATAATTTGATGCATAGAAACCATGCCTTTTGAACGTGATTTTTCATTGTTTGCTGTCAGAAGAAAAAATGAAAAGCAATGCTCGATTTCTTAGACCTGGGACAAAATTAAACGGCTCCAATAAGGGGCTTGTGGAAGGATAAAATTCTAGATTTACCAGATTAAAATCCAAGATCAATAAACTTGATCTGATCTCTCTCTCCTCCAAGCCTTTCGCTTTCTTCTTTCTTCCATTGTTGAGGCTTTGTATAGGCCACCATGGCCATTCCCCAACATAACTCAATAAAAAAAAGAGAAGTTTTTCTATTGATCTGCTGCATTTATTGAAGTGATCGTTAGAATGAGTCATTATTGTTAATTTCGATGAGAAATAGTGCTTTTAAAAATGTTTACCTTTGAGATGGAAGAAATATTTAATGCATAATTTGGATCGTAAAAACCGAAAAGTCTAAGGTATGATCCTGGACTTTTCGACTGTAATTTGATCTCCCCTATTATAGGAGGTATCTCATGGCATCAGAATGGCGAGGGAATCCCTCTGACTTTTTACTTTTGAGGGGTTGTCTCGCCCTCCTCTTATTTACATGCCTGTCCTAAGCCAAGGAAAAAATATTTCTGCTTAAAAGGAATTGTTCTGATACCAAGGAATTAATATAGCAATTCCAAACCTGGTGGATACAATATATTTTGTGCCTTATGATTAGCAGCTTCATATAGAGTTTTAGGGCAGTGAGAAGCTATGCTTACCAAGCAGTTCTCTGGTCCTTTCTCGTAATGTGACGTCATGTCAATATGGCTATGACTTATGAATCATAAGGTAGATTTAAGACACCGAGAAACTATGTTTATTGAGCAGTGAACTTGCCCTTTCTCATTATGTGACGTCAATTCAAGATTCCTACGATTCATGATAAGGCAGATGTTATGACACTGAGAAGCTATGCTTGCCAAGCAATTCAATGGTCCTTTCTCATAATGTGACGTCATGTCAGTATTGCTATTACTTATGATCATAAGGTTGATTTAGGGCACCGAGAAACTATGTTTATTGAGCAGTGAACTTGCCCTTTCTCGTTATGTGACGTCAATTCAAGATTCATACGATTCATGAATGATAAGGCAGATGTTATGACAATGAGAAGCTATGCTTGTCAAGCAGCTCATTGGTCCTTTCTCGTAATTTGACTTCATGTCAATATTGCTATGACTTATGAATCGTAAGGTAGATTTTAGGACACCGATCACCTAAACTTGTTGAGCAGTGTACTTAACCTTCACCTTAATGTCGCATCGTGATCCCCACGCTTTGAAAATTACCGAGAGCTTATGACTCTCCTCACCCTACCTGAACATCAAGCTGGAGATGAGACTGCAGCCACTGACTATGATATCTGCAAGCTGGAGATGAGACCGCAGCCACTGACTATGATATTTGCAGGCTGAAGATGAGACCGCAGCCACTGACTATGATATCTGCAAGCTGGAGATGAGACCGCAGCCACTGACTATGATATTTGCAAGCTTGAGATGAGACCGCAGCCACTGACTATGATATTTGCAAGCTGGAGATGAGGCCGCAGCCACTGACGATGACATTTGCATGCTGGAGATGAGACCGCAGCCACTGACTATGGTATCTGCAAGCTGGAGATGGGACTGCAGCCACTGACTATGATAATTGCAAGCTGGAGATGAGACCGCAGCCACTGACTATGATGTTTGCAAGCTTGAGATGAGACCGCAGCCACTGACTATGATATCTGTGATCAAGCAACGTTTTCTCAACAATCGCTATGCCACGGAAGGAAGTTCATTCGCATCTGATTTATGAACCCGGACGGAATGAGGAGAACAAGGAAGGAACTTTTGCGGGACTGAACGGATCCTTAACGGAATCTGCAAGAAATACGAGTCAGAATTTCTTCAAGGAAGTGAAACGTCTCTCGTTCTAGGGATTATTCTACCAGTCAGCATTGTCCGTGAAAGGATTTCGGTGTTTCCCCCCGTATCATGACAGAATCGCACGCCGTAGATTTCGACAGGCTGGCGAAGAAACTCCAAATTGGATCAGAATGTTCGAAGGACCATGTGAAGTTTCCCTTTTGGCAATCAGCAATGCAGGATAATTGCTATCATCGTCTGCCTTGGTTGTTGAGTTCTCTTTTTTCATTCGCAGCACCCTTCCTCCGCGTCCGTGATCTGGCTTTGCTGCTACGGCAAGGCGTTCTGCGGGTTTGTGTTGCTGTGCACGCCGCGTCTGATTGCGTCTAACGCTTACGCTGTGTCAACTACTTAGATTCGGTTGTGTTTGTTAGCAGGAGAAGTCGAGCTTCGTACTCGAAATGAGCACTTGGGTGCACCTTGCTAGAGTCACATTAGTATATGTTTGTTCCGAGGTCTTGTTCATACCATTCTAGTTTGACTCATTCTTCGTCCCCGCTACTTCTTCCTAACGCAACGATAAGCAACGAATTCAACTAAAACAAAGCTATGCTCCTATTTGTCGTTAAAAGCAGTCTAATGTCCAGCTGACTCCGGTGGTTCAAACGCTTTTGTAAAAACCACATCTCACGAGAGCTTCCTATTCGACTTAGATATTCCCAGTTTTCCCCGTCAAAGCCACGTCTCTTGCGGGAGTCTGACACAACAGAATTCATGCTGAGCCACAGCATCAAGAGGAATACCGTGATTGCTCCTTTCCTCGCCCGTTTTCCCCCAGCTTTGCGTCGGGTATCCATTTACTGTTGACAGGACAGAGAGAGGTCGAAGAGAACGTGTACGGCGTGTCTCGATCACCGCCCTCCAGCACAGAAAACATGTGCCCTATTCACTTTGCCAGCTACCTCTTAAAGATGAAATGATTGCCTTTTGATATGATCTATTGCCTCTCGTCCATTCCACCCACGTGAGCAGTACTTCGAATGAACGGTCGTTGCATTAGCTTCGCTGAATCACATTTCTGTTCTCTGTGGATTTCTTCTTAGGATAACTCATCGCTTCCTTTCGTCTTATCATTTAATTACAATTATTATTTTCGTTCCTATTAGGCTTTTTAATTCGTTATCATTTCCTGTAATACCATTTTGATTTCGTATTCGCGCCCGCCACACATCCTTTTTTTCATAATAATTATCTTTACATTTGATCTTTACTTGTTACTCCTTTGAACCATTTAATTTCATTGCGTAACTAGAGTGAACTGTTTATTGTGCTCTTAACAATTTTCATTGATGAAATCCGTCATTGGTTCAGTAAATCATGGCCAATTGTACTGATAAGCAACTGTTGGCAATACGAAGACTGGATTGCCAGCTGAATTTGGCTTAAAAAACGTCAATCTTTTCGATGCTTTGTTTTTTAGTCGTGCTGAACAGATTCGCCCGCTTTCCAGTGACCAGGTTGTCGTAGTGTTGCCGTATTGCAGTGGCTTAAGCCTGCTGCGACTTCGTAAAGCAAGGGCTACAGGTCCACCCTGTATTGTCACAGTAAAAGCACCATTTTCGAGGATTGCCATTGTAAAACTGCCTCAAATTAATCGACCTCCGGAGAAAAATGTGGGCACCCTTTCTCTAGGTCCTGTTTCGCTCGAAATCGAGTCTGCACTGCAGTTTACGTATGGCTGTATTCTTTCATCCGCCCTTATCAATAGTTTGTGCCTAGGAAAACGTGGAGCCCTGTTTCTGATTTTTGCTGCGCTCCAAATCGTGTCGTGTATAGGCACGATTGTCCAAATGTTCAGTCTTGATAGTTGGAATCATGAGCTCGTGATAGCCATCATACAGGACCCTAATGATAACAGCATGCTTGACATGCTGATAGGTTATTCCTGTATACAAATTCGTATATTATTATTATTATTATTATTAACCTGAGGAACAGGGGTGCTCCATAGCTAGATGCAGGGGTGGTGAAAGGAAATTCTGACAACAGCGAATGTTAATGATATTCAATTTTGTAAGTATCTAATCTGTGAGCAAGCTTCAATCGCATGTTGGCTTTTGTTTTCTAAGATTCTTATGGATATTATTACTATAGCTATCAAACAAGCAGGACCCTATTGATAACAGTATTATATATATACTGATGGGGTTATCCTGTCCAGATATTCGTATTTTATCATCATCATTATTGTTTTTATTAAGTGGCCGCATATTTAATGAATCGTCCGAAATGACAGCATCGAACGCTTCAGTTTGGATCCGAAGGCTCAACTGACTCCTGTTTCATTTTGTTTCTTTGTTTGTTCGTTGAACAGGTCCTTGATTGATAACAGAATATTCATTCTGAACAAGTCAACCTCTATCAATATTACTTATTATTATCATCATCATTCTTATTGTGACATCACATAGAGAAGTAGCGATACGTGAGGCATATCAATCTGTTGCTTTTCATATGCATTATCACAGATCGCTGTGTGCATGGTAAATACCTTCAACGGGAAGAACGGAGGAATAATTACTCGCCTAGAGCTAATGTATAGTTTGGTATACCAGTTGGATAACGAAACTCGCTTGGACACGTTCTACTTTTCTAAGGTTACAAAATTTTTTGATCCCAAGCAGTGTACAGATCACAGGACAAATTGATGATAGCCCAGACCCATTGTAAAGCGGATTTAACCACTCGCCAAAGATGTGCTCAACTCTGCTTTACATTCGCTTATCTGTCTGGTACGCTTGGAATTCTTATTCCTTCTGAAACCTGTTTGTCACGTAAAAAATCAACCGGCGTGTTCCAGCTTAGTTGGAAACGGCTGACCAATCCGTGAAATTGGCTACCGCACATGTACCGATCCTTCGTAGGGTTCCGTAAGCCCATGATTTGCACGGGAGTAACTTCTACCAGCCGAATAAAAACGAATGCGCCAGTCGGCCAATGCAACCTTCCGCTTACGGCAGGCAAATGTGCAATGTGTGATTGCGACATTTATGAAAAGTACTGCCGTTATTAATTCAAGTTAGTTGGCATTTATAAGTCTGTATTTTTTGGTGCAAATTATCTCGCTTTTACCTAACTGCAAATGAAATCATTATCATTTTCATTGATCTCGTAATTCATTTTGACATAAAAATGTCAGCCCCCAATCTGAAGCGATCCTGCACTGATAAACACGGGTTTTACTCATAGTCCACCCTCAATTACTGTCCATGGGGAGTAGGGAAGGAGTGCCAAGGGTTGTGGGATGTATTTTTAGCATAAAGTTTCAAGGAATATTTTTAGATAGTTTACATTTAGTCCGTTAAATTTTTAAATGTGAATGCGCGTTTGAAAAACACGATTGTAAATATCTCGAGAAAACTCTTGAAAATTGGAAATCGTTGTTTGAAGATAATTGGTAGTTTCTCAGGTTCAAGTTGTTTTGCCGTTTTGCAGAAATTTTACGAATTTTTGCAGATAAGGAAAGTACAGGATCTCAGCATTTCATTTGAACTTTAAGGGGGTGTCGGAGGAAAGTAAGAAGTAGGTTGCAATTCAACGACCAATTTGTATCAATGTTTTGATGTACTGTGCAAAACTCTGACATGACAACGAAAAGTGGAAAGGTGATTTCGCAGTGTGACGAAATTGTGTTCCGAGCCAGCTACTGTCTGAATTGGGTAAATTTGGTGGTTCACGATTGGAAGGAAGCCCCCCACGCCAAATCATACCAGATGTTGATGTCAATGAATTAGAATGGGATAAAAGCGATGTTACGTTTCCGTCTTCCTGTACTGTTACAGATGAGATCAAATTGTGCACTACACCGTAAAATCCATTCATACCATCGATTCGCGGCTTGAATTTGCTTTATATGGTGAATGGAATAATACGCGTTCAGTTTATCACATGATGAGTGTTCGATAAAACGCGCTTTGCGATTCATCTGTTGCCAAGTGATTGAATTCGTAATGACGTATTTGCCATTCTTTCAGACGCGGGACCGGACTGCAAAGCAACAGTTGAAACGAGGTTTTACGTAACACAGTTCGTCATCAGGGCATGTTACGATGTCTAAGTGGTGTTACGCAGATCGAATGCCAAACCAACGTGATAAACAAGCTTACAATGATTGAGGATAAAGTTGAGCCCGTGTCAATGTTTGCGATGCATTGAAACCTGGGAAACCATCAACCGTATTTTGAGATTGAATTAAAGCGGTGATTCACTTTTCAAATGCTTAGTCCACCCGCAGTCGACCCCAACATTTCCGTTCAGTTGATTTAGGCAATGAAAGGTGGTGCAATATTTCAAATAAGAATTCTCCACTTCGAAATATACTTGATTACGATAGGAAAGTGAAAAGAATTTGATTTTTAATTTAGCAGTAGGGTTTATTCATATTCATAGGTGATTTTTGTTCAAAGCGGAAATTGTTTTCTCCAATTTGTGCTGCGGTCGGTTTTTTGTAAGACCCCACCTAAAAAAGTAGCTGACAGTAATGTTTTGAAATTTAGTACATAGTGTTGAAAAAATGGAGAAACTTCTTAATCCAACGTTATCCAATGTTGAAATTTTATCCGTTTTTTTAAGTTTGTTTCGCTTTGGAAACTATAGATGGGTAAGCCATTTTGTCCATTGACAATATTAAAACCCCTCCAACCTCCCCCTCCCCCTCCCAATCTTCAAGCTTGGTGCTTGGTATTTACTCCTGTTAGCCAGAACCATTTGAAATAATAATGAAGACCATATTTATACAGGCAAACTTGTTCAGCAAAATGAATTTGCTGCTATCAGCCAATGAAGATTTGAAACTCCTGTTAGCCAGAACCATTTGAAATGAAAATTTTACTACGAACGTTTGGCTTGGTGTTGGCAAATTAGAAAATTGGGCTTTTTTCATGTTAAGAAACTTACTAAGGATCTTTTTGCACAGGATTTGGTCAAAAAGTTGAGAAACTCGAGATTATCGAAAAATGAGTGCAGTGTCCCATTAGACTTTTGAGATGGTGAATCGTCCGTTAGTTGATCCTGTATGATTCGCCGGGTAGACTAGAACGAGGGTATTATTATTATTATCATTATTATTATTATCAAACATATTTTAACAGGTTAACTTTTTCAGAAAATACATTCTGCTATCAATAAAGGACCTGCGTTTAAAAGAAAAGGCTAAAAATGGAAATTGAGATCGTAGTGAGTCTAAAAGTTAAAGCTTTTTACTAAGCGTTTAAATATATGTATTTAAATAAGGTATCCTCTGCGTGTCGTTAAAGGCGATTGGTAGAGGTTGGTGGCAAGACGGGTATTCGACTAAAAGGACCCAGGTCATATTTTCAAGGTGTGGAATGGATACTTAATTGTCACACCGGTGATACCTCTTTGTGGGAGAAGGCGGCAGAATTAAGAGAAGTAGAAGGCTACCAATTATTGAGGAATTATACTGAGAGTCATCCTCTGATTCAATGTATGAAATTGGAGGCTGAAGGAATTTGAAGCCTAATGAAGTTTGAGTGAATAGTTGATGAAAAGGAAAGATTAAGTGCGGTTATGTCAATGTATGGCTATGTATGCTTATGTATGGCTATGTAGAGTATGTATGGCTATGTATGGTTATGGAAGTATGTATGGCTATGTATGTATGGCTATGTATGTATGGCTATGTATGGTTATGTATGGCTATGTAGAGTATGTATGGCTATGTATGGTTATGGAAGTGTGTATGGCTATGTATGTATGGCTATGTATGTATGGCTATGTATGGTTATGTATGGCTATGTAGAGTATGTATGGCTATGTATGGTTATGGAAGTATGTATGGCTATGTATGTATGGCTATGTATGTATGGCTATGTATGTATGGCTATGTATGTATGGCTATGTATGTATGGCTATGTATGTATGGCTATGTATGGTTATGTATGGCTATGTATGGCTATGTATGGTTATGTATGGCTATGTAGAGTATGTATGGCTATGTATGGTTATGGAAGTATGTATGGCTATGTATGTATGGCTATGTATGTATGGCTATGTATGTATGGCTATGTATGTATGGCTATGTATGGCTGTGTAAGTATGTATGACTATGTATGTAC
Source organism: Pseudorhiza aurosa (assembly GCA_964026355.1). Classification (NCBI taxonomy): domain Eukaryota; kingdom Metazoa; phylum Cnidaria; class Scyphozoa; order Rhizostomeae; family Lychnorhizidae; genus Pseudorhiza; species Pseudorhiza aurosa. The sequence goes on from OZ032122.1 coordinate 7,084,607, forward strand.
TGTAGCACTGTATGTATGTTTGAATTTATGGCTATGGATGTACTGTATGCTTTAAATATGGTCTACATGCAACGTGGGTGTGATACAAAGTACCAAATCAGCATTTCCCCTCAGTTATTTATGTACTGTAGGCAGGCATAGAGACATAAACATATGGTTCACTTTGCTATCATGAGTTCTCGTGAAGTTAAATACAAGAATAGTTGTATGTAGCAGTAAAAGGGGAATTATAGCATCAATCTACTCTGAGTTCTCACACCCATCAGTTGAATATGATAAAGTCTATATGTTTATGTTTCTATTGTTTTCTTTTCCCTCTTAGGAATACACGTCGCATCGATTAACCCATTTCCAATTCATCGGTTGGCCAGATTTCGGTGTACCTTCATCTGCGGAGAAACTTTTGGACATCGTCAATCAGGTATGTATTTTTCAGAACCTAAACATCAATTCGAAGGATTCCGCTTGCCCCGCGCCGGACTTGAGTCGCGCGTTGTGCGGGGTGGCGGAGAGCGCCAATCAGGCCCCCCTCGTTGTGCACTGCAGTGCTGGTATTGGCCGCACCGGTACCTTCATCACCATTGATACTTGCCTTCGAGAGCTGAGCGCAACCGGCACTGTTGATATTCAAAGTGCCGTACAGCGTATACGCCGGCAGCGGGCTTTTTGCATTCAAACGGAGGAGCAGTACGCATTCTGCTACGTTGCTGTTTTAGAGTATTGTTTGAAACTGAAGAAAAACGACGAATCCGTGTACAGAAAGATCGAGAAATGTTTGAAAGATTTCAAAAGAGACTCCTTTTATAGCGATTGAATTATCTATAATACTCGTGATTGTTGGATAGTCATTGATTGGACTCTAAATTAGGCAGAAACACAGATTACTGGGTTGAAATCGTCAAAATTTCGCGTGGTCAACCTCGAACTTCAACGACCTAGCCAAACTCCTTGCGTCATTTCCGCGACAAGTCTCGGCATCTGGACACATGCTTGAAATTTCGTTTTGTCACAGTGTGTAAAGACGGTTCCTTCCTTAGCCTGAATTTTACCACTCCCTGGAGGCTAAACGTAGAATGCCGATCAATTTGTTTGGAAGACGAAACGTGTCGGAGGATGAACGAAATTCTTAGCCAATGCTATTGATGAGAAATCTGTTTGGTTCGCTCCCTTTTGTCCCAGTATCCGATGGAGAAGCATCGAAAGCTCCTGCACAGTGACTTGTGGTTCATGGAACGCAGCAACCACGCGGAAGCAGATTACAACGACCTGGCTGACTGAAAGTTCTATTCTCTTCCATGGTTGAAAAGAATGACGCAAAAGAGATTATTCCAATGAATGACGTGAAGAGTTCCGTGGTTCCCGTTTGATTTACTTTCGTTGCATCAAAACGACTCAAAACAAACCAGCTGTGTAGGCCCGGCTCACTTTGATATCGAGGCCTGAGCCACTTTGAATTCGAGGCATTTGCAACTGGACATTTCAAAGGACTTAGTTCATCAATCTCTATAGGCATCATCAGTAAAGTCCCTCAGGGATTAGATTCGCTTGGAGAAAGAGTTTGGTCAGAATTTTTCAAGAATTTTTCCTATTACCTAATTTTCCCTCTTAGTTTTCGTTTGAAGTCTTCAACTTCCCAAAAAAGAGATTCTAGCATCGATAATATGATTTTTTTTCGCTATTTCATCCACACACGTCAGGTATTTAGCGCTGTCTATTCGTAATGTCCCAAAAACAAAACATAGCATCCTTCTAGAAATAAGAATTAATTCCATTTCATATCACTGAAATTGCAATGATATGCTATGAAAAGAATTGGAAGATTTTATTGTTGATGTTTTACAAAAAATGTTGCTATTGAAAGTGTATGATATTCAGTATATTTGATGACATGAAATGTGTGGAAAATAGAGTGGACGAATTCAGTAATAAATGCATTGTGTAAATGTTGGTTTTGTGGCGAACTGTGAATCTAATTCAGTGCTTACAATCCGGAAATTTGCATCAATGAGAATACAATTGGTATTGTATAATGTAGGATAGTTATCGAAGTAGATTTAACGTTGCTTAAATGTTGGACGATTGTGATGGTTGATGATCAGTATGATCATCATGATTATTAATGGTCATCATCACAGTATTGAATATTGTGGTCATACTGATCATCTTCATGATTTTGATCATCGTGATCATCCTGATCATAATGATTTTGATCACTGTGATCAGATTTATCATCAAGATGATTGTGATCTTCGTGATCATTCTGATAGTAATGACAGTAAGTATGATTGTAAATATAATTATATAAACGTAGTGTTGAGAAATCATTATACCGTTAAGGACAAGCAATGATGAGCATGACTAATGATGACCACCATGGTTAATCATTATTTTGATGATCCTTTTGTTCATAGTTATTGCAATCAATTATTCGTTCTGCTCATTTCATTCATCATTCATAATCATATTCTCGCAAGTATAATTCTAAACTGAATCTCATTAATGTGTAAAAGAGATATTTTCGTACCGCTGTAATCGATTTTCATCATATTTTGTTATATAAATGTATATCGTTCTCAATTCACATCCAGATTTGTCTCTTCAATCTACTTTTCAGTCACTGTTCATCGCAAGGGTTCGTTCAAAACTTGCTTGTTTCTAGTTTCTTTTTATGTTGTTTACATTTGGTAAATTGTTGAAGTTCTTCCAGTGCATTGCACCCATACTCCATGCCCAGGTGCAATGATTGCTCAGTGATTAGATCATTGCCCATTGATTCTATGTTCGGTGCTTCAAATCTTCCAGCGGCAATCTTTTCTCTTAGAGTGAGTAAAGTCGCTTGCTACGTGTAATCCCAACCGTGTGAATCACGAGGTGTGGTCACAACGAGAGGAAGGACTCGGACATTTTGCGTACCGTGCAGTGTCCAGGCTCTTCCTCTCGACGTGACGACACCTCGTGATTCTCACGCCTGGAGTTACAGAGAGCTGGCAACTCTCCTCGCCCTATGGGAAGGTTTTGCTGAGGGAAGACTCGAACCACTGACAATACGGTCAATCTTACCACTGCCCTATCCTGACATTTTGCAATTTGTCGGGGTAGCACTAGCATGAAGAGACGTACCGTTGAATTTCGTGGGTCTGTCGTTTTGTCCTCCTATCTCAAATGATCTTGTATAACGTCTGTAAACCCGGAATCCAAATTTAGTGTTGTCACATGAAGAAGAGAGGGCATTTTACTGCACGCAGAGCATTTCATTACGTTTGTCCGTGAGATGCTTGCTCTGGTAGTACAAGTAGCAATGCATAGAGTATGATTTTTTAGTTTCAATTTTGCCTATCCGTGAATTAGGTTCGAAAGGGCTTCTATGTTGCATTTGTTATCAAATAAATAGGTTGAGGTAGCCAAATGTTGGTATCAGCCGAACCTCAAAGGGGTATATCCCAGTTTGTGCCAGACCAGGAAATTTTTTTCAGCTGTGCTACGACGTCAGAAACCTGGAACGTTGAGATTACTCGATGGAGGCCTTACTTACTGATACCCATAGAGTTAAGATAGGATTATGTGTCTAAGAAAATCAGTTATCTTCTAATTTTCCGTGATACCCATAGCGTTAAGATAGGATTATGTGCCTAAGAAAATCAGTTATCTTCTAATTTTCCGTGATACCCATAGAGTTAAGATAGGATTGTGTGTCTAAGAAAATCAGTTACCTTCGAATTTTCCGTAAAAAGGCACGGATAAGCAAGCATGAAATTATTTTGCATCGGTATTTTGAGATCGGTAGTTTCACACAAAAAAGGAAACTGCACCATATGTCCATCCTTAGAGTAACTGTTGAGTGTTGTTGTTTTTCTTACTCATTCACCACGTGTTGGAAATACCGTGGGAAACTCTGGTTTCTGGGATATAAAATGGCAGCAGCCCCCGCGTGGTAATTGTGGCTCAGTATTGCTGGCTGGCTGGCTATGAGAAAGCTTTGCCGAGTAAACTTATGTTAATTTTTTAGTGAGTATGCTGGGGAAGTGGTACCGTGGCGTAGTGGTTAAACATGCGGACTCACAACACAGGGGTTGCCAGTTCGATTCCTCCATGTGTCACTTTTAAAACGCCATTTGTGCGGAAGGCAACGGAAACCACCTCATGAATCCCACTTCACTAGAAAAAGCTCAGAGCCCTGTCTCTGCTCTCTGCTATGTTCAAAATCGAGTATGCAACGCAGATATGTTGGAGAAAGGCTACGGTGGCTTGAACGAGTGTATCATTAAACGAGAAGGAAGCTTGGAGAGCTCTGCGTATTCATATGGGAAAATAAAGATGCAGTTTATAAATATAAACTTTCGGCCATCATCAGATGTCTTTTGTAATTATTGTTATATTTGATGTTGTTGTTGTTTTGTTACTGTTGTTGTTGCGGCTGGGGAAGGAGAGTTAGATCGGAAAAACCACGTGTCGATGCAAGATCGAAGAACGAGCGGAATAGATAGATCGGAAAGGAATTAACTGCTTCGTATAATACCGTATAACCAAAGATTAAGATAAGTTGATTACGTTTGAATTCGTTAACGATATACAATATTTTCTATATCTTTACTTGTTCCTGTTTGAAAGGTTGCAGTCTCATTTTGTGTCGTGCCTATCCATCAGAAGTTCGGAATCTGCCCTGGGATTTACAGCCCACGAATAGAATAGAGGGATATTTCCGACAATGTCCACTCTCTGATGAGATTCGGACGAGAAGGTCTCAAGTACAACGAACTGAAGTTTCCGCTGGAGCAATATTGAAGTTTCGCACATCAAAACATGCACTCCAAAAAACTTTCAACTGTTCACAAACGCCCCCGGAGAAACGCAAACGGGTAGAGTTTTCGTCAGGACGTATTTGTCTGATTATTAATTTCAGTCATCTCTCATGAAATTACCCTGAAAATTTGATATCGATCGCATCTAAATTGAATTTAGGGGCTTTCTTTAAAGGAACAAATGAAACATTGATAATTGCTTTCCCTTCTGCTTCCAGTTCGCGTTGAATGACGACCATTTTGAAAATCCTGACATAGATTTGGCGCTTTTAAGATTAGTTCCATGTTGATCGGGGGCCCTGTTCTCTGCAACTTGGCTTAACACACAAATTTTGCCAGCCGGATTACCTCAAAGCTGTGCGTTTCCGGATAGAGTCACGTTTTGAAACGAGACTTCAGCCTCTAGGATCCTTCCTTCTCAAATTGAATGTGTTCCCAAAGCAATGCACTGTCTCGTTTGGGGATAGGAATGGTGCAAATTCCGAGGAGCAGGAATTTGCTGGAGCTTACATGTGGTTGAATGTTGGATGCCCTTCATAAAACCGCCGATAACACCAGCAATACCTTCTGTTTATGAATCACACGCGTTATCCGCTATTCTCCTTTCTTTCCTGAACCCTACAACTTACCATCTGTCAAATCTAAGATCAATAAACTTGATCTAATCTATCTCTCCTCTTAGCCTTATGCTTTCTTCTTTCTTCCTCTGTTGGGGCTTTGTATAGGTCGCCATGGCCTTTCCTCTATATAATCCACTAATAACAAATGCTCCGGCCGTCTCTAGGGCGAGGTATCGTTGTGACGCTGCTACCCGCGTGCTCTTCCCCTCCCGGCTGTGCGTCCGTCAGCTCAATAGAGTCGATTGTATTCCGTCACTTGGGACATGTTACCCCTACAGCTTCGCGCCATAGGTGACATTGTCAAGCCTGAGGCAGTCAAAACAAGACAAAGGTTCCTATTGAAGCATCTGTGTTCGTATTGTTCCTTGTGTTCTTGTCTTGTCTAGGATTGAATGCTGTGGCATCTCCCCCTATTTCATCAAAGAACCTAATGTGTATTTTGTACAGGAAGGCTTTCTCCCGCACTGTGTGAGCACTCTTTGTCGGAGAAGCCATAACAATGGCGAAGATAGACACGAGTTTATCTGTGAATAGACCCACTATTTCACTAGCATCAGTGTGGTCTGTCTCTTCAATCTTTCAGCCATTTATGTCGCATTAATTTGAGCCGTCCTAGTGCTAAGTTCTTTCTTATGCGATATCTACTAGATTACTGTGATTACACAGAACATTTTCTCTTCCCAGACTCTTAAATTTCACTGTCTCGTCGGGTCGTCAATTACCCATCGACGTTGGAACTTTCAATGCTTGCTCTACCTCTGAATTTCCACCCATTTTCTGTTCTTTCTATATTTTTCACGTAAATACATGTTTAAGCCACAGGCTTGATTTACAAAAGGGCGTGGGTTATGGACCCATTGTCGGTTGTTGGCGATGAGCCCAAGGCTGTCTCTCAGAGCGAGACTAACTGCGGAATTCCAGGTGTAGGAATATAGTGACGTGGCCACATCAAGGGGAATGACTAGCACACTGCTTGATAAACTAAGAATGTTCTAAACATACTTTCAGAGTGTCCTACGTTGTACATTTAGAACCTAGGTGGAGCATATTTTATATATTTATTTCATATATATGTCATAACTCATAGCACGTACAAAATTCTTCCTGCGACACCATTCATTATGGTAAGCTAATGTACGTATGTACAATTTTTCACGAAAGAAGAATCTGTAACTATCTAGGGAGAAAATTTGATATATTTGCTGAAGAAAATTGATGAAAACGAGACGTTTGAAAAAAAACGAACTACGAATATTTATACTGGATGAAACATTTCAACTTTAGATTAGCTATTATCAAATGTGTGTCCAGTGTTCGTCCTCAGAGTTACTTCTGAGTACTCATTTACCGACCTCGGAAGGATGGACAGCTGAGTTGACTGTTGGCTTGTGGTAAAATGGTTCCGACGGTGGGGCTCGAGCCAAGGACAGAAGCCTGCTCTGTCATCCACATGTTCTTGAGTGAAAATGTCCAAGGGAGTCCGCTGCATAACTGCTGAAAAGACACCGACACTGATGTTATTATTTTCATTATTATCATCATTAATATTTTGTTGATGTTATCTGTTATTCCCTTTTTCCCACATGTTGGAGATTGTTAATAACTGGAAGCCAGTGACAAAATAATAGATGGAGTTCGAGTAAAGATTGTTACTATCATGGCTATTTTTGTTAATATTTTCATTGGTATCATCGCTATCTTTATTAATATTCGCTATCTATTCTTATTAATATTTTCATTAATATCATTGCTATTTTTATCAATCTTTTCATAAAATCATGGCTATTTTTATTAGTATTTTCATTAATGTTCGCTATCTACTTTTATAACTATTTTAATTAACATCATCGCTATTTTTCTCAATATTTTCATTGATATTCCCTATCCATTTTTATTGATATTATCATTAATATCATTGCCATTTTCATAAATATTTCATTAATATTCCCTATCTATCTTTATTGATATTACCATTAATATCATTGCTATTTTCATGAATATTTCATTAATATTCGCTATCTATTTTTATTAATATTATCATTAATATCATTGCTATTTTCATTGATGTTTTCATTGACATTAGTGGCCATTGTCGTTGTAGAGATAAAGGAAGGAAAACTGAGACGATTGTGCACAGCAATTTTTCTATGAAATGAGGATTTTATACAAATATACGTTTAATTCCACGATCCTACTGCTGTGGAGGATCTTTGGTTGTTTGCAGGGGGGAAATGATGTTTAGGAGGAGTTGTGCTGCCCTGGAAGCCGACCGCCTTTCGCAAATAGTTTCGCTAAGCTTATCGACATCCCGTTTGATTTGTTTTCAAGCAATGGACTTGTGTTAATTCACTTGACCTAAAGTTTTAACAACATAAATGCAACGTTGGCTTCGTGCATGGTCACAAAAGGCGGGATCTTCTACGGCCACTTCATCTAGTCCGACACAGGGTCTGCAACGGTTATTAACCGCGGATAAAACAGAACTCGATTACAGCCTAATTGTATTAGGTGTGCGTTTTGTAACTGCGTAATTATTCGCAATTTTTTCAGTCGTGTTATTTTTAGTAAGTTTGCAGCAAATCATATGCCATGGTAAAATGTGTCACAAAGTTAATCACCTATACTAAGTTGGATGTTACCGTGATCCTTAGTCCTTGGCTTTTGTACATTATGAAATGAAGCACAGAGCTATTGTCAATATGTATCAATAAAACACACACACGCACACACATATACTCACACACACACACACGCACACACACACACACACATACGCATACACATATACGCACACACACACGCACACACACGCACACACACACACACACACACACACACACACACACACACACACACACACACACACACACACACACACACACACACACACACACACACATCCTATGATATCCTTCACAACTTGAACTTGCTTCATGATTATCGCCAGGGCATCCTAAAGAAATTTTCATAATCAGGAGAAATCTGCAAAAGTAGTCCAGCAGAGAAATAAAAGAAGCTTCTAACTGCTGAAGAAGTTATATGATTCTGCCTCTCACTGCGAAGCAGATAAAGATATATGATTCCCCTGGTTATCGGGTTGTTCAATGGCTCCTTGCTTTTCACCCTTCAAATGACAAAGAGCTGCCTCGTATGTGACGATCAATTGATTTTCGAGCGGATAGAATTTTTTAACGATTTCTTGTAAATCGGCTTTTTCATAAAATTATCTTCCCCTTTTACTTCTTCCCTAGGGGTTAGTCTCTGGAGTAAGTAAATAATCGCTGTGTTCTCCAAATTTCTTTATTTCGCATAAAGATCGCCACCGATCCTCAGGTTTCCTGAATGTGCATTTTCCAGGCACTGATACCATGAAAGTTTCCGAATGCACTTGCGTCGCACCATTCTTTCCATACAGACTTCTGCTTTCGTGACGGGAGTCAACAGCCCTTTATCTGGGTACGTATGTGGCTACGTTCTTCCTAGTGTGCGGTCTGACTGTACACAGTTATGTTTCAGCAATGCTGTGAATCTATCAGGATTCGTTGGTGATGCACCTGGCAAAAAGGAACTGAAATGAAAAAATGTAATAGTTTCAATAATCCTTCATTGCAAGGCAGTGGGCAGATTTGGTAGCCATGCAGTCGCAGGCTCTGTTGACTGCTTCTTATCTGTCCACGTTGACTTTGAAGACCGTCCCTCATTATGCAGTCAAAGTTATAGGAAGCTTCTCATCTTCCACTGAAATACAGTTTCAACGCCGAGCCTCTCGAATGAGTAGACGGTTTGCACCTGGCATGGCTTCGATAGCAAAATGAGGAAATATTGGTGAAAGATCCTTCCTCTGAAGCAAGACGTGCGTACAAAAGTATGAATTCTGAATGAAGGGAGATGGAATAATTCTGAGTCGATCTATGGCTTTCTTCACTTTCTTCACTTTCAACAGGTTTTGCAACCTTCATTGATTCATTCCTTCATTCCTTCATTCCTTCATTCCTTCATTAATTCCTTCACTTTCTCATTCCACCATTCACAAACCTTGATTATCAAATTGAGTTGTATACAAAATGTGAGTCGATATCAATGTATATCAGGTATGTGTTTCAGTTTGATATTTGATAATCAAGGTTTGAGAATGGCGGAATTAGTGAAGGAGTGAAGCTTACTAACCATGTTGACAGTGAAGTTTGTCTATATACATGCTGAAGATTCTTAATCCAAAGAATGAAAATCGTTCAGCAGTCATGACAATATTCCTTGCCTTTCAAATACAGTCATTCTAATTTTTCGCAGATTTGATTTAAAAGTGGCATGATCTAGCAAAATCATCATTAACAGTTTTATCCTTCTGCGTCTCGAAGAGCACGTAACCGTGCATCCAATTATGAGCACCGCCATGTGGGGTAGGTCACGAATAACAGCTTAAACTTAAACAGTTACACAGATCTACTTTGGTGATAATGATAAAACTTATATATGCAAGAAGTATCAGCAACCATAAGGATAAGAATAACCAAGAAACTGCTTGGTAATCATATCCCCTTGGTCCCAAAAATCCACCTTGAAAACGACGAAAGATACGGATGACGAGAAGTTGATACATACAAGGAAAGATCAAAGCATGGCTTGATAGTCACAGCTTCTTGGTGCCTGTAAATTGGCCTTAGGTGGCATAGCGTTCAAAGATCATGATAAAGGAAACCGAAGAAGGAAAGAGCGTGGCTTTGCTTGATAATGATAATGATTAATGCTTTGCTTGATAATGATGTCTTCTCGGTGCCCTAAGATCGACCCAAAAATCACGAATTTTACGAACCATGAGAAATTCTAACATAGAACACAATAGTTGTAAACCATCATCATCCCTACTGGGATTCAATTTATGGGAGTTTGATGCGGCAGCCATCATTCAGTGTACATGTATATATGTGCATGTATGTATATACCATGCAGTATACAAAACAATTCTCGAAACTTCGCAGCCGCTACGATGTTATATTGTTGCCTGGGGACGTTTTGAGTTGTTCTTAGCAACGCTTGGCAGCAAGAAGGTACAGCAGGTGGTAGATCTAGCTGCTTAGGTCACCAGAATCTGAAGAAGTCGTTTCACTAGAAATTATATCATATGCATTTTGCAGGGGCGATTCCAGTGTAGCAGTGTGGTCATTTAATCTAGTCATATCTCTGGGTTTAGCGTTTGTGACAACCGTCGTACGCATAAGGTTTCGTGAGTGATAAATTGGTTAGTCCGTTGACAAATGAATTTAACAATGGTTGGCTTTGAAGAGCCTCAAAGGAACCCTGTGGTGGCCTATGCTGATACGAACTCGAACTCTTTCGCAAGATCGTGTGTCGTTCAGCATTAGAATATGAAAAGTGACAATGACATGCTGTCTTGATTCATGCCGAAGCTACCTGTCACCCTAGGGTTTCACAGTGCTTGCTTTAGACCAAGCTCGTAGTATATCTAGATTTTTGTAACTTACCAACTACAGTCAACTCTATCTTATTCGAACTCTCTGGGAGATCGTAAAAATGTTCGAATTACCAAAAGTTCGAATCACAAAGATTATGATTAAAGAGGGTCTTTGTTGGAAAATCTTAGAGGGACCTGAAGATTTTGTTCGAATTAGCAGAAGTGCGAATTTTTACGAGTTCAAATTAGACAGAGTTGAATTTAGACCTTTTTGACATTTAGCGCATAAGAGTTGTGAAGAAATTCTTAGGAATCATTGAATCAATCAATGAATCAGTCAATCATTCGATCGGTCAATCAATTGATCAATTGATCGGTCAATCAATTGATCAATTAATCACTCGCTCAGTCAATCGATTGACCAATTAATCATTTAATAGATATATTGAAAAATGAACTAACAAGCTGCTATGTCTAATGTTCGATGAATGAACGCTACCATGAAAAAGTTCGACGTCAAGTTTTCAACTGAATTATGAAAACTTAGTCGAGCTTTAAATGAATCAATCACCAGTCAGTCAAAGAAACAATAAGTCTATTAATTATCAAATCACTTGCTGAGTGAGTTGCAGCAATATGTTTTAGACAGGAGATCGAATTATCAAGAGTTTGAATCGAGTTATTGGGATGTTGAATGCTATTTCCCCCTCCTGATGATGGGAAACAAGGGTGTTGTAGGGAGCAAAAATATCAGTATCAAACGAGTGTGTGGTTGGAATGACTGGGGAAGAAGCAAACGAATTACTGCGTATGGGGGGATTTTATTTTTGAATGATAGATATATGTCGCGTAGGATAAATGGCGTATGTGAGAGGAGGAGAAGCAATGCGGATTCTGATTCTGCGTTGACACAGAATGGAGAAATTCGTCCATTCATTCAATGAATGAAAATCTGAGCCCCCTTTGGAATACCATGAAGAACGTACTAACAGGTGTTTTTGTAAATAACAGTACCTGTATTTGTTCTGGTGCGAAATTTCTTCAATGTGTTTTTTATCTCATTGTCCTTTGTCGCAGGAGTAACGGCCAGGCAACCGATTCATATAATGGGGGTGGTGTAACGGTGCCGCACGATTCGAAATCAGATCACATTACAGTTGGAAAATCCGACCTTTCTCGCTCTTATTTCCAAATGGTGAATTCTATAGCCGCGGGATTTTTCAATTATTAATGTCGGAATTTGAAACTTCCTTTGCAGCAAGTCCATAACCAAGATGGGATCCAATATTTCTAATAGGAAATCTGAATTACGCATTTGCCGACTCTCAATTTCATAGGAATGATAGATGTGTAGGTAAAGAGAAGGGTTCTTGAGATATACATAGTTGAAATTTTCATTCTTCAATGACTCCCAAATATGAGCCAGTTATGTCTCTCCCTAGATCGATTGGACACTTGGGTTTTGCCTTTTGTGCTTGTAAGTATCGCTGTCAGTGACGTCAGTCATATTCAGAATTGGTTACACTACAGGATGATGTTTCATGCATCAGATGGGACGGCAACGCCCGGCCCATTGGGAGAACGCCGAGTGGCTTAATTTCCTAAGTCATTGTCTCACTTCTCCCATCAGCTGTTAGTGAGGAATCCTCGTGTATTTTCTAATCATAAACAATCCAAAAATAGGTATGAGAATGCGGTATTTTCTAATTTTTTTCAATCACTTGACACGAGAAACGCGCGGCGTTTTCATCTCACATTGGTGAGCCAATGCACGGATGCGAGAAATTAACACAAGGAGGCGTTAATAACTGATTACCTGATTACGCGTCTCTCATTGTTGAAATTAGTAAACGATTTTTGCCGCTTTACACATTGCAATGGGGCGGACAAAGGAAGGGTATTTGTCGTGACAAGTGCGAAATCTCTCTCCGCCTTGATCCAATCACCATGTGAAGCATCTGCAATCAACATTTTTAATCTCCCTAATCACCCATAGCAATTCTTTCCCCGTTCTCCCTCCGTGTTTTATTCGATAATTAAAGTATTTGGCAGTTCATAGATCCGAAGTTTCCCCAGTGATATCACCGCTGATGCCATCTTCTTCCACTCAACGTCGTTACTTTCATTGTCGCCTCTTCTTTTGCTACGATTTAGCCAAATTCTCTCCATTTTGAAGACTTAGCTCGGACTTATTATGAGAAAAGTTTAGAAGACATTGTAAGTCAAAAAAATAAATCGCAAAACAAATAAATCGCAAGTCTTTTTGGCTTCTTGGAGATATTTTGCGCCTACGAGGAACTCAAATCTGATTCCACGTAAGCTGAACTTGCCAACAGAACAAATGAATATTCTCACATGAACAGATCGATGCTTCACGATGACAAACGAACTTGAACCTTTTTCTGGGTTGGCATTCTACCAAGGAGCCTCCCAAAATTTTTTATTGAATATGAAGGTAACATTGCAAATAGCACAAGTGATGGTTGCCAATTGGGTGATGATCGTCACCAGTCGTAATATTTTCATGGTGGGAGAGGCCAGGGGTTGATCTGCCCATTAGCAGAGTTGAGCTGCTTCCATGTCACCCCGAGATGCTTCGAAGATTGCCGAAATTGTTCTGGCTCTATTTATAAGCAACGCTAAGTTTTCCAGCAAAGCAAGGAATCTAGAATTGAATAGTAACTTGCCCAAGCCGAGGTTTTAACCTTTGGTGATTCAGGTGGAAGAGCTCGTAAGGGCGCGAGACAATTGTCACTGGAGATGCGTCCGTGAGCCATGTCACGACTAGTCATCAATGACCAATCATTCCAAGGTTTTAGGCCATTTTTACCACTCCCTTCCACTGGGAGGAATTCATTGCATCTTTCTGATGTTCATCTGAAAAGGATTTATGCATTACAGTTCAACTTTTTTCCGTTTTGTTTGTGCAGTTGTGTGGCTGCAGATGGGCTTGTTACCCCCCCCCCTTCGCAAATTCCCCAGCAGCCTGAAATGCAAGCAATTCATATTCCAGGATTTTGCTCCTAACTTGGCTGCATTTTTGGAGTGGTCACAGCAGATCAGACATTAAATACTACAACAGAATCAAGGACGAAAACTGGTTACACGAAGATTGTGTTAAGGTCGCACGGTGCAGACTGATAATGCAGGGGCTGCGGGCTCGAATCCTCCACGGTTCAAAGTACTAACACAATCGAGTACCTCGGAAAAGTCAACTTAAATTGAAATCGGAGCTCAGGGTCGAGGTTACGCTGTAGTACGGGAGAACGGGTCTACCGTTGCACCGAACGTTGATTGACGTAAGAAAACAGCTCCCCGCAACTAATAAAAATACTTTCGAGCACTACTTCCTAGCTACGTGTTATTCAATCGCTCTCTGGTCGCTTTCTCTACGCATCTCTTGAGAGTTACGACGCAAACGACGGTAAAACAATCTCGTTTGGACGTAGCCATGACGACTGAGATGGTGACTTGCCTCGTTGTTATGACGTCTTACCATAACTAGGCAGAGTGTTTTATGATAACAAATGCCGAGGAATCCCCGAGTTTTCAGCTTCTGCCCGACCTACTCATGAAGAATTCAGCTTCATTCAGATTTTTTGTGGGAAAATCCTTCACGCGTCTATTGTGCCATTCAATGTTGATGAATATGGACTTTTTGCGGTGTGCGGGTAAAGATTTGTAGGTCAAGGAAGCTGGAAAGTTTTTCCATCTCACCAGCTTCTAAATATACACAAGAAGTAATGAATTTTTAAAATATGCAGGCGTCTATTCAATTCTCTGCAACCTTTGATCCGTATGACAATAGCTCAGTCTTAATTAGACATCAGCGATGACCACATTTCAGTAAACCGGTATTGGCTTGCGCAAGTTCTTAATGGATGGAGCATGCAGCATGCTAAGAGCAATGGATGCCTGCAGTACGGGGGAGGAGTCTGTCGCGCTGGTTTTCTGAGCAAAGGAACTCCTCTGAATCAAACCCTGGCTGAATAACCTTATTGTGCAAACAGTGCCTGCCATTCTAAGGACAATGCATGATATTGTCAAAGCAGTCGTATAGCTGCAATAGGGCAAAGTGGTAAGGGGGCAAGGGGGCAAGGGGGCAAGGGGGCAAGGGGGCAAGGGAACTCTAACTACTCTTAGCATCTTCCGGTTACAAGAGTATAGCGCTATTGTCAAGGAAAAAAAGCATCACCCAACTTTTCTGGGTTTCTTGTTTCAAAACTCGCCCCCGTGTATGCACCTTGCTCGAATTTACCAACCCCAGCTTATATCTGCAGATTAGTGCCTACTTTTTTGTTTCTTTTTTTGTAGTGAGTTATGCTGGGGAAAGGCCATGGCAGCCTATCCAAAGTCCAATAAAAGACTTTGAAGCGTACTATGGCCTCGAATGAACGTCAAGATCTGTAGTAGTGCCACTTTCATGCATCAATTTTCTGACGTAGGATTCCCAGGTGAAAAAAAGAAAAAAACCCTTGACTAACAGGTTGTCTACCACGGTCCTCGTGTGTTCCTTTCCCACAATTTTTTCTCCTATCATTCTCAGAGCCGTTCTTTAGTCGCATTAAGAAACAAGGCTCGTCGTCTTACACTGACTCTTCAGAGTATTAGTGCTGAAAATAACCGTTTGATTAGCACCTTAGACAACCTACCCCATGGTGGCTGGAAATTCGCCAATCTAAATAGCTACAAGATGATAAGTATTTTGTGAATAACAATGCGACTGACAACCGTGGGAGTTTAGAGGGATATCTCTACCTCGCAATCAGTCTTCCAGTTAATCACCGTGTGACCAAAAGGCCCTGCTACTACGCCTCTCATTATCTTCTACCTCTGCAGTATTTTAAAGTAGATTTTCGGAGCATGAGGTGGTATGACTATTGGGATGTGTCCAACCGTGTCCTTCCTCTCGATGTGACCACATCTCATAATTTCTACACGGCTTGCACGACAGAGAACTAGCGACTCTCAACGCTCTCGTCACTCTTTTCGCTTCCGAAAAGGGAGAGTCAAGCTCAGACTGGGGTTGAGCCATCGACCGTATACCACTGAGGTGTCCTGTCCCTACGTCAATGATTGCGAGAACAAAGCCCCCGTGTTCGCTGACAACCTCACATGTGTCGCTTGATAAGAGCTTCAATAATTCTATGAGGCATTTCTTAGGTGCTTCTATAGACCCAGAACATGCTGCACTTAACATTGGTAATGGTAATCATTATCTAATGTAGTTTTATTTATGATGCCCATCTTCTTCAATCAAACGAGGCATCAGCCATGCTAATTGTGCACATTTAGCTTCGCGCAATCCCCTGTGTGGGATGTGAATTTTCAAAAATCCTCATTTTCCCTTTCATCACAATCCGTAAACACAGACAAAAACTTGTTCCGCTGCTCTTTCAACTTTTTTGATTTATTGACAAAATTGCCATCAAGTCCGTTTCCACAATTCTTTCTTGACAAAATTCTGTTTTAGACGCCGTCTGTGTGGGTTCTCTTGGCCTTGGACCAGATTAAGGAACAAAACACAATTAGGTTGGGTCACCAGTAGCCGCGGGAATTTGGGTTGTAAAGCAAACAGCCATAATAGTTATTGAATTATAGTATCAGCATTGTTATGAGTAACCTTTATAGTGGGGGTATTATATCATCCATAATCACCAGAATTCACGACCCAGTAGTAGAATGGTCACTTTGTCGTGGTAGGTTGGGGTTCTACGCTTGGTCGAGTCATACCAAGAGCTTCAAAAATGGCGCGTGTTATTTTCCTGCTTAGCTGTCAGCACTTTGGGAAAGAGCAAGGGCGTTAAACGCACATTCCTAACAGATGGCCAGCCCCAAACTGTAGAATTCACTGTGCATGCACAACAGTTTGGCCCAGAGGCTAAAGAAAGGGAGATGGGCGTCATCCTAATCACCAAAGATGGTGAGGGCAGTAGCTTAGAAGTTTTTGACTGGCGACGGCCTGCTAAACTTTCACAGCACTTTCCCCCAACGAGTGGTTTAGGCTTCCATAGAAATTCCCCTTGTTGTTGTTGCTGTTGGTGTTGGGCATGGCAGTTCACTTGGTCCACCAAACCTTCGCCTTTACCGAAGTCTTCCGGGTGTTGCTATTAGTGGCCACAGACGGACGATTAATTGAGTGAGAACAGACATTTGATATGAAAGACAGACTGCTTTCATTATTTCTTACACTTGAAAAAAGAAAAAGATTGGATTCTGAGAGAAGCTCATTTTAGTTAGCCCAACATCCATCTTTTCAGTCTCCAAGTTGGTCATTCCTTCTGTGTATTATGTGAATGGATGGGGGTTTTTTCATTTCAAAACCTATTGTGCGTTTTATGAAGTGGACGGTGCCATCTTGTAGTGGCTGAAGTACATAAACTTCTAACACTGCGGTTGTGGCTTACCGTCTTGCACAGGGGGTACAATGAAAGCATTATCCACGAGGAAGACAACGGGAAGCCACTTCTTAAGCTCTACTTCCCAGAAACACTTAAAACCTCGTATCTGGCTTCTGTTGCGCTCGAAATTGGGTTAGTTGTGTAGTCTACATTTGTCAGAGAAACAGAGACCCCGTTCTCTGTTTAGCTCGAAATTGAATATGCTGTCCAGTCAACCGATGGCCATGCTTGTCCCCTGATCAAATCTACTGGTGAAGAAATTTCAAGGCCCTGTCCTTGCTGCTATGCTGGAAGTTAAACATGTCCTACTATTGCTCTTTCCGATCAACTTTCTTGAAAATCTCAATGCTTCTATATTCTTCAAAGTACCGCAGGGCCGAAGCTATCCGCTTGCCAGTGTGGTCTTTAAGGCTGCGTTTACACTGTACCAGATCACTTTTTGATCCGGTACAAAGTGTTACGGATCAGTCATGCGTTTACAATAGATAAAGTGATCCGGTACAACTTTGTACCTGCTATCAGGTACAGTTTTGTGCCTGCTAGGAAAGAGGAACAGTTTTGCACCTGCACTGCTCCGAAACTGTACCGGAAAAGGAACACTTTTGTATCGGATCAAAAGTGATCCGGTACAGTGTAAACGCAGCGGTAAAAAACAATGACTGATTTGATTAAGAAATTTGAAAGGCACCCGTCATGTGACAAGTGCGTAGCTACACACGGTTCATGAGGCAATTAACTTGGGAAATTGTAAAACAGCTGACAATGTGTTTCATATCCGTTCCAAGCAGATATGACTACCAGGAGACAGAGATTTCCCTCTTGCCACCCCGGGCCGCAAGCATCCTCCTTATATGCGCAACCGGTGGTAGTTTTGTGTCTCGTGAGACGAGCTCAAGATGGTTTTAGGCACAGAACAAATAGCCTTGCTTGATGCAGAAATATCACCAGTTCCAAAGTGCTACTTGGCCTCGTGTTTGCAGAATCAGACGTGCTCTGTTCAAGCACTGTCCTTTGTTGCTATCGCTGTCAATCCATTGATCTGTCAGGGTGAGGTTTCGTATTTCAGTTCCTCTACTCGGTTCAAATGGTTTTGACGCAAACGAAACAGCCTGCTTAGTTTCCATAGTTAATCTTCCGCACGCTTCTGGTTTCAGTCTCTGTTTCCCAATTAGATACGCCTATGAATAGGTAAATACCATGTGTGTCAATAGTAGGGTCGATTACTCCGCCAGCTTCTGCTTTTTGTGACAAATCCTTGCTGTGAGAGGCAGCTGCCCTTCGTGATTTAGCTAATTGCATTTCGGTAATGATGATGACTGCCCATGTTGTCAATTTGCAAGCTCAATTTCTGAAGACGATTTTGCAATTGTATATAGTCTAACTTAATTATTGAGAATCTTCCAAATCAAATAATAGCCAGATGATGGCCGTATCTTTAGTTGGAATTATGAATGTTTTTGGCTTCGTTTAATTCACGTGAAAAGCTGAAAATATTTTCCAAAAAGGGAGCATGTTCAGGGACAGTATGCAAGCTCCAGTTCCTTTTAGCATCCTTACATCAGGTGACAAATCTGTAGGCTTTCGCAGTAACAACTGTTGCAATGTAAACTATGAAGTCTTTTTTAATAAATTATATCGGGAATGGCCCTGGTGGCGTGTACAAAGCCCCAACAAAGGAAGAAAAAGCTAACTGGAGAGGGAGATAGATTAAGTTTTTTGATTTATGACTTGAAAGAAGACAAGTTTTAGGTTGCTGGAAAGGAAGAAGGCTGCAAATTTCCGCCATGTTTCAAGCTTGGTATTGGTGCAGGGTTGTATTTCAATAGTCAAAGGTACTGGTATCAATAGCGACTCTCTGGTACAGCCATACTCCTAGTAAACGGGTACCTGCTGTTAAGTTTGGAGCGAAGTGTGGGGAAGAAGGGGATCGACCACTCACAAATGGTCTAGCTTAGGATAGTACCTCACCTACAAGGTACCCCCCGAAGCTCGTTTTGAGTATGGGACTAAACTTTTTGTTACCTTTAAAACATGCAGGGCATAAGAGAAAACTTGAAATCCAGTTCAAATTTGTTGTCAACAAAGTTCCACAGCTTTCGAAGTCACCCGCTACTTTTACATTCTTTCGAATGGAGTGTGAATGCACGTTCGAGCGCCTTTCTCGCTATCGTCATTCGCAAGACTTTGGCGCGTAGTCCTTGTAAACACATTCTCGAAGTTTTTGTGGTTTGCGTGAACACAGCCCCCAAAGTCCTGCTTGGCAAATCGGGCAATTGTTGGCTTCACAAGCAGTACCTGGATGACATAAGCAACTACTAAAATTGCGTCAAGCATAATGTTGGAAAATATCACGAAGACATTAACCTACAGCTCGAAAACCATCTCTCTCTTTCAAGACGACAGATCAAAGCGAAGTCACACTTAAAAATTGAAGAACACTAGGCCATCCGAAAATTTTCTTTAAATATTTTGCAACTTTTAGACATCCTTTGTAGCATCTCGCATATTGGCCTGAGGGATTTCTGGGCCTGCTTATTTCAATTACCCCTCCACTATTCCTACCGAAAAAAGGACTATTATGCCTTAGCCTCGTTTTGATTTCCTATCGGAAAGTAGGAGCGCACTTCGCAGAAGCCTTCATACTACCGACGCTTCTTGATGACGTAGTCACCTATTTTGTTATCTGTTGCAATGTCAGTCCGGCAGCTTTTATCGACTAGCTCACATACAGCTAGTTTATGATCAGTTGCTGCCTTTGAGCAGGGGGGGGGTGAGAGCAGTTAATTTCCCAATGAGCCCCGTCCTTCTTTGAAATCAGCAAAAAGATAGTGGAAAACAGCTGCCTCTGTTGGTGCTTCACATCCGAAAGCCGTTTAAAGATGATTGTAGCTTGGCTTTCGATTTATGTCATTTTTGAAGCCGTAGAAAATCATTCCGCAAACCACGTGTACTAACTAACTACTAACAAAAACCTACAGCGCATTTCAAAGCTTTCCTTCCTAACATTAAATGGCAACAAAAGGAATTTAAGCGACATTTTATAGCAAGAGTCTCAACTCGCGGCCCGCAGGATGATAATTTTGGCCCGCGCCTTAGAATGAAAATGAAGATGTTTGAGGGCATTGGGATGGTTTTATCAGAGCCTTTCTTGCGGAAAACCTGATGCAGCCCAGCCTCACTCAGGCTCTACCTCCAGCGGCCCCCAGGTAAGTTGAGTTTGAGATCATTGTTTTATAGGTATTAGATCCGTATCTGTTTTCAAATTTGTAATTATTGCATTTTCTCTGCGTACAGAAACTAAAGAGCCCACGCGTCTTGGCCGATTCTAACTCCAGGAAAATGTCGAGTGCCAACGTGGATGTGCTGTGTTGAGTTTCTTAAGTAGAGGGAGACTGAGTCAGCAACTCCAGGGTGAGTGCTTTGAGTCTGTGGTCATGCAATACACCCACTAAGTAAGCCAGTAAAGGTGCTTGTGAAGTGGAGAGGGTTTGTGACTCAATAAGCTGAAAGATCGGCAGATTTCTGCATGTGCTATTGTGGGAGCAAAAGGGGGCATCAAACGAGGAACCGCTTGTGCTTCAGTCACGTTCTACTATACAGATTGAGCCCCTTTTCTGACCACGAATGGGAGACACACGAAGGAAGTGTTAATGGGATAGAACAGATGGAATGTAGACGTGTCGGTGCATGGCAGAGAGACGCTGGTGGGCAAAGTTAAGTGGTATGCAAAGAGAGGAGATTTGCCCGGATCTCATCACAAATATACACAGAGACGGACTGGATGAGTCAAAGGATTTCGAGACACGAGAGCTCGGCGACGCTAGAAATTTCATGTCATCAAAACTGAAGAAGCATGGCAAAGGGGCCGAGAATAAGGAGCTTGGTTGGCGTTTGTCCGCTCCTCCAGACAGGACAGTCTGCCATCAAGTATTTATAATATGTCAGACTTTAAAGGGCAGATTTTTAGCTGCTCGCTTTCCTCTTTCTTCCTTTGTTGGGGCTTTGTATAGGTCACCATGGCCTTTCCTCAACATAGCCCACTAAAAAAAAAAAAAAAAAAAGGTTCATCATCATCAGCATCATATGGTTAAGAATCCGTGTATCGCTCTCGTAAATGTGGTACAGGGGTTCTTGTAAATAGGTTTTGTCGAATTGCAAATTTTTAGATTGTGTGTAAAAAATGATCCATGTTCGTGTAAGTTAGTTTCGGTGAAAGGTTAACGTTTTGGCCTTGATTTTTCGCAGCTGGCACATGGGCTGCTTGCATGGATGTTCGAAACGAGAGCCCAGCATCTTCTGGCAGAACTAGATAATTTCCATATCAAAATATTAGGCCGTTGGTTCAGGCCCAGCGGAGAAAAACCGTCTCCACTGTCACTTTTGAAGTTTCATCTCAGTCACAAAATGAATAGCATTGGCGTGGCGTTCTGCTTGTTGAAAGCTTGTTGGATCATTCACCCCCAACAGAAAACATGCCATTGCTGTCGTGTAGTTGTTTTCTGCCATATGCACAAACACGAGTACATAGTTGAGCAGTATTACAGCGCAACCCCTGTAAGGTCAAGTTACGGGTCACTTGAGCTTCCATCACGCGACATTGTGTGACTTTAAATTACTTTTGCAAGATGGCAACCTTTCGTACAATGATGATAAGCCCTCACGCAATTTTAACAAAATCCTCTCACACAATTTCATTCAAAGAAAAGTTCCATTTGTCATTAGTTCTATGCAAGCTAAACACGTGCACATAACATAAAGTCACTTCACACTCATTCCTTCTTGTCTTTAGGAAGGGACGCAACGAGGGCGCATGGTTCCCATTGCTTTGAATTTCATTGGAAGTGGTCTGTACTAATTGTGAGAGCAGATAATCACGCGACACGCCATCAAAGCAAATAACCTTTTTATCTGCAACTAGAATGAGATTATCCTAGGAGATGTCTTGTGTTCGTGGCTCAGATGTAAGTGGCCACTATTATTCTTAGTACAAGAGGCTTGATTCTTCTCAATGAACTCTGGTTTACAGCAGGACCACCTTCGCTTTCTATCCCTTGCAGCTGCCGCTTTCAACAATCAATAATTCTTCTAGAAATATCGAATTCCTTTCCCATGGTGGTCACCAAATTCAACTGGGTGATTGAAATTGAGTTGATTGGAGAGAGAATGCAAAAATGCAACAGTTTTGTTCTGAAAACACATCAAAGTATGATAAATTACTTTTATCCAACTCATATACAACAACAAAGCATAATTCTTACTAAATATCCGTCAAGAACAAAGGATATGGGTCATTGTAAATGACAAAAGCATCTTTTTGCTGACACAGCTATTGAAACAGTGTCAAATAAATTAGATCTTGGTGTCCCTAAGACCACCTCATAAATTTTTCATTCCTTCTCATCTGTTGAGATCATTCTTACATAGGAAAAGGTAAATTTTGCAATCTTACAATCAGCTAAAGCTAGGTATGTTATGCCAAGTTTGAAATTACAAATCAACACTTTACATTTTTACAACCATAATTTGCTTAGAATACAAAAGTTCCTTACTGCTTTACTTTGGTAAAACTTGCCTCCATTATTTACATTTAAACAATAATATCTTAATTATAATACCAATGATACGATAACTAATAACAATATAATAACAATAATTGGTATCAATAATAATAATGATAATAATGATATTAATACTAGCAATAATTTAGGACAAATCATACCACACCATTTCACTATAGAAAGGGCACAACTCCCCAGTTAAATCAAATGAGTACGCAAGCTATTAACATAAAATCTTTATATCCAGAAAGTAACTTCAATAATAAATACTAAAAAAGTAAACACATTATAAAATGGAGTATTCATATATATATACATAAATATATATAAATATAAATATATATATATATATATATATATATATAACACAATTAACCTACAACATGGCAAAAACCACCTTTGCTGACCTGAGGGTATTTTGAATTAATAGTTGGTGGCTTTCAAGGTGGGAGAACATTATCATACAACAGGTTTAAGTCTTTGAACTGGCTAATAGCACAAAGTTTTAAGCTTTTGACAAAAAAAGTGGAGGGCTGCAAAAAACAAAATTTTTGAATATGTTAAGCATTTCTGGGTGGAATTATTCATGAAGTTTTCTGTCTGCATTCTTTGAATGCCTGTGGTAATAGGTGAAACTTTGCATCTGGGCCACACATCAACGAAGCATGTATTATTCCAATCAAATTGTCACCCATTTTTCCCTTTTGTTGTCAGAAAAAGCAATGAACTATATATCCTACCTAAGCAAACTAGTAAAAGCGAGTGTACTTTGGCCTATATCCATATCCTAATCGTGTCCCAATGACTGAATTGTCCGCTAAATTTACCGGCCTTACTTTGACTAGAAGCAGTCAACTCAGTTAGTCTACAGTTTCCCTGCGCTGCTGCTGCGCGTTTATCGAGTTTATTGATGAACTCTTTGTCAAGTCCTGTCGAGCATAAAAAACTCCTCGGAATGCGCTGGAAGTTTCTTGACGAGAGGAGCGTCTCCAATGGTCTGCTTGCAGCAGCTGGTGAGGGAACACAGCTCCTGCTTATCTCTAAAAAAGACGAGACTTTGGGAAACGTTGGACTGCAGTGACCAGACGCTGACAAATCAACTTCAGAGGGCTCGCCAAACATGACACTTTGCTGTGACCGTGCCTCAGAACAGCCAGGGTCTCGACATGGCTCATCGCTGATCCCAGATGTCATGAGGTTCAGTAAGGAAGGACACGAGTTATCTGCTGATGAAGGAGAATACGAAGTGCCTGAATCGCCTTGGAAAGGTCCTAAGTCAATGACTACGCTGTCTTGGTCTTGCGAGAAAACTTCATCGAAACCATCAAACAAGGTCGAGTTTGTGTCTTCGGCAGTGAATTTTTCGGGGCAACATTCTTTCAGGAACATGTCTAACAGCGTAGGCTTTGGCAAGTCGTCCACTTCGTTTTCAATGCGGAAAGCGGTTTCGACTGGACATGTTGGCTCGTCGCCTGAGTCATGGACGTCACCAAAATATGGATCTTCCAGGAGTTGCGTTGCAGTGAGACGTTTTGAAGGGTCGAGTCGAATCATTTTCTCAAGTATGTCAAGACCTATTAAAAGGAGGAAAAATTTTTCAGCAAACGCAATACTCAATCGCTAAGAATAAATATGAATGCTTGGATAATAATGCGAAATACTGGCGACAATTGCGGGCGAACTTGAAAGTGGTTTAGGCCACAAGAATTCCCTTTTCACTCAGTATGACGTAATGATGCGAGATTATTCCTGTGATAGTGGTTTCAGTTTCTCCAGAAAAAACGCTGAAGTTCCTGCTTCCTTGTTCCTAAGAATTGCATTCTTTGAAGGGAGTTGCAAAAACGCAGGGGACAGCTCAGACCTCACGCGCAATATTTACTTGCAATAAGGGCTAATGCGCCAATTAATTTCCCTTTAAAAGTGTGTTAATGTTTAGCGGGATTCCTTGCCAAAGTGTGCAAACACCCCTTTCGTTGAAACTTTGAAAAGACAGTTTCAGAGAAATAGGCTGCGTCATGCGTCGTGTATTTTCCCCTCTCGGCATCATTGTAACTAGGAAACCAGACCTAACGTGTCACCCGTTCTTTCGGTGCTTATATAATTTCATTGTTCCGCGAGGGAATCACCTTGGATTCTTCGCATACAAAAATCACCGCGAGAGACGAGGCCGCAAGCCAGAACTCTAAATTTCCAGCCACTTTCGTCCCAAACCGAAACCAACCAAATCTCGCTTCATATTGCTACTTACTCCCAATTCAAGGGCAACTGAATGCTTTCTACAATTATCATATATGGAAACCGAAAAAATCTGTTTCGCCGAGCGCAGGTGGTCGGTTGAAAGAACGCTAAAATACGCCCTTTGGACTATGGCAAACAATACAAAACCATTCTGGGTGGGAAAATTTTTTCTCGCCACCAACGTCAAAAGTTCATAAAAGAAAGTATACGTAAACTTACCAGCTTGACTCATTCCTGTCACCTTGTTAGCCATAAATCGCCCTCCATCATGAAACCAAGACTGGATACAGTCAATTTGCTGCAAGTCGTTCTGACCAGGAAAGAGCACATCTCCGGTACACATTTCGGCAAATACACAACCACAGCTCCATATATCAACCGAAGAATCGTAGTTTCCAGGAGACAGAATAACTTCGGGCGGTCGGTAATATCTTGTAGTAACTAGTTCAGTTAGATGTCCAGAATGTCTAAACTTTGGGTCCACAATACGGGCAAGGCCGAAATCTCCGACTTTCAGAGTCAGGTCTTGAGCATTGACGAAAAGGTTGCCCGGTTTAATGTCTCTGTGAATAACATTGGCTGAGTGGACATATTTGAGTCCTCTAAGAAGTTGATAAAGGAATAGTTTGGCTACCTTTTCCTCGACTTTACCGCCTTTACTTATTACGCTTTGCAAGTCTGTATCCAACAATTCTTCGGCTAGATATACGTAGTCCAACTTTTGAAACGTGTCATTTGCGACCTCACCAATATCACATCCATTAGGTGTCCTAATGCTCGAAGTTTTCACGACATTTTCGTGGCGAAGTCTCTTCAGAATTCTCAGTTCCCTTAATGCAACTCTACAGTGCGATTTTCGTTTCAATGAAAGTCGTTTTAATGCGTATCTTTCCTGCTTCCCTCCTTTCTCAACAGCCGACAGAACGCATCCACTACAACTGCTACCAATAACTTTGATATCGTTGAACTTCAGATCTAGTGCTGATCTTGGGTCGACAAAATTCGATTCATGACAAGGCATTTTGCTGACGTCTTAGTTAAGTGTATCTCTGATAGAATGATGTGAAACTACAGTGAATCGATTATATCAGCTCCGCTCCGTGTTGGATCGAAACCTTTCGGGCGATTGTTGCTTCCTTCAGGCAGATCGTTGTTACTGCGTGCTCAGTCGTGAGTCATGTTTTTATGCGTTTTCACCGGCTTTTTTAAACTGCCGCCCAGGGACTCGTCGCTGATTGGCCAGAGGTATAATTACGCAGGATATTCTATTGTTCTGGTTGGCACGTGAGTAAGCGGATGTTACCGGGCACATTGGATCTTTGGACTAATTCGTAGGATGGCTGGCAACCTAGGTGAATCACCACGTTAGCTTTGCGCAATTCATTCGCTTCATGTGATTCAAAGACGTGAAGCTAGTGCGAAAGGAAGTAACCAAGCCATTCGATTTCCCCGGGCCTCTTAAGTTATTCCCGTTTCCTTTCAGGAAGGGAAAATACTGGGAAAGAATTTTCGTCATTTTCAGGTATGTATGTATATGTCAGGTGAATCGGGGACTTTTTAATTCGGCCTAGAAAAGTATTCGGATATTATGTTATGTAAAAAATATAAAATATTGCATAACGGAGAGTCCTGCAATAGTCAAGTAAAATGCTTTCATTAGAAATATCAACGTTGAAACTAGCATTTATGTTTGAATTCATTCGTGTTAAACGACTGAATTGCTGCAAAAATGCTGACTTCGACATGAATACTTCGAAAAACGTTTGAAAGTTCAATTTCGCAGGACTTAAATCCTTACAGAAAGAACTTGGAACTCGAAAGTTGAATTGCCTAGTACGGTACTGGTGTAAACCTTTTTAAAATTTGTAAAGTTTTCAAAATAGCAACACATTTCTCACGAGTCCGTTGTTGAAATAAGCAGACAGTTACCGACTTCTCTTTGAGTGTCATAAAAAACTGCATGAAATTGATTTCCCTGCTCGAAGTATTCCCCCAACCGGACACGATTTCCAACAACTCAAAAGACTGCTTTAAGCATTTTCTCAGCCCATCCCCTAGCTTTCACCTGCATGTTCCGTACATGTTCCTGAACTCCGCCCAACGCTGCGGATAAGTACTATTGAGTCGGTATGCTTTGAACAATCAACGACCAGGTGTCGATAGTTGCCATCAGCCCTCGGGCCTCATCTCTACCAAGCAGCCGTGTGAATAGCTAAACGGCGGCCTAAATTAGAACAGCACCCTTGGGCAATGTGAGAAGAAGGCAATTAGAGGGGAACCCTGGTTACAAGGTCGCGTGCAGTTGGCAAGAGGCCATTGCATCCGGGACGCAGGTGTGTGTTGCCAGCATTGTAGAGAGAGGCTTGTGCGCCGCTCTGCTAGGCTATCGACAAGAGGGTTGGCAGCGGGATAGATTGGGTGGACAGTAGCGACATCCATAGAGGCCGTAGACACCCTATCATTCCGAATTCCAATATTCTGTGTCTCGACCGTTTTGCCACACCAGACTCCTTTCAAAGAATTCGTAGACGAAGTTTCCTTCAGCTGTCTACCAAACCAGTCAAAACCCATGCTGCTTACACTGATATGGCATTCATTACTGAAGAAGGGAAATTGTTAGAGAACGAAATTAAGACATAATTGACATGATTACGCCAGCGAACAATAGCGGCCTATCTGATGATATCAGAAAGACAGGGTTGACTTCACCGAACGAGCGGTTGCAAGGGCGTGGCGTGCGCTCTTGGTTGAATAGAAAAGGAGGGCCTAATACCCAAACTTTCACTAGGTCTTCCCTTCGTACTTTTTATGGCTTTATGATAACAATGACCGCTCAGACTGACATTGTCTGAAAAAAATCAGATATCTACCCAACATAGACATCGATTGGCCATGTCTCACTTTCATTATATCAAAAGTCTCAATCCTCATCCGCACTGCTTTTCACATCTTCTGTTCCAGAAATGAACCATGGTCCAGCCTAAGACTCCCTTTTACATGTTCCACATTTTATTGACATTTTCCAATGCCGTGTTTTTATTCTCTTGAGAAGTGTACGCCTGTCAAGTAGAGTTTACCATTTCGAGAGAGTTGTATTCGTAACGTTCAAGGATATACAATGAAATAACGAATTTTGAAAAAAACAATAATCAATTATGTGGAATAGTTTGAGTCTAAGCTTTTCCTTTGCCCCTTAAATCTTACACTTGTAAAATTTCCTCATGGCAGATTAATCTAAATGCTTGATGGCAAAGGAATTTCTGAAATCCATCCTGTTTGCCCCTTTTTCATTAGCCTCGAGTCCGGTGAGACAACTGCTCAAACCAGCTTCATTTTAACCACGTGAGGGAAGGCCAATGCCTGGTCGCAACAGACAATCAACCAATCGCATCTTTTCCTTACTTTCATGCAATTCAATCCGCCGCAGGCCCACATCAGCTGTAAAGCTTGCCATATACCCAACCTGCCTTACATATGAAATTAAAACAAAGCAAGAAAAAGCCTAACAATCTTATTTTTGACATTTTGCCTTCTTCTTGCTTTCCTGAATCTTGCAACTTGCCACCTTTCAAATCTAACATCAATAAACTTGATCTGGCCTCTCTCTCCTCTTAGCCTTTCACTTTCTTCTTTCTTTCTTTGCTGCGGCTTTGTATAGGCCGCCTTGGCCTTTCCTCAACATAATTCGATAAACAATTTTTTGGATGTTTCATACTCTGTTCAGTGTTGAGCAACCAGGTTTTCAGTTTGGTGAAGTCTTGTCTCCTCTCTTCCACGCAATGTCATGGCTTCATTTTTTAGAGTTTTAATTGTCGGGAAGATCTCCCTACATGCCGTCGACTTTCCGATCTTTTTTTAATGAATTTAGGGGAGGGCAAAGATGACTAAGTCAGATGGAACGACATTTCTTTGTATTCAAAATTGCTCATCTCCGATGTAATCCTTCATCAACCGCAGTTGCATGCAGGATCCCTTCCGTCAGTTGTTTCCATTCAGCAGAACATGACTCTCTCCTTCCCTCCCATCATTTTTGTTTGATGATTTTACACCGTTTTTGCTCTCTGCAATTTACGCCCGTATGTCCTTCCTGTCATCAACTCTCCCAATGTACACAGGCTTAAGTCCACATCCAGATTAAAATTATATTTACTTACGACATAGAGGGACTGGATTGCTGGCATGGCCATACGTCATCAAGGGGGATGATTTTTGCCTTCTTGGTGCGGTTTTAAACACTCACCCAATTGCTTCCACCAGTGGGGTGCCATGCCCAGTTCCTTTCTGAGGCCAAGATGAATAATAGATAAGTAATAAATGAATAATTTTGAATCTTTATACTGGATGAAATACTTCAGCTTTAGATTAGCTGTTATCAATATGTGTACAGTGCTTGTGCCCTCAGAGTTACTTCTGAGTACTCATTTACCGACCTTGGAAGGATGGACAGCTGAGTTGATTGTTGGCCTGTGGTTAGTGGTCTCAAAGACGGGCTTCGAACCCACGGGATTAGACCTCGCATGATTCGAAACACTGCGCCTTAAGCACTCGGCCACACCACAAATTGGGATGGTTGGTGGGAGGAAAGGTACCCATAAGTAATTCGGGGAATTCCCCCATGCCTAATGCCAGACTATACCTTATGTGAATGTAGAGCGCCCATCCACATCAATCACTATGCCCGAGTTTGAGCTAATTGTGCCAGAGGAAAAGGTTATCTTACGTTCCATAGCCTTACGCAGCGTCAAACAGTCTCACGTAGTATTCCAGTACACTGGTGTGCCGCAAGACATTGTCAGGTGTGCCGTGGGAAATTTTCAATTTGTGTGCCTGTGCGGTTTAGCGCTTGGCAGAGCAATCATGTACGTAGCCTTTTTTTTTTAGTGGGTTATGTTGAGGAAAGGCCATGGTGACCTATACAAAGCCTACTTTCGATAGTAGCTAATTGTCTTGTGCTTGGAGACAAGCGAATGAATATAAACATGAAATATCATTAAATATTGTTTCCTTTGTGCTTATCAGATTCATATACTAGACATTATAACATCATTCTTCAATAATAAAGCACTTATATTAACAATATGATACTCATATTGCTGTAAAGATTTTTTCACATTGTAGCTAGTGGTGGGCCGCGGGATTGTTTCAGCGAGAGAAATGTGGCTTGGCTCAAAAATGGTTGAAAACACTGTTGCATTAAATGTTGGCAGGCATCGGTATGCAAAGCGAAGGAAATGGTTGCCGATGATGAATCACTGAAAAAGAAGGCACGAAGTTTTCAGGGTCTGACGAATTCTCACAAACACAGACTAAAGACAAAGGTCAGTTAGCATAATCTAGGCTGAGCATGTGAAAAGATCAGCTGTTGATGCCCTTCATCATCAAGTTTAGGGGCGGTGTCTGGAGTCATAGAGATGAAGCTGCGATTGTTAGCAGGGCCTCTTTTTTAGAAATCTTGACTGGTGGGGCAACACATGATTAGGGGTCCATGCTCGAACAAATAGCAAGTATGTATATACCGAACAAAAATTGTACCGTCTGCATTAGCAGTAGTGCCAGAAAACACGTTACTAGTGTGCAAGAGAACCATTTTTATCTAAGGCATATGTTACAAACAACAGAGGCCCTGACAGGTGGGGCAAAGTGTAAATATATGTGCTTACCAGTGGATCGGGCAAGGGGCCTACTAGGGCAAGTGACCCACTAGTGAAAATGTTAAAAGAGGGCCTGATTTTTAGTGAGCTCTTGATTGGAGACTCTTTGAAACTTCTGGTGCAGGAACCAGGAGTTGAGACCCTCTTGTAAAAAGGACCAAGAAACTGCCAGAAAGGTTGTTTGATTGTCTACAAATCTCTGTCTTACTTGTTCCAACTAACATCGTAAGGTTAAACATGAGGACGATTTTAAGCTTAATTTTTTGGGAAATGTTTTCGTTCTTCCTCTCGATGTAACCACACCTCGTAATTCCAAATGATTCTTATTTCTAAGGTTGATCTGAAGGCATTGACTAGTCTTGCGTATCAATCAATGTCTTGGGTCTTCCTCTCGATGTGACCAGACCTCGTGATTCGTGCGTTTGGAATTAAAGAAAGCTATTGATTCTCCTCAATCTAAGTAAAAGTTTAGCTGAGTATAGATTCGAACTACTGCCCAAACTATTTTGTGCGCGATGTGTAGCCGAAGGTGGACTCGAACCACTGCCCAAAGAAATTGTGGCATGCACTATAAAGCATTTTATATGCGAAGCTAATATGAAACGTTTTTGTGACATCATGCAAACCGCATGCCGAAAATGATTTCCTAAAACTGATTGGCATTTCAGACGCTGCACAACTTATAGCCAATATGTAATTACGGCAGTCTTTGATAGCTAAACGTTTTTCAGCGCAAAGGCCATCGTATTTGGCGTTGCTTGAAATCGTAAACATGTTTTGAAGCTTCAAAAAGTGGTCTGAGGTCATTGAATCATTCCATAATCTGACCGTACTTACATAGTAAGCAATATCATTCAGTAAGGAAGCATGTTGGAATTTCGGAATGCGATCGACAACCAGGAATAAAGGGAGCGAGAATTTTGATATTTTTACCTCGTGTGGCAGATGTTTGCCCCCAGTAGAAATGGCGGTAGAATTATGTAATACTAACACAGCTTCGCATGGTCATGGTGTAAAACTTTTCTTGTGTTTGTGAGGGAGAGAGGTTTTCGCGTTTGACTGTTTTGTAACAACCTGCTTTGAGATACGTTATCTTGCTAGGCTGATTTTTTAAGTAAATCAAGGGAGAACTTAACCTTTACCATAGCACTTAGCTTTGCCTCTACCCCAAACATGGCTTAGCGATTGCCCTAAACTTTTTCCATTTCATCTTACACATTGACCGTAAACTCTAGTCATCTAACCCAATCCTTTACATAACCAAAACCTTAACCTTGGCTCGTCATCCAGTTTGCTTTAGCTGAGGGATTCAGATTTTCGGTTTCAGAAATAGTGACAAGCCAGCTAAGTCATAAGTAACCTATAAGCTAGAACGCTTGGTGAGGAATAGAAGAACACCAGCTCTCAAGAGCTTGCTTTTTTATTATTGATCAAGTTGCTCTTTCTGAACTGCTGGAGACCTCTTAAATAGGCGTCCTTGACTCCCGGAATATACCTTAAGACACAAACTCAAGACTCAAACGCAAAAACAAAGACTTATGACGCATGGCATATATGAAATACAGCCCCAAATTTGAACAATATTTTTTAACATCAGCGATTTGGTTGTCTAAAATAGACGCGGCTTGGAAAATTCACAGGAAGAATAGCAATATATGCACTTGGATGATCTTATTTTCAAAAACAGTACTTATGGGAAGTTCTAAATTTATCGGTTCACCTGCTGTTGGGAGATCTACTGGTGACAGGTATTCTGGATGTAGATTTGATAGAGGCAGACATGTTAGAGAGCAAAGGAGCTCATGAAAACATTGCTAGCATGCCGGAAACTTTTTATGGCTACGGAAGCTGGATTAACTCCTTAATCAAAAAGGCTGAAGATGTACAAAGCGTAAATGAGTGCATAGCCAAACAGAAATATCCCAAAAGTAAGACATAGAGCATACCGCGAAACAGAAGCATATCTTGCTGAAATGCATATCCTATTCAAAGATTTGTTATATCATTATCTTTAGCTATTCCTTCGCTTAATTTAACATTGTATTTCCTTCTTTCTTTTTGCTTCTTTTTCCGCTCGAATTATCATTAGTATTCAGTAGAAACAGCCAGTACCGCACTGCCTGTTATAAGAGAAGTGCGTTTGTGTATTTTAAGTATGCAGTGGATGAATTGTCATCGTCCATCAGGGGAGGAAGATGACCTACAAGAAGCTTATTCTAAGACTTAGCTTTAGTTTATTCTGCCTGTGATAAGAGAGGTGCGTTTTTGTATTTCAAATATGCAGTTGATGAATGGTTTAAAAAGGTTAGGATCATTTTGGGGAATTTTGTATCATTGTGAGCACACGGGCATCAGCTGTTACAAACTTTGCAAGTGTCAGAGTAAAAAGCTTTATTCTTGGGGATGCCCTTGTTACTTTCCAATGCAATACTTCAATCACTGCCATCGAGGTTATGTGCAACATTTTTTAACTGCGTTTCATACTCCATTTTGGGTGTAGCAGAAACCAGAGACAGGGCACTTGGCTTTTCTAGAGAAGTAGGTTTCATGAAGTGGTTTCCTGCTGCCTTCCTCACATATGATGTTTTCGTCGTGACGCGTGCAGGCTTCGAACCCACAACCCTGTGTCATGAGTCCAAACGCTTAACCACTACACCATGGCACCACTCAACAAAATAGATAAATGCATCAACACTGATTCTTATCCAGTCTTGTCAACATTTATGCAGCGTATTGCAATGCAAGGGCCTGGCTTTTTAATAGCTCTACATTCTACGATTATTCAACAGATTATAGCAGAAGCACACAGATAAGCTATAAAGATCTAAGATTTAATGTTTTGATATCATCAAAAACGCCAGATGATATCGGGCCCTTTTCTCATACACATAGGAGGCTCTACTTGACTGGATGACGTCATTTTACACACTTTAAAAGCTAACAAAGAAAAAAGCTATAACCAACCTCGTTTTACGAATGACAAACAGGAATACAGGCCAAGATCGTGTGCACGAATGATTGCTTGCTACCACGCATATCTGAGCGGAGATCACTTGCAAGTGGTTTCAATGAGCTCAAATAGCAATCATGGTACAAGGAGGCTAAGGGACGTTAGGTCCCCCTTCTCTCCCCCAATCGGCTTTTTTTCTTTTTTAGTGAGTTATGTTGGGGAAAGGCCATGGTGGCCTATACCATGCCTCAACAAAGGAAGAAGAAAGTAGAAAGAAGCGAATGGCTAAGAGGAGAGAGAGATCAGATCAAGTTTA
This sequence comes from Pseudorhiza aurosa, assembly GCA_964026355.1. Taxonomy (NCBI): domain Eukaryota; kingdom Metazoa; phylum Cnidaria; class Scyphozoa; order Rhizostomeae; family Lychnorhizidae; genus Pseudorhiza; species Pseudorhiza aurosa. The sequence goes on from OZ032122.1 coordinate 7,118,553, forward strand.
TTGATCTTGGATATGAAAGATGGCAAGTTGTAAGATTCAGGAAAGCAAGAGGAAGACAAGACGTTCCATAAATTGCATGTTCTAGAGATGAATGCTGATTTGTGGGACAGGGTTCGTAGATTAGGCAGTGAAACTTGGAAAGGGTGTGAATGAGTTACACACGAATTCCAGTAGGGATTTACACCAGTTGAGCATCCGGGAGATAAACATGTCGTACTCAGCCCGAAATATGAAGTATTAATATCCCCATGGTGACGAGCATCCCAGTTCTATTGAAGTTTCTCATCTCCAGAGCGATGTTCTTTCATATCTAGACGATTCACTCTTGCATTAAGCTGCAAGAATCTCACAAAGTCTTCATTTAAAAAAGGACTATTTATGCAGTAGCTGGTTGGATTTCGAACCATTTGGTAGTGACGGCAAAGAAGGGCCACCTTCAAGCCGGGCCACCTTCAAGCCGGGCCACCTTCAAGCCAGGCCACCTTCAAGCCGGACCACCTTCAAGCCAGGCCACCTTCAGGGCAAATGCTATGAAAATTTGCTAACACATCTTCTCTCTTTGACTTCGAACCTCGTATGAAGCTAGTCGTTTCTCAATATCTCCGTTTTAGTGTCTTTTCCACAGTGCTCCCACATGGGCATACAGCATTCTATTAGTAGCTTTGCATTCATTCTTGCACATGTTCCTTGTGGGAGACACTTACTCACTGAGCTCTAGACTTGCTTATTTATCGCAAAATCCGCTCTGATTGCATTCGAACATTTCGTCATTAGGATGACTCAGCGTTTTGGACTGATTGTTCTGACTGCATTTCCTATTGCGATTCAAGCAATTAATGACAACAGTCTGTCTTTCACTTGCTTTATGGCAAACGGATCTTCAACTTAAACGGCAATCATGTTCCTTTCTGGGGAAGATTTAGGTTCTGATAACAAACATTTTTTTTCACATGCGGCTTTTTTGCTATGATTTTTTCCTCAAAAAATGGTGCATTTTTCATTTCGCATCCGAACTCTGTATATCCTGTAAAACATCAATAGACCGACTCGGAGCCTTTGCTTCTGGTTTCTGCTACGCCCGAACTGCAGCAAACATCATATAGATTTTGTTGGAATGACTACATCTATGTAGTGATCCAGCTTGTTCTGACCCCAATGGGGACTCGCAGCACCACCTGACCGTTCATTCCATTTAAAATAGCTTCCTTCACTTAGCCCAAAGACATGCAGCCTCCCTGGAGCTTTGAAGATGCTCCCCTGTTATGTTTTGAGCGAACAGAAACGAAAGAATGCATTAGGATTGGGCACTATCCCAGAAACTATGAAGTCATATAAAAGCACCTAGGTATTTAAGAAGGGACCAAAATTAGCAGCTGGGAAACCATTTCATAACATAATGATGATACTGAGTATGTATATTATCAGAGTATTTTTCGGTAATGATAACAAATTTTACAGTTTATGCGGTTTTAACATGTGAGATTGGATTAGCTTATGATTTTACTATATCTACGTTCAATTTCTAAATATTTTCTGTTTTTAGATGCCAGGTCCATGTCGGATTGCCTACCGCCAAACTTAAAAAAATAAATAATGTATCGGTGTATGCATGTATCTTTGTATGTAGGTATGTACTGTATGCGTGGCCATGTATGTTTGTATGTATGTATGGCTATATATGTTTGTATGTATGTATGTCTATGTATGGCCATGGATGTATGTCTATGTATGGCCATGGATGTATGTCTATGTATGGCCATGTATGTATGTCTATGTATGTCTATGTATGGCTATGTATATTTGTATGTATGTATGTCTATGTATTGCCATGTATGTATGTTTGTATGTATGTATGAGCAGTAAGATGTGCTGAAATATACATTCCAATATAAAATCAATCTCGGAGCAGAACAACAGCTAAAATTTCACTAGCATCCATTGGACGCTGGTCCAAATCATCATATCAGGACTCCATCCCAGCAAGCTGAGTCTGAATAATCTCACTTTATCTGTAAATACTGCGGAACAGCTATTGTGTGGATAACTCCGTGATCATCTTCTTCTGCGGTCCTGTACGACTCAAGTGCAGAACATTCTGTTAGATTGCAGGGAGAGCAACAGGCTTTCTACATTGCTAGACTTTAAAATTTTCCTTCCAAGGAAGACAGATGCTATAATTTTGTCTTTCTCAAGGAGGCTAGGACTTTGAATCAAGCAAGCTTTACTTAATGATATTGCAATTAGCTGCTACCAAAGCAACGTTTTCTTCTGGGCAGCTGCAGTGTACGTATAATGCTCTACTTTGCATGCATAGTGATAGAAGCCATCACATCTCATTTACAGATACACTTATGTCAAAAGGTGAAATACTTCGAGAAACGCCCATAGCGAGTATGCAAAATCTAAAATTTTGAAGTTGGCGATTCAGCAAGGGAAAAATGTCTTGCTAACTCATTCGCTGATTCGAATTTCATCTGATGTCCATAAAATTAAAAGCAGGTTCGCTTTGAATAATATAATTTCAAAAAGATATTTGATTTCAGTCAATGAATGTTCATACCTATCACTTATGATATTAGGATTGGATTAGCCTGAAGGGGAAATTTTTCCAATTGTTTGAGCCGTGTGGACTACGAAACTCCCTTTGAAAATTCTCTCCTCTCGCCCTTTTTCTGTCAGGCAAAGAACAAGACTGGCCGATCACGGTTCTCGCAATAACAGGTAATCTTAGAGCAGCTTTTGAGACACAGTCCCCGATCGCTCAGTGAAAAGTATGGAGTCCTTCTTTGCACATGGGAAAGAATAACCAGCGTCAATTAATATTTAACTCGATATTTCTCAGATTATAAAAGTCAAATCAACGATCGAAGCAACCCCAATTGTGAATCAATTCCTCCCGAGTGAGGGGAGCTGGTGGTAATTCTCTTGCATGTCTCTTGCCTTCACGAGAAGGAGTTGCCTGAAGGCAGAATCACGCCGGGTGATAGGCTTTCTAAGGGAGGTTGACCAGCTGGCCGACACACACACACACACACACACACACACACACACACACACACACACACACACACACACACACACACACACACACATGCACACATGTACACACACACCCCAATTATGAACTGCCCCTTGTGGCTAAGACAGCTGATGGGAGCGCGTCGAGTAGGAAAGGCTTCAACTGTTTTTTCATTACGCTTCCTTTCTTGACGATGAATGAGAAATCACTATTTGATTAATGCCGCAGTTGTATGTGGAAACTATCTATTCATGAATTTCCACCTGTCTCCTATCTCGAATGATGACTCACCCTTGAATAGTATTCTTTAATCTCACTTCTTAGGGCGTTGTATGCAGCTGTGTCTAGCTTATACTTATCAACAAGAAGTTTCATGTTTATGACTTAAGGGGCTTATACCTATGAAATATGTATTCAAAGCTAACTATTTTGCTTAGTATGCAAATTTCTGTTCGAAGAAGCAGTACGATGTGCCTTAAATTTGAGTATTATCTTGTTGAGAAGTCGAGTGGAAAGTTTTTCCAGATCTTTGTCGTCGCATTAACTGTTGCGCAATTCTCCAATACGCGATTTTAGCTGACTATGTTTGGGTAGGAAGATTGGAAGTGAATTCTGACTGAAATGAGATTCTCAACTTCATTTATTCTCACATTCATCCATTATTTTTCAATTCATTCCTGCATTCTTGTATTTATGGATTGGTTTATTCGTTCAGTTTTCTTCTGACGGCATCCATCAGTTTCCATAGACGACGGAGTTGAGCACTGGAGTATTGTTGTTTGTTTGCTGCATCCAAGAAGTTGGCTGGCTATCACTTTTACTTTTGATCAGTTAATTAGCTTACTCTTACACGTCTTCCTGCTCTCAGGCATCAAATCATTCACTCATTCACTTCTTCTCTTTTCTAAGCAGATCAGGGATATCATTCCTATTCCTCTGAGGCGTGTCAGAACCACCAGAAGCTCAACTCATTCACACCCTTTCCAAGTTTCACTGCTTCATCCAAGAACTCTATCCCACAAATCAGCATTCATCCCTAGAACATGCAACTTATGGAGCGTCTTGCCTTCCTCTTGCTTTCCTGAATCTTACAACTTGCCATCTTTCAAATCCAAGATCAATAAACTTGATCTGATCTCTCCCTCCTCTTAGCCTTTCGCATTCTTCTTTCTCCCTTTGTTGAGGCATTGCATAGGCCACCATGGCCTTTCCCCAACATCTCACTAAAATGAAAAATGAAACATCTCACTGACCTACTCATCCATCCATTCATCCATCCATCTTTTCATTTCATTCATTCAATCGTTTGCTCAAGATTCAATCATACATTTAGTAATATGTTATTCTAGAAGATACTTTCAAATTGAATTGCTTTTGATTGATTGATCAATAAATACCTCCTTTCGTGGATTTATTCATTTCCCAATTATTTCCAAAAATTCATTTCAGGTGATTATGGAAGCAAAATTTGGGAATTAATTGAGGAAGATTGAATATTTCTCTCTGCATTCAAAATCGATCTCTCTGGAATCAAATCACGATAGGCTGTGTCGTCTCAAATAGTTGATATAGGTAATGGTAATAACAATAATAATAAGTCATAATAATTTTCTTTTTCAAACTTGATCCTTTTACTAAATATTTAAAATGTTACAAATACAAGTCTCGCTAAAAAGGTAACTTGCACTTGGCTGGCTTACAACGACTAACAACGCTAAAATTAAAGAGCAAAAAAAGGAGAACAAGTTGTATTATTTAGTAAATATTTGTTAATATGAAAGAAGTTCCGGGTTAGACCAAGGTTTGTTTCTCGAGCAATAGATGTAATACGTGGTACGAATGATGATAGATGAGATTTTGCTTAAGATATAATTGAGATGGCTTTGGTTGATTCCAATGCATTTACACATCTCCAGAAAAGAGTCAGATGACTGGCCGAAAATGCCTAAACAGCTCATGGATAGGTTAACAAATTGGACTTGTCGATAGTCGCAGTTGAGATCTTTGAGGAGAGGACGATATTTTTCTTCTTTGCGGTGGGAGTTGATATCTAGATTTGTTTGGAAGCCCACGGTTAATTCAAGGATGTAGAGACAGTTGTTAGGTGAAATTAGAAGCAGGTCAGGGCAGAGGCTGTCACCAGTAACGATGCAAGGCGAGAGATAGGTAGGAAGGTCGACGTAAAGTTTGGAAGATCCTATCGCTTGAAAAGTTTGAGCAAGAAAGCTAAGTGCTGAATTGTGTCGCCATGTAAAATGACCTTGGTCTAGGTAAGTTTTACAACCAGCAACAACGTGAAGGAGTGACTCAGGCTGAGAGCAGGAGGAACAATCAGAGGTAGGAGAAAGATTCCATAGATAAAGGATTTTCCTAGTGGCAAGAGTGTTATTGAGATATTTGATGGTGGATTTGAAAAATATTGGTAGGGAGCTTACTCTGAGTTTTCGACCAAAGTGAGTTAAGCTGCTGTAAGGAATGATCAAGGAGAAAATAGAGGAGGAAGCCTTGTGAAAGTAATTTGGACTGAAGCCTTTCGGTGCGAATAATAGTAATATCAATAATAATAAGTCATAGAAAACAATGCGAAACTGATAAGAAAATTCTATTGTTTCTAGAAAGGGAAAAGGAAAATCGGAAAAGGAAATTCAGGCTTCACTTTCGACAGAATTGCTGACTTGTCACTTCTTTGTTGTAATTCTGAGTTCTTTCGCATTGTGCTTCGGTTAGAACGGGGGTCGGCAACCCTCTGCTCTAGAGCCGCATGCGGCTCTTTAGCACGGCCTTAGCGGCTCCCTGGAGGTTCTTCAAAAATGTTTGAAAATGGAAAAAATATAGATACTATAGATACATACAGCATAAGTTGCCTTCAATATAAGGCTTATATAAGGCTTTCAATCTTTTGCGGCTCCAGACATATTCGTTTTTCCTATTCGGTCCAATATGGCTATTTCAGCATTTTGGGTCGCTGACCCCTGGGTTAGAATACCAGCGCTGGAATCTCACATAACTCTACTGTCGCCATATTTCCCGCCATATTTTCCGGGTTAGTGAAACTTCTTAAGGGGATAGATCGACTTCTTTGTGGTAGGGCAATACTATCACTATTATATAAGTCTTTATTAGTCTCATTCCCTTGTCGACTCAAAGCTGCATTCAAATATCCGGTGTAAATGACTTTGGCCGACATTATGTCTGCATTATCGGCAATCAGATCAAGCTTTGGATTTCTCATGCTCCTACTGGCTTTCGTGCAGACTCGACGGTGCACCATGGCAAGAAGAGAACAATGCATCGAAGGAAATGTCTGCTGTTTTTCTCTTTCCTGCAGGAAGGAGACAGTCGTTCGCAAGTCAGCTCAGATTCCTGGAAGTTAGATTCGTTCGGTGATCTCAATTGTTCACGTATCAGACAAATTTGAATTTAACTGCAGTTTATCTTGTAAGTTGTTCAAACCGGAGTGCGGATTACGATGATGGAGACTTTTATTATAATGTATTGATGATGAGATGGCACTGGTCAATGTCTGAGCATTTACACATCTCAAGAAAAAGATCAGAAGACGAGCCAAATATGCATACCTAACTGATAAATAGATTTACAAACCATAAGGATTTTAATTACCACGGCTGCCCACAATTCAACGCAGGGAGTATTCGGGTAGCTTGCATTCTGCACTTAAGATCATTTGTCAAGCAAATTTTAATCGATTTGCTCTGCCACTCATGCAGGAAATGGCGTGCTTTTTCCCTAGAGTGACGTCACTGCTATTCCGTGACACGCTGTAGGGTATCATAACCGCGTTCTCTATCCTGAGATCGAGGGGATGCCCTGGTGCAGAATGCTTTGGGTGAGTTTTCCTGTAACGTGCAAAACTTTGAAAGGGGAGAAATCGCGTGCCAAGTTCACAGTAACGTGTTTACTGTTTATCCAATTACAATCAATGCAGGGAAACTTATCTAAGCCTCCTCTTTCGTGGACATTGCACTGTCATGTCATTATGACACGAAGCAGAAGCTGGCACTGCGTCGCTCTCACGTCCCTCGTAAAACTCAGCTGCCTTCCCCTGTCAGAGTTTCTTTGGCAGTTGGTTAAAATTCCTGGGTATTGCTTCCCATCGCGGTCAATAGGGCGATGGAAGCAGGTCACGTGACACGGGTTGGCATCAAACATCTCACGTGGGCTCACATGGTCAGATAGCGTGACATTGCTTGTACATTCGTGGTGCTTGCATGTCCTTCTTGAAGTGGCTCCGTTTGTAAGCGTTCCGCGATGACCTGCGAGATGATCATTGACTGGGTAACGGGTTGCATGCAACTTCGATGTAAACAGTTAGTGAATGCCGTCGGCGGGGGAGGGGTCGTTTCAAATGTGGGGGCCTGAAAATCTCCTCCCTGAATTATAAGGCAACGATGAAATACACCGCCACCCAACCTGATCCATTGCTTTTTCCTTGACCTCCACTTACATCAGCCCGACAACGCTTGCCAACGTTTTCTTGAGGGTGAACACCTGGCGACCATGTACCAGTTGGGCTGCAACAAACTGAATCATTAGGGAAAGTGAAACTTTCATTAGCCTGAAATTCACATGGGAGATGTTTGTGCTAAAAGCTACCCCAAAGTCAGCTAATCAACTGACTGGATCAGTCACATTCAGTTAACCCCGTTCCGGCACCCTCCTTCTGGCACTACCCTAATGGCACCATCCCATTGGCACCTACGAGTCGGGGGTTTGAGCATGTGCACTTAAAGTAGTTCACTGGTCAAAATTTTCAAAAAGAAATAATTTGCTCGTTTTTGGCTGCAAAATGTTGCCCAAGAGATCAGTCCACAATGAATGTAAATTGGTCGAAACGAGCCACTTCCATCCGAAGTGACTAACCGCCTGTTCGTATGACCGTTGTCTGAGCATTCGTAATTGCCCGAATGCAACTAGCAAGTGCTTGCCTGCAGGGGAGGGGGCTGGAGACCCAGGGATGCTTAGATCTCGTGAGATATCGTGAGAGCAGGGTCTTAGCTGGCTTATCTGCATTAGCCATCTCTCTTATCGTCCATTGTGTATCTGGTTTCCGCCACGTGGACTTCCCCAAAACGGCGCGAAATCCTTATTACTGACAGTCTTAATTAATTTCTGTTTATTTCTTTGTCTTGATTATCCTTGTCTAAATTCGTGTAGTGACGTGGCCACATGCTCACGAGTAGATCATCGTCTTCCGTCGGTGAATACGGGGTCATAAACGTATATAGTAGATACATTGCTGTCGTTGACGTCTTCTAGCGGTGGCGTACTGATGTGGTTAAAGGATTGCGAGTTCGAATCCTGCACGTGTCGCAATAAAAACACCAATGACGAGGAAGGCAACGGGAAGCCACCTCACAAAATCCACTTTCCTAGAAAAAACTCAGAGCCCTGTGTCTCGTTTCGGCTGCGGTCGAAATCCGGTATGCTATATATTATCAAGTACTGTATATTAGTAATTTGACTTGGGTCCGTTTTTCCAAATTAGTGTTGTTTGGTTTAGAGGGAACACATTTTTAGGCATGGAAAAGAGTATCTAGAAATCAATTCAAATTTTCTTATCAAGGTGGCTTCCGCACTTCAGATAATGAAAAGATTCAAAAAATTGCTAAAAATCTTCCTCTGGGGAAGTGTATTCCTTGAAGTATGGAGAATATACCGTATTGGGCCTTTTCATCATATTTTGCTATAAAGTTCCAATTGATATGTAAATCGCTGTTTTTTTAAAAATGTCCTTAGCAGCGCCTTTTCATCTTGTTATCCGTCCCTCTACCTGGTAACCTTGGCAACGACTGCTAATCAAATCAGAGATGACCAAATTTATTTTCTACCTGTTTTATGCAATTTCTTTTTTTTTAGTGGGTTATATTGAGGAAAGGCTATGGTGGCCTATACAAAGCCCCAACATAGGAAGAAAGAAGAAAGCGAACAGCTAAGAAGAGAGAGAGATAAGGTAAAGTTTATTGATTGTCAATTGATCGATAAGATAAGATAAAAAAAAAAAGTCCTGCATATTCAGATTCTGCAAGAAATTTTACGTTGGAAAAGAATGTTTAAGTTCTTTTCGTGGATTTAGTCAAAATTATGAAACTCATCCGTGCCGCCTTATGTCACTAGACAAAATGAAAAGGGGGATCTCCCTAGAAAGGAAAGGCATCCCTGGAATTCGAAATCCATTGCCACTGCTGTCCAGATAATTGATTGGGGACATTTCAGTATTGTCCCATTGGCTGCAATATCAATGCAAGGTTTTATCCATGCAGATGGCGGCTTCCACAATCAACAGTGCCACCATGTCAAAGAACTTGCGAAACACGATTTCAAGTTGTGCAATGCATTCATCGCTTTGTTTCGTAACTAATGTTTTTAATCTGATTTTGTCCATAATTTTCCCCGATCAGTTGTGAAAAGCCAGCAGACAAATGATTGTTCGATTCCTTTCAACAGTGACCTCTGTTTTGTTTGGCACTACTCCAATGACAATATCTCAATTTGCCACATACCTCCCAATAAGATATCCCTATCTTTTGTAAGCTCCAACTGAGCTATTTTCCTGTTTAGCTGCAGACAATGCAGCGGCTCCTCTCACAAGGGGTGAACAACTTGATAATCTCCCTTTCAAGACTTCTCTTCATGGGAATATCTACTAACATACAACTGCAAACCTTTCCATTTAGGTAGTGTATTATCGGCCACTTGAACGACCGCAAGCGACAAGACCAGTGTAAAAAACCCATAGGAAGAGAATCAAAATTTTTACAGCGACATTATCTCGAGATCATCCCAGTTCTTACTTCCACGACAGAAAATAAGTCCTGTTTGCTGTCGCCATTATCTTTTGATTGCACTATGTCTACTTGTTGGTCGAAATCCAGGAATAGCTTGGAAAAGGTACAAGATACCAGAGAAATAACCGCAGATTGGAGATCAAAGCGCTTGATTATACCGTATTCTAAAATGGAAATTTTCCACTGGAGAAGCTCTTCTTAAAAGCATTTCCAAAAAATCCACAGAGGAGTTTCCAAAAACACCGATCGTGCTTATTACGATATCAACGAATTCAAATTGTTTATATTCAAATTTTAAGGTTATTATCAGGTCGTTGTATTTCCGTCTCTTTCGCTCTATATCGTTTCAAATACTTGTCAAAAAGCCCATCTTTAACTCAGGAACTTTTTGAAATTCGTTCGAAGTTAAGAAGATGTGGACGTTAACTTTCCTGCGTAAGGTTTTTTTCGTTTTTTTTTAAGTGAGTCGTTTTGAGGAAAGGCCATGGTGGCCTATACAAAGCCCCAACGAAGGAAGAAAGCGAAAGGCTAAAGTATGAATGTAAGGTACTTAGGTAAGTGGAGGCATTCAAAAATGAAGGGCAGTCAGCATAAACAGCAGCATTTGTTGAAGGCTATAGCAATAATGCAATGGAATGAAGGTCAGAATTGTGTCGCCATGTTTAGTGCCCTCAAGCGAAGCAAGTTTGGCAGCCACTGACAGTGCTCAAGAGGGACTCAGGCCGTAAGCAGAAAGGGAGTCTCGTGTAATGATGGCTATGATGATAATTTTGATAATGATGATAACAATAATGGTAACAATAAATTAAAAGAGCTTGAAAAGATCGAAAAGCACCAAATGTTTACATAAGTATTTATACTGAGATATCTAGACTTCTTTGATCGAGAAATCTTTCGTTGAAACTGATACGTTGGTCTTGCTCTTTGCATATTTCTTCATGATTTCCTGGCAAAATGCAACACCCGTGGATTCGAACTCGGATGTTTCATTAACACCTTGAAGTATTTCTAGAAGCTGGAGTTCGTGTATAAACCTTCTCATATTTTTTATCTATCAAGGGGTAGGAATTAGAGCACTAAGAATAATCTACTATGCGCTTATCTCGCTATTGGCTGTAATTAAAATTTGGGTTTTGGAGTCTGGGACGCATGTACTTGGTTACCTTTAATTCGCATCTGATGAATTCTTCTGCATGCAGTTTAAGTCAGTTCAGTTCTACAGCCTATGTCTCATCTTGGGCACAGTTTGCTGCCAAACGAAGATATCCAAGTCCTCAAAGTTATGTGAGCATAAATCAGCTGTTAGGTTTTGAATGTTTATTACTAATGAGAAAGCAGCCTGACTGCCCACTTAGGCGCAAAACCTAGGCCAATGGCAGACCTGGCGACTAGAATGCTTGGGTTGAGACTCTAGTTCTACCGTAATTCCAGCTGTTAGGACGACAGTAGCCTTTCTTTCATACTTATATTTCACGTGCCCAATCTTTGACTGCGTCTTTCGGGGGGAGGGGGGGGGGGTTGCTGAAAATGCATTCTCGTAACAAACGACGTACTCACTCATTCCAGGCATGTAACCGTATCCACACGAGAGGCCGGGTTTTAAGTGTAGCAGAAACCGGCGACATACCTCCATAGTTTTATAGGACAGTGGGTTTATGGTGATTTTCCATTACCTTCCTAACCAATATTGTTGTAATTATGATCTGTCGTGGATATGGACCCAATAACCCTTGGCACCAACCTGGGTATACCAGCTACCAAACCATTGTATGGCAAGCTTCAACGTGAGCAGCATTGAATCACGTATGAATTGTGTTGCTTTTCAGATGGGGAATGACAGCTCCACTATGCCAGGCCACAAGTTTGACTTTCCAACAACACTAGATGCATTTGGTTACAATTTCAATCAAGGTGGGTACAATTTTTTGATTCTGGCTTCTATGCAAGGTGGACATATACCTGCAAAGGGGTACAGAGGCTCTGCCCCCATGCAAGAATATTGAGTACACTTTTCCTCCTCTGGTGACAGTTACACTCTACCAGTGAGAAATTAGTGATCTTCTCAAACAAAAAACACATAGTCAAAATTAGCTGGGTATCTTTTTAAAAGCCTGCCCCATAGGTACCCCCTTGCTCATGTTTTCCACCACCTTGAACCCACCTCACACCCACCTTGACCCTTATGTGTTTGATGTAATGCTGAGTGCTAGGGAAATTGTATTGCCCCAGTGCTTTCTTTAGCCTGTGAGTCTCAAAAGTTGAATACAGGGTAACTGTGTATCACTGGACACCTCAGAATTGGTGCTGAAGTGTTATAATTTGAAAATGCAAGCTCCTTGCACTGGGTTTGTGGTTTTGAATCCTGCAAACTTCACGGCAAAACATTATCAGTGAGGCAGGTGGCAGAAGAGCATGTCATTAGAGATCCACTTCCATAAAAAACTTTGAGCTGGTCTTTGGTCTCTACCCTCTGCCTTACTGAAAACGGAGGGTGGTTGCAGGGTAGTTATGTTTTACCTTATTAAGAGCCATTTTTGAGGAAAATTTTAAGCCTGTCTCTGGTTTCTGGTTAAGTCAGAATTGAGGAATGGTTTGCAGTGTACTTTTGGTTATTCTTTCCCTAATAATGTATACCCTTACCAAAACCTATTGGCATGGAAAACTTGGGTCCCTGTATCTGGTTTTTGCTTTGCTCAATAGTGAATATGCCATGCAGAAGTTTGTAGGATTCCTTCTGATGACTTAATGGTTGGAATGAGATTCTTAAGCATTATGATTTATCATCATTGGCCTGGGACGTAGGAAGCATCCAAAAATTGGAGGAGGGCTAGGTCAAAAAAGTTATGTTGTAACAGGCGTGGGCATACTTTCCAACACAACGGCTGCAGTCACAAATTTTAAGTTTTAAAGGGCAGCGCAGTATGTTGCCAAGGCTGTTTAAAAATTAGATTGTCACGCCGTAGAAATGAAACATGTGCTTAAATCTTTTGAAAACATAATCCATCCTCAGTATGGTAACGCTTTACATCTTTATAGTGCGTTTATACGGTATCAAGCAATTAGAAAACGAGAATAACAGGAGAGTTGTTTTTGCTTGGTAGAAGTTATTCGCAGGCCACAAAAGGCACTTGACGGGCCACATGTGGCCTGCAGGCCGTAGTTTGCCCACTCCTGTTCTAAAACAATAGAGATGACAGCTAATAACAAAATCTGGCCACAGATTATGCAATGTTAACAAAAACAATGCTGACAATCATCCTTATAGAAAGCCTTGATGACAAATATTGTTCTGGGTCTTACCTTGCATTGAGAATTCGGGGAAAAGAATGATTATGCAAAAAGGGCAATTTTTGGATGATTTAGAAAAGGCACCTTGGCATAGTTTGTCAAAAGTGGAGGACATGGCTCCTCTGGCCCCCTGGTTTTTACATCCCTGCCTTTGGCCTCGTTTCTTTTTTGTTTTTAAACATGTAATCTCCATCGACACTGTGTTGGGAAAGAGATGAGGCTTGCCTTTTAAAGCTGATGATGACATAAAATTTTATGCTTCATTGAACTCAAGAATAATCCTTGCTACATTATTTTCAGATGGGCAGCTAAGATCTATTGCCACAGATCAACCATTTCAATTTGAAGTAAAGGAAGGCGATAAAGATTACAATCAGTGTCATTATGAGGCCCTTGGAAAGGTATCTTCTTTAACTGCAGTTATCATTTTCGTTGGCATCACAGTTAGACCACATGTCTTCTGCCCTGAAATTGCTGAGCTCCATCCACACTTTTCCATATCATGGAGATCTTTCCATCTTTTAGAGATACTTTCATGGGCACTGCTCCCAAGAGGTCAGGATATTATCACTTTTCCTCTGAGGCGTGTCAGGACCACCACCAGCTTGACTCATTCACACTCTGCAAGTTTCACTGCCTAATCCATGAGCTCTATCCCACTAATCATCATTCATCCCATGAACATGCAATTTGCGGAATGTCTTCCCTCCTTGCTTTCCTGAATCCTAAAACTTACCACCTTTCAAAATTTAAGATGAATAAACTTGGTCTGATCTCCCTTTCCTCTTAGTCTTTCACAAAAATATTGCCATCTTCTGACATCCAAATACTGCTACATTAAGTTTCTAACTTGTCCATAGGTTCTCTTGCAATCTCTGGACAGTATTATGAGTCATTCATTCAGATGTGTAGTGATTAACTATTAACAAAAGTCATGTTAACTATGCAATTAGCAAATTCACTAGGATATTTTTTTGCACAGCCTATTTCATTTTCTGCATGCATGACAAACCTTGGAGTAACCCTATTCTTCTATTGTACTAATAGTACTTCTATTAATGTCCTTTAGCTGTTGTTAAAATCATAAGCCTCTCCTTGTTATTCTTGTTAGTTCTATTTAGAAACACCTGTAGTTAGGTCAGTCAAGTGCAAATTGCCTATCATTTGAGATATTGGTATTTTGCGTTTATTCTATATTGTAGATATAAAAAATTAAGCTATTATTGCTATTTTTCCCATTGTTTTCATTGCCATCGTGATTTCAGCCAAGCCAATTGGATGATGCATTGATGAATCGGACAACGTGAGTTGCATTCATTCAAATAAGGAAACAGAAAATTGGTTTTTATCACAGCTGAATTTTTCTTGACTGTGATTTTATCTCTTTGATCAGGCAATTGAAAGACACATATATGATCTACTTGTTCATCAAGAGGGTTTGAAAAAGGTCACTGTTCCTGTAAGTTTATCTGATATTCTTCAAAAATAATCTCTCTGTGTATTTGTGAACTGCTTTGTCATTCAGTTGTAATTCAATTTGGAGCCATTGATAGTGCCCATGAAGATGAGTGAAGTTGGTGATTGTGATGATGATAATGGATGTGATTCATTATGATTTTCGTACTTATATTGGTCATGATAAGATTTATTATTGTGATGATAGTCACCGTGATTGATGTTGAAGTTGATGATGATTATCAGTTGGGTCATAGACACATGCCACTTGATTATGATGGTGATTCTCTTTATAATCAGGAGGATGATGGTGATGAGGATGATGATGATGATGATGGCGATGATGATGATGACGATGATCATGATGACGATGATCATGATGACGATGATGATGATGATGATGATGACGACGACGATGATGATGATGTCGATGGTGGCGATGATGATGATGAAGATGATGGTAATGATGGTGATGATGATTATGATGAGGATAAGATGACGATGATTATGATGATGATGGTAGCGACGATGATTTCGATGGTAATGGTGATGATTACAATTATTATGATGATCATCGTTATTCATGCGATAGTACTAGTCATAGTGATTGAGGTTGACTGACAGTGTTACTTATGATTACCTTTTAGATTGATGCAGTAGAGGGTGAAGCAAAGAGTTTCATATTCATGTCAAACGATATTGAAAAATTCGATAAAATTCTTGTCATTATTCATGGGAATGGCGTTGTTCGAGCAGGCCAGTGGGCAAGAAGGTTCTGTTTTCTTTATCTTACTATTATCTATGTCTATTCGAATTTTTTTGCGTTGATCACTTTTGATCGTATATTCAAAATCCAGACGCGATGTATCAAGTTTTATCCTTTTATCGCTCTCATCTCGCAAGTCGATCTCTACTACATTAAAGGCAATTTTTCTCTCTCTCATCAGTTTGATAATCAACCACTCTATGGAAAGTGGAAGTCAAATACCATACATACAAGAAGCAAAGAAGGTATTTGTGCGATGCACTAAATTGATGCCATTTTAGGCCAAACAAATTGCTACAACTAGACTAGCCAAGGAAATCTTTGTTCATCTCAATATAACTTTTCATCCTTCAGGGCGAGGATGGATGAGGATAGCGAGAGAGAAAGAGAGAGAGATGGGGAGAGAGAGGAATGCTCGAAATTGTTCGGGAGGCTATCAGCTTGCAGTAGCCAAAATGGTTGACGACGATCCTGGGTTTCCACCCAACGTTGCAAATCCTTTCGCTAAACCCTATCTGCTATCATTCATGCACTTTGGGCGAATTTGTTTTGGGAGAAAAAACGATGTTAAACTTTTGTCCATCTCATGTATGCGTCGAAGGTACGAGAGGACTTTTCGGAGGTACGAGAGGAGCAATTTTTTTTTAGTGGGTTATGTTGAGGAAAGGCTATGGTGGCCTATACAAAGCCCCAACAAAGGAAGAAAGAAGAAAGCGAACAGCTAAGGGAGAGAGAGATTAGATCAAGTTTATTGATCTTAGGATTTGGCAGAATTTTACAAAAGAATATTCTCTTTCTCTTATACGATGCTTTGGATGTCCTCCAATTCGTCTCTTTGTAGCGGGGGTACGGAGTTGTCGTTTTAAACACAAATCAGAACAATGATGTTGAAACGGATAACGGCACTGTCAGAGTGAGTAGATTTTTACCGCCACTTTCTCGTTATGAATTACCTTCGAAGCCCCAATGGGGGAAAGTTCTTTCTGTGGCTTCGCTATAGGCCATTCGTTCCAAGGACTTCATGCTATGGAACGTTTCATATTCCTGTCTCCTCGTCGAATCCTACAACTTGTTTTGTTTCTAATTGAAATCAAAAATCGTGATTTTATGTCCTACTCCTTTACTGCTTTACCTTCCTTTGGGATTTCTATTATTAATGAACATTTTTATCCTAATTCTTAAATTTTATTGCGAAAGGATTTGAAAGTAAAATTGCTAGATCGATGGGACTGCTGCCTTCTAGATTCAGAATGAGTGTCCGAATTCAATGCAGACGATGTTTGCCAAGAATGCTGTTTCAAATTTTGAATCCACTTTGTTGCCATGCGAGTAAGAAATATTCGGTTAATGCATTGAAAAATTTCCATCTTCTTTACAGGGAAGTGAGTCCCCTGAGAACCATTTTATGTATGTATGGGACACAATCATACATCCCAAAAGTATCGATCATATTGCTGTAATGGCACACAGTTTTGGAGGAATCGTAATGGTTAAATGTGTAAGTAAATAGACAAGTAGATAGCAGATTTCATTAATGTATGCTTGGCTATGTATGTATTGCCACGTATGTTCGGCTATGTATGTATGGCTATATATGGCTATGCATGTATGGCTATGTATGTATGGCTATGCCTGGCCATGTATATATGGCTGGCTATGTATGTATGTATGGCAATGTATGGCTATGTATGTATGGCTATGTATGGCTATGTATGGCTATGTATGTATGGCTATGTATGTATGGCTATGCCTGGCCATGTATATATGGCTGGCTATGTATGTATGTATGGCTATGTATGGCTATGTATGTATGGCTATGTATGGCTATGTATGTATGGCTGTGTATTTATCTATGGCTATGTACTTATGTATGGCTATGCATGTATGTATGACTATGTATGTACGTATGGCTATGTATGTATGTATGGCTATATGTGTATGGATATGTATGTATGGCTGTGTATTTATCTATGGCTATGTATTTATGTATGGCTATGTATGTATGTATGGCTATGTATGTATGGTTATGTACTTATGTATGGCTATGCATGTATGTATGACTATGTATGTACGTATGGCTATGTATGTATGTATGGCTATATGTGTATGGATATGTGTGTGCATGTGCGTATATACATAAACCTGAGATTGCTAAGAGGTCTAGCTCGTACAATTTTGAGCTACTACTTTCAGAAAATTGTCACCAAGCTTGAATCGAGAGTGCCGTGCTATTTTCGCAATTATGATTACAATGGATTTTTATTAAGCTTTTTGTGGCTAAGCATGTGGACTCAGTAGCCTAATAATATAAGGCATGTTATGAATTATTTGCACTAGACCAGGAAATGATGTATTAGTGTTTGGTTAAGCCTACGGACTCATAATGCAGGGGTTGTGAGTTCGAATCCTGCACGTGTCATAATAAAAACGCCATCGGTGAGGAAAGCAACGGGAAACCACCTCATAAAATCCAATTCTCTAGAAACAACTCAGAGCTCTGTCTCTGGTTTCTGCTACGCTCAAAATCCAAGATGTGTCGAAGTTTCTACCTAGTATTGGAGGGTTGATTCTATGGCGACGAGAAGCCATGCTAATCCCGCTGTGTCCTGATCTGTCCTCTCGATGTAACCACACCTCACCACACCCAATGGTAACCTCATCCTAAAAACGTATGGGTAAGTGGCCTAGTGGCCTAGTGGCCTAGTGACTGAGTGGCCTAGTGACTGAGTGGCCTAGTGACTGAGTGGCCTAGTGACTGAGTGGCCTGTGAAATTTCCACCAGGTGACTTGAGTTAAGTTCCGACGACTGAGATTCGACTCCGGATGGTTGACCTTGGAGACCCCACCGCACAGCTCACCTTGCGGTCCTTGCAACAAGCCGTTAGTCCAGGAGTCCCATGCCTGGATGTGGCATGCAACTGGGCTTGATATAGATTCAACAAGCTAGATTCCCTTCCAGCCTTCTTATGATGAATAATGGAAAGACGAAAATACCTCGGGACTCACACGCCTGGAATTGCAGATAGCTGGCGAATGTCCTCGCCCTAAGCGAAAGTTAAGCTCGGGGTGGGACTGCAATCATCTTATGTCTTATGTCATATGGTCTGTGAGCAAGCACCTTTTCAGTGACATCTTAGCATTCTGATACATTAATTGTACAAGTCTTCAACCAGCGCCTCCACAGAGGCGTTCCCTCTGCACTGTTGGGAAGTCAGATTTGAGACCCAACGATACAGAGACAGGACAAATGTATACCCTGGACGCTCTTTTTTCTATATGTCGTTAATGGACACTGAGAAGCTTCTTTGATTATCGAGCAGTCTCTAGGTCCTTGTTATTGATGTGACCCTACCTGGTGATTCCTGCGCCTGGAATTACAGAGACCTTGTCATTCTCCTCGCTCTCAGTGAAAGTTAAGCTGAGGGTGGACTCGAACCACTTGACATAAGATTAACGCGTAAGAATCTTACCACTGACCTATCCTAACACCCGGACAATCTGCATGGCATACCCGATTTCGAGTGAGAGGAAGCAAGAGGCAGAGCTCCGAATTTTGTATGGAAGAAAAGTTTCATTTGCACGCTGCTTGCGCGTGCTCCCTCGTATTTGTTCCGTTCTGAATCATGTAGGATTTGAGCCCGTGACCCTCGCTTTACGAGTTTCCACTTTAAGATCACCATACTCTCCTGCATTCGTAGTGGTCTGAGACTTAGAAACCCAAGGATAAACCAACCATTGCGATCATTATTCTGTCTTTGTGCAGTGACAGTTTTACAAAAAGGGGTTTATCATAACGTGATAAAGTGCCGTGGTTTAATGGTTAAGCATGCGGGCTCACAACACAGAAATTATCAGTTCGATTCCCCAATGTGTCACTTTTAAAACGCCATTTGTGAGGAAGGTAACGGGAAGCCACCTCATGAATTCCACTTCCCTAGAAAAAACTCAGAGCCCTGTTTCTGGTTTCTGCTACGCTCGAAATCGAGTGTGCAACGCAGATTAGACTAGAACAATGCAACCTACTTTTAATCATAAGTTCGTTTTTCTGATTTTAATGTATTCATTTTAGGCTTTAGAGCGATTTGAAGAAATGCAAGACAGAGTTTTTGCCGTTGCAATGTCAGATTCTGTTCACTGTACAATGAGGCTTGGCAGATCACCCCAAGAACTGAACTTCATCGATTGGTTTAGAGAGGTACAGGAGAAAATCACTTTTATTATGAAGAAATGTTTGATTTTGCAAAATTCAAATATATATTTATATCTATATATATATATTCATTTATATATATACATATATTCATTTATATATATACATATATTCATTTATATATATACATATATTCATTTATAGAATAACGGCCACAGCCACAGCAGACACTGCCAACTGACCCATTTTGAGAGTTCATTCGAACCAAATATATTCTGTTAAGAATGACGTTTGCCAAAATATAATAAATATGAACGTAAAATATCTGATATAATATAATATATATAGAATAACGAAAGAGGAAAACCAGTACTATTTTAGATGTATTTATATATGTATAAATATATATATATATATATATATATATATATATATATATATATATATATATATATATATATATAGTTATAGTCTGTCTGACGAGTGCCTTCGCACGAAACTCAGAGTAACAGAGAATCGGTCTCTTCCTTTTCTGCATTCCTGCTATCAACGCTCTGTACTTTGTACATAGAGCACCATATGGTGGTGAAGACAGCACCCTCTATGTGATATATATATATATATATATATATATATATATGTATATATAAATGTATCTATTATATATGGACACTGAGAAGCTTTTTGCTTTTTTTGCTTATCGACCAGTGTCCAGGTCGTTCCTCTCTGTGTGACTACTATACTAAGATGATGGTGATGTTTCATCTTTGAACGTTTCCTTCTTCCACAGCGTGCTGTGAATTGGGTTGCAAGTAATTCACCTCTAGATACACACGTGGAATCATCAAGTGCTATTGACAGTAAAAGGGTTTCAGCCGGTAAGTCCGTGGCTAGCTCGCTTTCTCGTCTTTCATCCGATGGAGAGAGACGTGCCTATCACGTGTGAGTTCATTGATTTGAGTTGATTAGGAGTTGATGTTGAGTTGATTATGAGTTGATTTGAGTTGATTATGAGTTGATGTTGAGTTGATTAGGAGTTGATTTGAGTTGATTAGGAGTTGATGTTGAGTTGATGTTGAGTTGATTATGAGTTGATGTTGAGTTGATTATGAGTTGATTATGAGTTGATGTTGAGTTGATTTTGAGTTGAATATGAGTTGATGTTGAGTTGATTTTGAGTTGATTTTGAGCTGATTTTGAGCTGATTTGAGTTGATAAATCAATCTCCCGAAACCGATTGATGAATGCGTAGTGGCAAGAATTACAAAACGAATATGTTTGATTGATATTTATATTGTTATGATTGTTTTTATATTGATTGGTTGGTTTGATGATATTGATTGGTTGGATTGGTATGACCCAATGCAATAACTGATTGAATGATTCCATTGATTGATGGTTTCATATTACTGCTTTGTTGCTAAATAATTTATTTTTCTTTAGTGAGTTATGTTTGGGAAAGGCCATGGTGGCCTGTACAAAGCCCAACAGAGGAAGAAAGAAGAAATCATAAGGCTAAGAGGAGAGAGAGATTAGACCAAGTTTATTGATCTTACATTTGAAAGATGGCAAGTTGTAGGATTGAGTGAGTTATGTTGAGGAAAGGCCATGGTGCCCTATACAAAGCCCAACAGAGGAAGAAAGAAGAAAGCGAAAAGCTAAAAGGAGAGAAAATATGATTGACATGGCATTTGTATGGCATTGACCCGGTTACTCGAATCATTTATCGATTCAATTGATTGATTGGTTGACTGATCGACTGATTCGTTGTTAGGATGGATTATTTTGTTGTTTCCTCGGTTTATTGACTATTTCGATCGATGATTGATTGATTGCTTGTCTGATCAGCGATTGATAAAAAAATATCCCGACTGTTGGATTGCCTGATCGGTCGGCTGATGGATCAGTTCCTTGGTTGATTCATTAAATGTGTGAATTTGACTGTCAATCATGAATCGTATGATAGAGTGATTTGCTGGTGAATGATTGAGTCTAAGATGATACTCAAAGCACTGTGTCTGTCGTTACCCATTGAGTTCTTAATTAGTCCTTGGATAAAAACGGCTTTATTGAATTTTTGTCGTCTCCTAAGGAACTACAAGACACGTTGAAACATCATGGAAGGCATTTCAATCTGTTTTTAAATTCTTCGAAGACAAACTCAATCAGCATTTAGGGACGAGGTCGAGACGCGAATGTTTGTCTTCGGCTCCGCCTGCCGCGGATGAGAAGAATCAAGAACGAAACAGCGTACACTCAGTCGAGAAGGAAGCCCAAATGTGTCAACAATCGACAGGTAGCGACTCTTCAATTACCGGGAGAGAGGAACAAGCCGGCAACGTTATCCAGAATCCCCAGGCTTAAATTGATATGTCACAGGACACAGCCAAGTCTGATTCTGATGGGACTTTGGAAGGCAGCCGTGGAAATTTAGCAGCTTCTTGTGCGTTCACCAGAGATCAGTCGATGTTAAGGGATACTCAATCTGCCAAGTCGACTGAATTATGATCAAAGTTTATTAAGTAGAAAACCAGTCTGAGATCAGTAGTGTACCTTTGATTATTGCCATTAGTTGATCAAGGGTACTGCTTTGCATGTTTTGGGCAAGAGTCCCCCGCTGGATAAGAAAATTTGGGACTGCCTCAGTATAGAGCTACTACCCAGAGCTCTCAAGCCATGTTAGATGAGCACTTTCCTTGCCGTACTTTGCCCCCAGCTTCGCGGCATGCAGGGAAGTAGGTAGCATCTTGAGCTGGGGGGGGGGGTATGACACTTTGAGGACACTTTTTTCACGAGAAGGGCATTTTAATATGCGTTGGATTAAAGAACGAATAAAGCTATATTCAATGGAAAATGTTGAGAATTCTGATGACTGATTGTTTTCACTTCAGAACACCCCCAAACGATAATAAAACGTAATTGAAGTACAACCAAAAATCATGTAGGGCAAAATTGCTTTTCTTCATAGAATTACCATTATTACATAGGAAAATATTACATAGGAAAATATTACATAGGAAAATATAAGCCAGGCATCATTTGAAAGAACTTTGCGAGTGGAACTTAAACTGCAGTCTACATAAACTCATTTCTAAAAGGGAAGAAATTGGACGAGAGGGGCATTTCGTGAATAAAAAGGGCAATTTTTGGTTCACTGGAAATCTTGGGGGGCACGTGCTCCCAGTGCCCCCGCTTCCTGCGTCTCTGGCGCCAGGCACCCATTTACTGGTGGTTGGACAAGTAGATGCCACCCAGAAACGTGCAAGAGCGTATCACTACCTTAGGCGCAGCCCCGAACAATAACACCACGTTTCTGTACCACATAGGAATATGACCAGTTGGGGTTGATATCGAGAAGGTGATTTTTCATACATTCATTAAAAAGAAAATTTTTTCATTTGACTTAAATACAAGAACCTTTCGCGGTTGTGAGGTATGGTTTTGGAGCGTTAGGAATTTATTTTGGAGTTAAATGCTGTTTGATAAAGGATTGATTTGATTTTCTGTATCTAAAGACCTGTGCAGGAATGTGATATCAAAGAGGTTTGTTTAATGGTTTGATTTAATAGAGAATTTAGAAATGAATGCAATGCTATGATTCTATCGTTATTTTTGCCGTGTTATAAGTAGATGACAAAAGTTTGGACGATTAAGTGAAGGGATGGCTTTTTACATTTTGAAATGTCGATATTGTGATGAATTACGCAATTGAATTGGTGCAAGGATAACTCAACGTTTGAGGGCTTCATCGCAGGCCCCACCCCAAACTGAGCTCTCTCTCTTGAAGTGAGAGGGAGTCCCAAGCTCTGTCATACCAGGTGTGGCAACCAAGGATGCAAGCACGCCGAGAGAAAGGACCAAGGCACTGCGCCGTGTACATATACAAGTTCCTTTGTTTCTCGCCTCTGTTTTTTCTTTATATGCACTGTTTTGAGAGACACTAATATATGTAACCTAGAGAATGCCTTCGGAAGCTAGGTAGAACTGAAATAATGTTTATATCGTAATGTATTGGAACATTTTCACAGACGAAATTGTTTATTGTGCTTTTTTACGTGGCATTCCAGTACAACACCAATAACCTTTCATATTTTAACACGTTAGTTTTTCAGTCAGTGATTTACTGTCTTCAATCAAAGATCTGTATGAAAAAAGAAAGACTATGCATTTCTGTTACAAAAGTGCTGCGGTGGAGAAAGCTTTAATTGTAATAAAGTTAAAAATTACAGTCCACAAACTGGCAAAAATTATCTAAAAATCCACGTTTGTCTCCGCGGTAGATACTTGAAATTTTAAGAGTGTCGTTTTACTTTGCAAGTTATCAAACAATCTGCTAAAAATCTTTGCTCCTTGGAGCTTAGAAGTAAGGGTGGATACGAATCACTGACAATTGTTTGAATGAGCAAGAGTCTTGCTACTGAGATATTCTGCAGGTGTGACAGAAATATTTAAGCACTTGTTCTTGAATATTTTTCAAAAAATTAACTCTTTTTATCCCGATTCGCCTGCATTAAGCATGTGATAGTCATGTTAGTTTGCCAACCGTATTTTTATCGCACTGTAGTTAATATGGGCTTCGATTTAATGATGCACCCATCCTGAGACAGGATTAATATACAGCAGGTATATGTACAAATTCTGCAATTGCAGCCCTCAGAAGCCCAGCTTTTTATGTTTTTGCCAGAAAGGAAGTTAATTTGCTGCTCTCAAATCACAAGAGTTGGTTCAAACCCATGTGATTAGAAGCGTTTTGCGACAGCCAGAAATAACACCAGCACAGCAGAGATTTCAGTGCAACAGCAACAACAGTCAAAATGGACGTCTGTGTGCAACACGAGAAGATGTCATTTTTCATTGCTTTTCTTTGCACATTCAACGTTTTGACTTGCACAAGAAGTGCGAGAATCCTTGTCTATCCTAATGATCTTTACAACAATGCCGAGTTTAAAAGTCTTGTCAAGATTGGAGGGACACTCGCAGAGCGTCATGAAGTGACACTTCTTACCAACAACAAATGCACACCTGATTCAAGGGAGGCCAAGAACAGCACAGTCGTTACGTATGCCTTGCCTGACGATCTAATTGTAGCAGAAATAGGAAAATATATTTTACAGGGGAATAACTTCTTCAAAATGACGAATAGGGAGCAATTAGAAGCAAGGATGAACATCTGTCAAGCACTTCTAAAGCGTCAATACCTTACGATTCAACTACAATTACAGAATTTCGATCTCATCATTGCCGATAATGACAACATTTGTGCGAGGGTCTTGATAGATTACCTCAAGATCCCAGCTGTAGTATGGTGCTACAACAGCCATGACATCAGCTGTGATTTTTTCGACAATTCCGTAGTAGCAGTCACATCAAAACAAGATTTCTTCTTGCGACTAAAATTTGCCATGAACTATTTCTTATACCTTAACCTGTATCAGCCTTCGTTCATCTTCCGGCCCTTTGACGAGTTGAAACATCGGTACGGTTATGGTAAAGGACTATCAGTTTCTGGAACATTCTTCAGAGCAAAACCCCTGGTAATACTAAACGCTGATTTTTCTGTGGACATGCCTCGAGCAGTTATGCCGTTTGTTGTGCCAATAGCTGGGTTACTTTTCAAGGAAGTAGAGAAGCTGCCAAAAGATATTGATGAGTTTCTTGCAAAATCTGGTAAAAATGGCGTCATTTATATGGACACACCTGCAACAGACGATTGGTTGATTCAAAGACATTTTGCAAGTATTTTAGAGACACTTATTCAAAATGACTACAGAGTAATCCTTAAAAGTGGATTCAACAGCAGCAAAAAATTGTCCATTAAACTTAGAAGTATACCATCCAGTCTTGCCAATACAGTTCTTGCTGATAAGAGAATAAAACTGATAATTACGAGATGCCATCAAAGCTCAGTCCATCAGATGGCCTTCTATGGGGTTCCTTCCATTTTCCTGTCTACATTCAAAAGCAATGCAGACTATTGCAACTCACTGCTTGAAGAGCATGAAACTGGAATAGTTCTCAATATCATGGAGACAGGTATTCAGAAAACGCTTAAGCAAATAAACAATCTGATGACTAATTCAATGTACAAGGACAATGCAGCAAGATTATCGAAGATTTTTAAACATCAGATCAAAGGATCGAAAGATAGACTTTTTCACTGGGTTGACTTTGTCTCGATCTATAAGAGAGTTGATTCTTTGCACAGAAATAACACCACGAGGCTTCCCTGGTATCAACAATATATGTTGGATGTGACCTTTTTTGTACTTTTTGTAAGTTTTGCATTGCTTGTGTTGATTACACTGATTGCATACTTTCTTATAAAAAAGTTACTTAACAGTTTTTTTGGCACCCAGAGAAAGAAAAGTAAATTGAATTAATAAGATTCTGCTACATGGTTTCAGTCTAAGAGCTTTTCGGCCTTTTCTTGAAAATTCATGTTGGTTATTTGCAGGGGAAGTAGACCAAAAATGCACTGCATGCTCCATTTTGAGTGTAGCAGAAACCAGAGACAGGGCTCTGAGTTTTTTCTAGGGAAGTGGATTTTATTAGATGGTTTCCTGTTGCCTTCCTCCCTAATAGTGATTAGCATATTCGATTTCGAGCATAGCAGAAGCCAGAGACAGGGCTCGGAGTTTTTTTTAGGGAAATGGATTTTATTAGATGGTTTCCCATTGCCTTCCTCATCAATGTCGTTTTGAAGAACTGAAAGAAGCATTTGGCATCTGGAAGATACTTCTTTCCTGCAGTGCTCAACAGCTGAAAATCTAACATTGTTACCATCTTATGCGTGCATTGGAATTTCCTTTGACCTTTTGTACCTT
Organism: Pseudorhiza aurosa; assembly: GCA_964026355.1. Classification (NCBI taxonomy): domain Eukaryota; kingdom Metazoa; phylum Cnidaria; class Scyphozoa; order Rhizostomeae; family Lychnorhizidae; genus Pseudorhiza; species Pseudorhiza aurosa. The sequence goes on from OZ032122.1 coordinate 7,144,861, forward strand.
TTCTCCCGGCACTTAATATTTCTGTTTGGGTAACCTTGCATGCTTTTCATCCTAAATTTAACAGATGTTTACAACTTCAATGAACATTCCTAATGAGATCGAAAATACA
>OZ032122.1:7149969-7284969 GCA_964026355.1 Pseudorhiza aurosa
ATAAACTATCGTTTGAAAATGTCTGTTCATCGAAGCTACCCTGAAATGAGTGAAGAACTAGTATGTAGTACAACTGTATAACTTCTTCGATGCTTCTAACAACAGCGCGATAGCCAAATGAGACACATGACCCACAGAATAATCGACAAGAGCGTCTTAATGCAGGCCCCAGCAGAGCAGCGAGGGAGGTCATCCCATCTTCGTTGGCGCTAGACCAGGGAAGCTCCTTACGCTGGGGTGGCGTAACACACCTAACATCAGCTCCCATGCAATTCAACACACAAGCAAGAGAGCATAAGCTGTGTCGAACATTCGCTGAGCCAAGGAGGATTGGTACTGAGCCCGTTTCACATTCCTCGACGAAAGTTCTACCATCTGAGTTAGCTTGTCCTTTGACCAACGTCCATAGTCAACAACTACTGATGATAAATTGGACACACACAAAAAGAACAACCTTTATTGTCCCTGAATATATTCTAACAGTCTATTTGAGATTAAGTTCTCTTCTATTCGTTTATCTTCTATTTATTCAACCTATCTATATTTCCATTTTTATTTCATATTATGCTTTATCTGTTCTTGCTGTTTATCTTTATCTATCAACTATGAACTATTGTTTCACGCACTTAGCGTTTTATCTTATATTGTAATTAATTTATCCTAAGTTATTCAGCATTATGATTTAGTTACTTCTACATCGATTGTAGTTCATGTTCTCAAGTGAATGGACCATTGTAAATCAGCTCCGGCGGACGGGCTACCCTCCTTAATTGAATCAAGTGCAGTTGAACTAAATTTGCTCGCATATGAAGAGAATCGGAAAATAAACTTACCCGAATCGTCCCCAACAAGTCCGTGCCACACACTGCTTCGTTTGTATTTCTGTATCTTGTTCAGCAGAATATTCGGTCCCATTCCCCGCGGGCCGAAAGCCCAAATCGCGTCGACTGCATTATGCCAGTAATCTCCAGCCAAGTCGAAGGCCTCTTCCAGTTCAGAATGAAACGCTTTGATCTTGTCTTGAGTGTCTTTGGTCAATGCAGCTCTCAGTTCCTTCCTTTCCATCAGAGTTACTCCAGCTGAAACTTGCGTGATTATTTTCAACAAATCTGAGTTCGACTCTAAAAGTTTCGTCACTGTCATCGGCAAGGGAACTGCTTGTAACGAAACGCAGCTCTGCTTATTTGCAGTCCTCGCTTCGATTAGGCCAACATCAGCGCATACGCTACTTGCCTTCTTTCCATCGGCTTGTTTCAGCCACTTCACCTCGTCTTTGCTGAGCTCCTCCGTTGAGTCCTGCGCACCATCATCCGCCTTTTTAATCGTGTCGTTCCACGCTTGTATTTCCCGCAGCATAAACGCGGGTAGTCTCTGAATGTGATGTGACGTGTTCTGATCGGTTATCTCCTCATTGACCATGTCAACCTTGGGCCGTTCTACGACCGTCTCTCGGAATGGGGTGATCGGGGGAGACACAGCAATTTTGATGCATGCATATCTGTTACGTAGATCGTCCAAACATCTTTGTAAATGAACCTCTCCCGCAGTTACAATCACATATTCCCCTGTAACGGATACTCTTAGCGTAGCATAGACTGACATAACGAAGACTGAAAACTCTAGCAAATCTAAAACTGGCTGTTCCTAACAAATCGGTACTGATTTTAGATTCCATTATTCCGGACAGCAAAAGTGACTTTGATCTTCTTTCAGTAAACCCAAACACTTTCGATAACTCAAACTATATTTATCGGAAATAACAATCGGTAATACGCATGAAAATTCGAGAGAGAGTCGAAGGAACAACTCACCTGTTTCCTGAACAAGCACTTGAACGCATGGATCGGCTTGATTCAAAAGCTTCAGTCCGCTGACAAGTGCGGGTAACTCACTTGGTTGTTCCGGCTCAATTGCGACTCGGACGATTGGCCGCGCTTCAAATGGCATAGGTGTAAAAGCAGGACAGGCCAGTGTGCTTGACAGAGTCGCTGACTTCAGTACGAGCTTCTTCAAACCATTTATTGCTAGATAAATCAGAAATATTACTTTATGAGATACCTTCCAATCGGAAGCGTTTCCACAGAACAGAGAAAAATAGGAGACGTAAAGATATTGCAATGAAATGACGAAAATTAGGGTGGAATTTTAACAATTATTCATCAGCCAAAGTATCATTACAGATAGGTGCTGGCAACTTGGTGCTTCACAGTTGTGTGAACCAAGGGCTAAAGAAAGTCCCAGAATAATAGCTTGAATCAAGTTTATGAGAAAGAAATGTAGACGAAAACTTACCGACGATGTTTCCAGCGGGCACTTCATCTAAGTTCTCCAACTCTCTCCCCATCATTAGGTACAAATCACCGACTAAGAACAGCGACATGTGCTTTGTCACATCAACATCCTCAAACGCTTCAAAGCCAGATTCGTTGGTCTCTCTTGGATAGATAAAGAATAATCAGGCAATTATCATTACTGGCATCGTTCACTTATAATATTATCTGCAAAATGGTAGATCACGGCTTGATGCCACGGTCAAACCAGAGTAGATCTCAGAAATGAAGTAGCATCAAAAAAAACCAGGCTTTTGAAAATCATCAAGGAATCTTCAGGCAATACTGTAAGCTATGATTTTAGATTTCTTCTCTTTTCTTTTAAACGGGGCAGGCAGTGAAAACAGGAATATTTTTTGAAGCTTTTTATCCTATCAAAATAGCATTATTGTTGCCGTATGTCTTTTAAATCTTGGTTTGTCTTCTTGTAGATCCAGATCTAGTCCATAGGTCTTCGGATAAACAGGGTCTCATAAGTCAGTCAACAGAATTTTCCTGAGGATGTGAGCAGTGCCCATAAGTGTAATCTTCTGTAGTGTCATCGTCATCATTATCATCATTTCTCTCTTAGAAATGATGAAAGAGCTTGACTTGACGAAAACTCGAGGCAATTCATAGTGTAAGAAGATTGGTAAACGCTACCATCCGATCGACTTACTATGTTTTTTGCTGTATAAACAAAGAATGGTTGGATCCAGAACTGGTGACATTGTAAAATTTTAGATCTAAAATAGATCTTAGACGATACCTTTATATAAACATTTCTTTCTTTTTCTTATCATCTTTTAATATAGATTTTGATTTAACTTCATTTATTTCATATACAAATTTACTTTACTCAGGCAAACCACTTGCAAACTGCCTAATTATAGAAGGGCTTACAGTTACATGGTTAATATTTTCATAAATAAGAAGTTTACAACGAATTTATTCAGCGTTATGAAATTGCGAAATTGATTCTTAACATTCTCTTTGTAATATCTATTTTAAGAATTCAGCAGTTCTGGATCCAACCATTCTTTGTTTTTTTTAAAGCAAAATACTTAGCGAGTCGATCATATGGTAATGTTCATCCATCTTCTTACTATGAACTTCCTCCTGTTAATTGTTTTTTTCTTTCTTTTTTAAACTTCGTTTTGATATATAAACTAAATATACAAATACAAATCTCTCTAATAATAGGTAATTTGTATTCGGCTGACCTAAATACAGGTATTTCTAGTATAAAAAAATGAATGAATGAATAAAATACTAAAATGACAAATAGAAAAAAAAAGAAAATATACATTCAATAAGAATAATTAAAGGTCGAAAGAAGGCTGCTAGTAGGATAGGAGGTCTGGGTTAGTCCAGGGTTTGTTGCGCATGCAGATAATAATAATAATAATGATAATAATAAAGTTGTTCTGTTAGCCCTTGGTCACTAGTTGTGACTGGTCTAAGAGGAGCAATTATGGCAATTGGAACAGCCAGAGCTGAAACAGAAAATAATGATATACGAATATTTAAACTGCATGAACATTTCAACTTTTTAATGCAGTTGTTAACATGTGTCCAGGCAGACGCCCGCGATGCCCTCGGCAGGCGGGAGTAGAGACGGAAAACACACACCGGCGACCCACATTAGTGGACAAGTCAGGAGAAGAAGAAGAAGAAGAAGAAGAAGATTAACATGTGTCCAGCAAGTAAAATAAAGATAAAAGTAGGGAGTATTTAACATCTACAGCTACGTTGAAAGAAAGCAATCCCTTCACTATAAGTCAAAATTTAAGGATCTTGCGATGGGCCTTACCCTAGACATCACAGCGATGTGGGAATGACCTTGACTTGGATTCTACTTTACTAAAAGCTTCGACGCAACGACAAGAAGGGAGTTTATGAAATTAGGAGGATAATCACGACGTTCTGTCAGGAAAGTGAAAACGGGATATCCACGCAAAAAAATCAACTTTGTATCAACCTGCTGATCGAATTTAATTCCACATTCTGCTCCTTATCATTTTCCTTTCTCAACTTAAGTCCTTTTTGTGGATCATACTTTGGACCAAGCACGTACAGCTTCTGTCCCTTTCTCAGTGTGCCACTAAAGATCCGCGCGAATGCAATAAAAGCTTCCTCGTCATCGTCAATACCCTCCGCATTTTTGTCCGCTTCTGTCTCAGCACTTGCTACTTCGGTGTTTTCGGGCTTGATTGCATCCATCTGGTTCTCTTTCGATTGGTTCTCTTTCGGTTGGTCCTCTTTCTGTTGGTTCTCCTTCGGTTGGTTCTCTTTCTGTTGGTTCTCTTTCGGTTGGTCCTCTTTCTGTTGGTTCTCCTTCGGTTGGTTCTCTTTCGGTTGGTCCTCTTTCTGTTGGTTCTCCTTCGGTTGGTTCTCTTTCTGTTGGTTCTCTTTCGGTTGGTCCTCTTTCTGTTGGTTCTCCTTCGGTTGGTTCTCTTTCGGTTGGTTCTCTTTCGGTTGGTCCTCTTTCTGTTGGTTCTCTTTCGGTTGGTTCTCCTTCGGTTGGTTCTCTTTCGGTTGGTCCTCTTGCATTTTGACTTGTGCATCTCTACTGGCAGCCTGTCGTTCTAATTGCCTTTGCTTGACGATTTCTCGCCTGCGCTCAATCTCAACGTGATTAAGAGGCCTGGAACAGAATAACGTTGTGACAGGCAGCTACAAATGAATGCATTTATACAAAGAGATCGCTAGGCAAATTCCAGAAGCTAATGACTCCTCTTGGAACTATGTCCTTTGCCTTGGTAAGACTACTTCTGGACACACGTTTGTAACAGCTTCAAGTAGGTCAAATGTTTATACAGTTTAAATATTCGTATATCATTATTGCCGTTATTATTATGTTGATAATTTTACATTAAGCCCAATACCTCATCGAGTAATATCCTATAACCTAGGGCAAGGGAAGGCAAAGTTTCATGCACTTTATGACTGTAGCACTACGGTAGTATTAATCTTTTGATTTTGTAAGAACAGTATAGTCGGTCACACGGATAGTACACGTGGCAGTAAATGAGCCGTCCCATTCAGTAATAACTTTTGCATCAGTACGATCTAAATGAGCCGTCCCATTCAGTACTACCGTTTGCAATTCTTGAAGACAAGAGTTCCCTGGAATTCACTTGGCATGGTCTTGAGTTTCCCATATTATTATTATTACTATTATTATTATTACGCAATGCTACGAGAAATAAGTGGCAGTGCCTGAAAATACGGTCATTGCTGTTGTAACTAAAGATTTGAGGTAAACGGCCCTGGGTTGAGATGCATTCCTTGGCAAAGCGTAAAAACTTACCGTTTACGATGTTTCGGGAGTGCATCTTGAGATACGGAAAACATCTTCGACACAAAAGCTATAACTGGAGATGCCCCGTCAGAAGTGCAGCTCACAAAATCTAAGCAAAGGGGAAAGAGAAAAAATAGGCATTCATTGTCAGATGAAAAATTTGCGAGAATCGAGCTACAAATTCGTCCTTACATTCATCTATAGCATCTAGCAAGTAGTGCCGAAGAGCATTGGCTTAAGAGTTCGACATCGTGACTCTGGCGGGAGCTTTGGGTGCAAAATCTGCACGGTTCGCAAGAAAAAACATTCACACGCAGGCGCTTCGACTATTATATGAATACGAAAAAAATACACATTGCTTCTACCATCATTAAGGCCATCAATATATGGGCTGTACGATCAAACTATCAACCTATGGCCATCTATCCATCCATCCATCATTAAAAATTCACTCGCATTGCGAAACTTCACTATCAATATTTGTGACAAAAATCACTGAAGCGTTGCTATATTTTTTAGCACACAGCACATTGGGGAAGAGAATGGGGGTTCAACGGAAAGTGAAGAACCAAGGCCATAAACACACTGATAGCTTACACTTGTGATTCATACAAAAACGAAATTACGTACACGCATACATACATACATGCATGCATGCATATATACATAGATACATACATACATACACATGCAGACAGTTACATACATAGCCACATATATACAATTACATACATAGCCACATATTTTACAAAGCAGCATTTATAGGAAGATCCAACTTGGGTCTTAGAGGCGTGAAACTACAACACTATTGGGGTAGTACCTGATTTTAACTGCTGCGTTTGAGTTGGCAATGAGTCGAACTTCTTCAGACCACCACACATTAATTTTTCGATCCTTTCCTCTGGCACAGTTAGCGGATTTGGAAGCTTCGCTGACACCATACTGAGGACGGCATCTGAGAGAGGCAGCCACTGACGTAAGACAGCTTGGAGGTGAGACTTCGGATCGCTGTTGCGTGTGTCTCTTGCTGATAGTTTTAGACCGAGGCTTGCAACAATTTTTTCAATTTTATCTTTGTCCCTGCAAAAAATAGTGTAAAAAGTGCAATTTGTTGGCGAAATATCAGTAGAATCCTACGCACCAAAGAAGCATTTTAAACTCGTTTAATCATCCACTTGAGTGCAACAACACAAATTTACCTCTTCTCTAATATCGTTTCATGAACTGTCCACAAATTTTCTAAAATGAATTGCACAAAAAGGGGTTTCTTCCCCTTCGCCTGCGCCCCTTTCATGATTCGCTTCGTCTTTGTGTTCAAGTAAAAGTCCCCCCATAACGTCTTATTCAGCAACTGTGAATTCACGCCCAGCTTTTTCGAAAACATTTCTGCAAACTCACATATCCTGCAAGTAAATGAGATATGACGAGAGCGAGTCAGGCATACTTCAAGAGACCAATGGCCTCTTAGCAACGTAACAGAAATGGGCCAACCGCCCCCATTCGAACCCAAAGAGTTCCGAAAAAAATAGCCAAAGTGACAAAAATGCCGTAATTCTATTAAGAATATGTGAAAAAAGATGATTGACTTTCTACGAGCTCCAGTGACAACTTATAACTGCGGGATTCTAAAACTCATGGGCGCTGGGAAAAACGATGTTTCCGTGCTTCAAGCTATCAAAAAACAAACTAATGCAACTTCTATTGATATTCTCATGGGGCTTGTTTGAACTTGACTAGGTACAAGGGATCTATAGCTATTGGCTATCATTCTCAGAGATGAAACGTGATTGTGGCTCAATGGCTACAAGTGTCTCGTTTTCCAATAAATACCACACTATTGGAACTGAAAGGCCTTTATGACAAAGCTCATTGAATTCACATTTTAAATTTGTAAACTAAATAGCCATCCCCCTCCCGGTGCTTTCTTTTGCAACAAACATCTCCAATGGTCAATAAAAAGGACAACAGGAGGAAGTGAATTTCATTGTGCTCCACTTCTCCATCACTCAAAAGATTGATCCATAACTCAAACCTTATTAAAAACTCACCCAAATGCCCAACCATCGACTGCACTGGCAAAGATCACATTCCCTTCTTCGGGGGAAAAGTAAATATTAGAATCATCCGCTTCTACAAGCCCTGAGTCCCAATCATAGACCTGCAGGAGATGAGGAAGGAATAATGACTTGTGTGCTTCTGTGAATAAGACATTGGTTTTATGAAATTCAAAGTCGAAGCATACCTAGCAGTGTCTCTGTAAGACAGACATGGATCTTAGAATACCTCACTTTGCAACCTCTTACAAGCAACATACTATTTCGCATTGAGGTGTGACTGTGTGGAATAAACTAAGCACTGAAATAAAAACGTCCTTTCTTCGGCTTTTTTCAAAAATTTGACAAATCTCTCCATCTAGCATATGAGTGTCGGAGGGATGAGCCTTGAGTGCTTTCACCGACTACATTCTTCAAAAGAGATTTATAACTTTCATTTAAGCTAACCATCCATTTGGGATGACATTAAGAGGTAGCCGCTATGCATGTGTGAATGATGTGATAGCAGCAGAGACGAGTGCTCAATGATCTAGCCAGGTTTAACATTGAAGACATCACACGTGCTACACTCAACAGAGACGCTTGGAAAGAACCGATTCAGTAAGAGGTGATCCCAGCAACGCCAGCCAAACTGTAATGATCCTTGATTATAACCAGAAGAAGCTGTCATCTCAATTGAGGTAAAAACGCCAGTTTTAAAAAACAAATAAAAAATTCTCACTTGGTCATCATTACTATCCGGTTTAGCATGGTCGCTATCTTCACTTATGGCCTTGCTTTCTGTATTCTGTTCCAGAACTTTTGATGTGAATAAAGACGCAGTAACAGCATTGACCTTGAAGAAAAATTGAAAACAAATTAACGCAATAGATAAGATTAGCAAAAATTTGAAAGATTCTTGAATTCCAAACTGGTGACTGATTTCATCAAAAGTCAAGCCAATATTTCTTTCTATGAAAATCGTCTTTCCCACTGAACGGGAATGAGAAGACTTTCCCAAATACCCTGACAATTGACAGTGATGACAAGACACTATTAACAACAATTATTGTTATCCCTTCTGTAAGTAGTCTGAAATGAAGATGGCACTTCTTGTAAAGGTGGATTCAGTAAATGTAAAAGTAGTCCAAATAGGCAACTTTGTCTAATTCAAACTCTTTGGAGGATCGTGAAAATGTTTGAATTAAAAAAAAGTTTGAATCACAGAGATTCAAATTAAACAGCTTTTTCGCTACGAGATTTTCAAGGGACCTGAAAATTCTGTTCGGATTAGCAAAAGTTTGAATTACACGAGTTTGAATCAGACAGAGCAAACTGTATTTTCACTTTACAGTGGCTAAAAGTCTGCAAAACTGAAGACTGTATACAATTGGTACAATAGTCAACAACTGATTAAAACAGACATCATTTAGAAAGATATTAGCATACTGCAAAGTCTTCAGCTAAAACGGGATGAATTTCTATCAAGGCTGATTTCAAAATTTTCTGCTCAAAACCACTGACCTGCTCTAGTATTTGCTGCATATGTAGGTGTGCTTCTATTGGGCTAAGCTTCAGTTCTGTGATAAGCCTGTCCATTTTATTGAGTACAAGACATGGCTTTATATTTTCTAGCCAAGCTTGACGCAGTACGGCATGGGTCTGAAACGAAAACAAATTGGAACTCAGCTGATGGACTGCTCGCTAATAGAAAGCCATAGAGGAATACCTGATTGGCATACCAAGAATTTTTCTTAAGCAAATTCTGAACTCGAAAACGGACTTTCAACTCAGAGTGTATTTTTGGTTGCACAAAGTGATACCAGGTAAGAAGATGAAGAATATGTTGCAATGGGGGCAAGCAAAATGCATATGCAGCCTAGACATGTAGGGGATTAATCAAACATGTCCTTACAGCATGTCCGTTCTTTTGAATGAAATTGACTGCACGGTAGAGAATGATTCAAGCTGACTCACCTGAGGACAAACACCCTCTACAACATCAACAAGAACCAAGGCTCCATCACACAACCTAACTGCTGTTGATACCTGAAAAATTGAAACTCTGTTGCATCAGAAGTCAAATAGTACCAAGGAAAAGGGCTTATAGGTGCACACATCGTCTTTCAAAAATTGACATGTCCCTCCATCTATCACATGAGTAGATTACAAGAAACTTAGAAGCTGTGTACATCAAACAGTGCACTGATTCTCTACCTTAGTGTGACCGTACCTCATGCTTTATTGCCTCTCGGACCCTAAATTCTCTGCATGTTAAAAGAGAGAATAGATGGCAAAGACTGTCCACTGAAGTTGATACAAACAGCCTTGTAATTAGGAAATCATTGCTCCTTAATTTTCTCTTACGGTTTGCACATAGGGCCTTGGAGAGATGACTAAGAAAATACAACTAAATAATTATGGCTATATTTCACAAAATTACTTTAACCTTTGAAAAAGAGAAATTGCATCAAATACCTCACTTGAGAAATCAATGTGGCCTGGTGAATCAATCAGATTTACTAAAAAGTTTTCCCCACCTGCAAAAGAGCACAAAGAACAGTTTTAAAATACTAAGGTGATGTGTGCATTCAATTATGTACCGATAATAATGATGAGATTTAACATGGAACAAAACTAATGAAAATGACTTTTCACTGTTCCCGTTACACTTCCTAAAATACGTTTCTTTTAGGACAGTGATATTAATACAATAATAACTTTTCATATTCATACAGGTTAATTTGTTCAGCAAGTAAATTACTGTCATCAATCAAAGATCCGTTAAAGAGGAGTGCTTCTTGAAACAAATCACATTGTTCAACTGAAAATTTTCTTGCCAAAGATAGAAATAGTATGTTTTTCACACTGCATATAATTAATAGAAAAATGAAACACAGAAACCTTCTCAAATATAATTCTAATGGAAGGTTCTTAGCATATGGGGTGGAAGTTTTTAGTATAACGGGTGGAAGTTTTTAGCATAGGGGTTCAAAGCTTTAGCATAGAGGGCGGAAGTCTTTAGCATTGGGGGTGGAAGTTTTTAGCATAGGGGGTGGAAGTTTTTAGCATAGCTGGTGGAAGTTTTTAGCTAGGAACTTCCTATTACTCTATTTGTTATGTTTTAGCATTGTTTCTACTACCTTTGGCATAGTGTAACGAGATCGCACTCGACTTCATGGTTATTCCTCTTTGCTGCTCATCAGGTCTATTGTCCATGTATCTTAGCTAAAATCAAAAGATGATCGAGACGCAATTTCAAATATCACAAACATGTATAAAATGCAAGATGACAATAACAACAATAATAATACACAACTTGTATAGCGCCCCCATACTAATGTACTCAGCAGTGCTTTACAATTCACGATTCCTAGTAATGTCCGTTTGAAAGACTACAACCTAAAACTTAAAATCTAATATCTAAAACAAAATGTTACATGTTCATATAAAATTGCATAAGAATCCAAAGTGTCATTTTCCATACGCTATCTTGAAACAGTGTGATTTGAGGAGCTTCTTGATCAAGATGAATCAAATGACAGAGGGAGTTAGACCAGTAGATGAACAGACAGTGTAATCAATCATAACTTTAGTGGTAATATGTAGCAATATGTTAAGAGCCTCTAGAAAATAGTGGATACTTGAGACTTCAAGAAATTATATAAAAGTGGATAACGAGACTTAGACTATTTAGTAAGATTTTGAGGGGGAGGAAATTTATTTCAATGCTTAGGAGGAAGAAATAAGCTCAAATTGATTATAGACTTAAAACATATTCTACATTCTTGAGAAATTGGAAGAAATCTACATGACATAAAGTTCAGTGCTTTTAGCTTCCTTAATTGTCAGTTTAGTTGAAGGGGTTTGGTGGTGGGAGTTAAGCGTAGCACAGAATGAAACTGGCCATTTAATGGTAATCATCTGGCTCAGGAGGGTACCCTTCTACTTCCCATTGCTGGTTTCTAGGATGAGGCTTACAGAATATGTATTGAGCGCATACATACGTAAGACGTAAAAATCTCTTACGACTCATTTCTAAGCATTAGTTCATTCATATAAATAATTTAGCGCGCTCTAAATTCGCACCTATCGTAAGTTTATTAAATACCATTAAAAAGTTTGTGTCGATGAAGATCATACATACTTTTCCAGCTAGTCTTGTGGATATGATCCCATTGCTTGCAATCAAGCAGTCAGCAAGAGTTGTTTTTCCTGGAAATTTTAAAACAATAGATGCAAAATAGCCAAAATAGGGTACGACTCTTTCTAATCTAGATAAGCTAGAATGCAAATAGCTTCAATCGTCTTGAGCAACATTTTTAAAACTTTGGCAAATCTAAATCTGCTTACCATTTATCTATCGTATACTGTGCAAGGAACCAGCAACATTTTTAAAACTTTGGCAAATCTAAATCTGCTTACCATCTATCTATCGTATACTGTGCAAGGACGCAAAAATGGGTATTACGTACCATGGTCAACATGAGCCAGAATGCATATATTCCGAATATTTTTTGTATTTTTCTGCAGTGCTATTATATCGTCTGTTGAAGTCTGCCTCATCTTGATCAGGTTTCGTTAATTTCTTTTCCAATGAAAAAATCTACATGAAACTTTTTTCTCCCAAACACTTATTGCACATGAGAGGTGAAACATTACTGGTTAGCCTCGTTATCACAGATTTCACATCGAGGTCTGACTCCTGGTCACCTTTATTTGTAGTGGGCCCTGTTGTGAAAAATGAACTTTAGCTGGATTTATACAGGCTACTAACTTAAAAAATCAGCTATTCGTATTATTATTTTCATTGCCGCTGGTATTTTGGGTCTTTCTCCCCCCTGAAAAAGTCTCACCAGCCGCCAAGGGGTCTTGTATTGCTTTTCTGCCTGCGCGCGCATTCCATTGGTTTGTTGGATTGAAAGTTGCTATTCCCCGAAAACTAGTGCCAGACCTCGACTTCGAGGCGTTTTGTTGAACAGGGCCTAACGAGTTTCATCAATGCTGAGTCAGTTAATCAAAACCATTTAAAAAATGGTAAGTTCCTTAAAAAACTACGACATTAAGGCAAAATTATAGCATCTGAACGACGTTCTGTAGCTTTGAACACAATACTATGAGGAGGAGTAAAGACGCAAGTCAGAGGAATGGCCTAAATAAACTCCTTTCTGCACGTTGATTGTAAATAGGGACTGTACTGACTATGAATTAATTTTTAGAAAAGTTATTGTGTTTCTGCTGGGGAAGGAATTTCTTAAATTTCACGATGTCCATAATCCACCCAACCATTTCCTCTTATTAAATTTTAAAACTCTTAACATAACTTTTCATGCTCTGATAATTGAGTTTGGTGCTATGACTTTGAGTGGTATAGAGGGCAATTTTTACCAGATTTTATTAAAACTGCGTATTAGTCGTATCATGTACTAACCTTTCCAGTTTATTCTCTGTTTCTTCTTATTTCCCCATTAAATGATATATTGAAACTTTTTCCACCTTGTCGTTTCATTGCACTCCCCAATTATCCGTTTTCTTCCAGTCTCGAAGGTATGATTCAAGAACAACAATTTTCTCCCCAGAAGGTATGCTACTTGTAACAGATAGCACTTAGTAACTGGCATTCTTCCTAGTTGTTCTTATTCCCTGTATGTTCATACAGTTGAATTAAAAAAAGATTTTCTTTCAAAATTTAAAACACTAGCAACTCTGCCTTGGTCCATAGTTGATTTTTGCAGAATAGAATGAAAGTTAATTCAAAAGACGATGAGTTAAAAATGCTTTGAGCTAGAATTGGCCATAGATAACCAAAGTTCTGACAGACAGAATGATGATCATGATGATCATAGAGAAATATTAGCGTTTCGTAGGTTGCCAGTTTAGAATAGGACCAGTGTATCCTCAACATGATGTAGGCAACAAAGAGGAGGTTGTTCGGGGTTCTATTCTCGTAAGGATCTATAATCTTATGGGCCCTGTCATAGACTAACCCCAATTGTTTATTGGCACTTTCACCCATTTGTAGTTAAACTGGATAACATTAGATTTGTAATAACTTAATCATAGCAGGATGTATTTTCCCAGCAACAAATGAAGAATTGTTAAGACAAGTTAATTACAGGAGCTATAACCAATTGGAGAATCGTTTGTGGATGTTGTCAACATATTTTCTCATGGTTAAGTGATTGTCAAGAATGATTCCCAAATATTCATAGGTGATTGTCAAGAATGATTCCCAAATATTCATAGGTGATTGTCAAGAATGATTCCCAAGTATTCATAGGTGATTGTCAAGAATGATTCCCAAATATTCATAGGGGATTGTCAAAGATGATTTCCAAATGTTCATAGGTAATTGTCAAGAATTATTCCCAAATATTCGTAGGTGATTGTCAAAGATGATTCCCAAAAATGTAGCTTGTAGTTTGGTTGATGAGCAAGCCATTCTAGAGACATTGCATGACAGTTGTTTCACTTGGTTTTAGGGAGACTGTTTCAGGTTGAATATGCTATGGAAGCTATTGGCCATGCTGGAACGTCTCTTGGAATTTTAGCAAATGATGGTGTTCTGCTAGCTGCAGAAAGAAGGAATACAAATAAATTACTAGATGATGTTTTTGCTGAGAAGATATACAGGCTTCATGAGTAAGTGAAGAATTCACAAAATTTCGCATTGTATCTACTTCTATTGCAAAAATAAAAAATCATGCATTTTGGTACTTCACAGCTTAAAGCTACCATATTTAACCGAGTATAATGCGCACAATTTTCTACCTAAAAAAGAACTCAAGTTAGGGGTGCAGGTTATGAACGAGAGTAGAATGGGAGCAGGTCTTTGGCTCATCCAGGGATGAATCGGACTTTGAAGAACTTTAAGCAATATTGAGAATTTCATTTCTGTACTATTCCTTAAGTTTACACTGTCAATAAATGATTTTTCTCATGGCCGTGCATGTTTAACAATGTTTGTCACTTGCAATGCTTGTTCTGAGCGAGAAGAAGCGAAACAAAATTTATGACAGTTTTTAATCGAAAATTAAGAGTCTGCGTTATACATGCATGCGTGTCATACTCGAGTAAATACATTACATGCTTTGATAATAATCTGTCATATTTATACAGGTTGATTTCTTAAGTGAATTACTATTTAATCAATGTTTTAAAGTGAGAGTCGGTATTTGAAAAATAATGGATTCAAGTTGAACCAGAATTAGAGGTATACCAAGGATGTGACCAGATTGAAATAAAAAATTGATAGAAAATGTAAGACTGTACCCTTCACTGATGTTCTGACTTGACAGAAAAGTTTCACTCATTTACAAGGGAATTTGTTGGAAATTTTGCCCCTGGCAACAAGAAGGAATAATACGATCGCAAATCGTTAGCTAGAAGGATTATCATACTGTTATGTATAAGATGGTAATCCTAGAAGTTTGAAAATGGTGTGCGACTGGTTGGTATTATAAGGGCTAGTCTTCTTTTATATGTACCGTTAAGTTTGAAGTAATTTTTAACAGGTTTCTTCTGGTTTTTAAATGCCAGTGAATAAGCCCAATAAGCTCAACCTATCGGAGCCACAAGTTAGTAGCTTCTTCAAGAATCTGGTCATCAAAAACCCAGCTGTCAAAATACCAGCCATCAAACTGATGAAATGTTTACAGTTCATGGAGCAATTCTGTCAAAGAGTTCTCCTGCGACCCTATTGTAAAAAGGTCAAGTAGAAAGAAAATGATATATGCAGGATGATCTAATAAAATATGATAAATTTTGTATGGCTGGAAACTCTTTTTGAATTGATTATTTTGTTTGACAAACTGACACTGCATGCTTAAGATTATTAGGCACAAGTAGTCAGTTCGTTCATAAGGAATAATCATTTTGCATAACAATCTTTCATCAGAAATTGCCACCTGTCTTCCATCTTTCATCTTCTCGACAATAATTTTTTATGTATTTACATATTCACTGACTGCTGTTCTATTGTTTTTCTTTCTTAGAGACATGGCATGTAGTGTTGCTGGTATTACCTCTGATGCCAATGTCCTGACTCGTCAACTAAGACTTCTTGCTCAAAGGTATGATATTTTAAGTACCATTGTTATCATAATGAGCTGAGTTGCATCATCAGCTATGTAAACTTGAACTTGGACTTAAAATGATTAGGTTCCTCCTTAGTGAAAAAATATTTTTGTTGGGTCACTCAAATGTGTGGTGTTACTAACATCTCTCCAAATCCACCTTATTGGACAAGGTGACTATTATCAAACCAACATAGCATCATGCCTATTACATGTTAAAGGAATGAAGAAATCACGGTGAAAGACCCAACATCCTCTTTATCCATGCTGATATCAATTGATAATTACAATTCATGGACGGTTTTAAACAACTTTGATGATTTTTTTTCATGTTTGTTTTGCTTCCATGAAAACCAATCAATCTGTATCCTCCCCTATCATGATATATGGTTGCTGTTTGCCCCAACCTAATGCCTTAGTGCAGTTAAAATTCAAGTTAATCTAGAAGCTTGTCAGCGTTGTCTGCTGGCAGCAGAAGGATTCTCTGTCATGATAATTCTTCTTCGCTGAGTTCTATCCTGAGCCAGTCTGACGATGCATTGCCAGTGTGCTGCGTAGATCTCCTTGAAGTATTTTAGATCTCAAAAGGCCATAGTGGTCCTCGTTTTCTTCTGGGCGATCAGGATACAACGCCAGTCAGGAGGAGCATATGTAGTGAATAACTGTAGGGGAACTCGTTTCAAAATGATGGATTTCAGTCATGCATAGATTGTAACAGAAGCAGTGTTGGTGATGAGGGCAATGGGAATCTTCTTCATCAATGTGTATTTCCCTAAAAGAAATTGTTCCCCTGTCCCTTATTGCTGCAATTATTGAAGTGACATTTTATTTGTTTATTCTGCAGGTATCTTCTTACCTATCAAGAACCAATTCCATGTGAACAGTTAGTAACCAAACTATGTAATCTGAAGCAGCAGTACACACAAACAGGAGGTGATCAACTTTTTTGGCATTTTCTCTTATTTTGAAGTTCCCGCATCATGTAGGGCCATCACAGCAGATTCTTCTTATCCACTCTTCCTACCCACTGTACCTTTTTTCTCGGCACCTATTTCTTCAGTGACTAACCTCATTTTAAAGTCAACATCTAAGTGCCTTTTCTATGCATGCAATATCTGTTTTGTACCATATTTTTAGCAAAGTAGATGGTAAGAAAGGTACCCTGTGAGGCAGCTATTTTGAATGATAGTCACCCAAGAAATAAATTAGGGTAATGTGTGTTTTTGGACACCGTTGTAGCTGGCCTAGTGCAGGAATCCACAACCCAGGGCTCCAGAGCCACCTGCTGCTCTCTGTTTCTCCTGCCTCTACTCCCCGTCGCCAGCTGAGCTGAAAGACTCTCATAATTGTCTTTTAAAATTTTTTTTGATATGTTCATATAGTGCAGCGCTAGAGTTATGACATTGTTTAAGCTTGGGTTTTCAGTTAGTTGCTCAATCACAAGTCAGGTGGGTGTTGCGTGTCATGTGGCTCCTGACATGATTATTGCTGTAGGATTGGGGTAAATCGGCTCTTTGATTGTTGAAAGTTGCCAACCCATGGCCTAGTGATTAAAGCGCATCTCCTTTGCTGAGTATCTTGGGACTGAGCAATGCTTACCCCTATTTCTGGATCCCCTCCTGTCTGCTCAGCAGTAAAAGGGTACCTATCATTCAGCTGCGGTAGGTTTGTTGACATCAAGTATCAATATAGGTCAGGTGAGCTAAGGTTTGGTGTTGGAATAGCTCAGTAGTAAGATCCTTGTCCATTGATCCTATGGTCACTGGTCTGAATCGACCCTCAGCAAAATGAGGAGTGAAGAGATTCTCTAGCAGTCTGTAATTCCAGGTGTGGGAACCACAAGGTGTGGTTATATTGAGAGAAGGGACTAGAAAAATGATCAATAAGCAAAAAGCTTCTCAAGGTCTGAAAATGTACTTGTGTATGCTGGGTAGGAATTGGAAAGAGGAAATGCGTTTGGTAAGGGAAAAATTTGGCTACCCTACTTCAAAATGCTGTTATTTTTCTGCAAGGCTTTGGACTCATCTTGACTTTGTGTAGGATACATTCCAATATGTATCCCACTGCTGCATATTTCATGTGACATGAATTGTAAATGGAATGATTACAATATCATTTGTGGAGATACATATTGCGGCATTTTCATTTAATTGCTCTTTTTATAGGTTATAGACCCTTTGGTGTGTCTCTTCTATACATGGGATGGGACAGAAGACTTGGCTTCCAGTTGTATCAAAGCGATCCTAGTGGTAACTACTCTGGCTGGAAGGCAACCTGTATTGGAAATAACAGTGTGGTAAGGAAAAGTTTAATTGATATTAAAGAAATTCGTAAGAAAACCCCATCATTAACTGAGTTCTCTGTGACCAGGTTCTTCCAAAATTCCACTACCTAATCTGCAGACTCTGTCTTATAAATCATCATTCATTCCAAGAACTTGCAATCTTTGGAACGTCTTGCCTTCCTTTGCTTTTCCTGAATCATACAACTTGCCCTCTTTCAAATCTAAAATCAATAAACTTGATTTTATCTTCCTTTTTCTTGGCCTTTCTCTTTCTTTCTTTCTTTTTAAAGGCTTTAGATCACCGGGGTCTTTCCATGACATAACAAGCTAAGATAAGGTTAATTAGATTGAATAGAGCAGTGTGATATTATTGGTATATTTCAAGTGTTGAATCGCTTTTATCTGAACGACAGACATAGCCCAGTGGTAAAATTATTGCTTTAGATGCACCAAGCTTTGCCTTGATGTCCATCTCTAGTCATTCCAGATACTTAAGAGTGTTATATACCGCTTCTTATCATTCCACGCTCCAGTATAGAGTATGGCATATTGCTACTATTTAATAAGTCCTCAACTGTAGCATTCGCTGTGCTTGCGCCGAGGTTTGTCCCAGTGGCTAAAGAAGTGAAGTCGTGCACCACCCTATGCGCCAAGATGGTGAGGGAAGGAAACTTTTCCAATGAAGCATTCTTTCCCTGTTTTTTATCATCAACGTGGAAGTTTGAAACTCAACTGGCTCTTGTTTTTGAACAGGCTGCGATTTCCATGCTAAAGCAGGAATATAAAGAGGAAGGAGTATCCTTGAAGGAAGCCCTGAGTTTGGCAATTAACGTTCTTAGCAAGACCTTGGATGTCCAGAAGCTATCAACGGAGAAAGGTACATCTTTTCACATTACATTGCGTAGAACTCCTTCATTTTACTTGGAATACTGTCCCTTTGGTTCTCTATGAGCGAAACGGAATCTTCGTAATAATTGCACTAACTGCTAACATTTTTTTATGGTGCCAATATTTCAGGGACATTGTTCTCAGGTTTATCATTGTTCTCAGGTTTATTATCACTGATTAGGGGTATTGTTCCTATCCCTCTGAGGCGAGTCAGAAACACCAGAAGCTCGACCCACTCAAACCCTTTCCAAGTTTCACCACCTAATCCACCAACTCTATCCCAAAAATCCTCCATGATCCCAAGAACATGCAATTTATGGAACGTCTTGTCTTCATCTTGCTTTCCTGAATCCTACAACTTACCATCTTTTCAAATCTAAGATCAATAAGCTTGATCTGATCTCTCTCTCCTCTTAGCCTTTCGCTTTCTTCTTTCTTCCTTTTTTGGAGCTTTGTATATGCTACCGTGGCCTTCCTCAACATAATTCACTAAAATAGGAAAAAAGCTAAGCTGCACTACTACGCAGATGTAGAGGAACAATAATTGTGATTTTATGAAGCGGATTCGATATTTGTCCAACGCCCGTGCTTTTTACCGCAGATATGATGTTGTTGTGTTAATAAGGGTCAACAAGATGGAAGAATCCATTTCTGGTTCTTTAATTCACATTTACAACACTTTAGGCCCCATATTGAGCGCCAACTGTTATATCGACAAGGGTAAAAAAGATGTGCTTCGTTACTCGTATATACGATATCTCAACCGAACTGTAAAAGCATAACATAGCATCTAAAATGATTGCGACTCACTTTAAGATAGAACGTGGATAATGTCCGCACACGCGGGGACAGGACCCAAATCTTTACAATAGAAGCGTCAAACAGGAAAATTTTGGTCTTTGACGTACTCAGTTTTATAGCTTATCTGTTTATTGACTGTTTGAATTTTAGTCGAGATTGCAACCCTAAAAAGGGAGAACGGGAAGACTGTGTTCCATATTTTGACACAAGCAGAGGTTGAAGAGCTTATCAAAATGTACGAAGAAGAGCAAAAAGCAAAAGAAGCTGAAAAGACATCCAAAAAGTGAATTCATTTTAACTCTCTAAAGAAGGTATAATTCAATGAACTTTAAAGTGAAGAGCCAAGAAGTTAGCCTAAGAGTTCGTTACCGACTTTAAAACTAGCCCAACTTAAATCTCCTATCTCAATGTTTATTATCAAAAAAAGTGCGAAGAGCAACAAGAAAAGGAAGGTGAAAGGCATCCAAAAAGTGAATTCACTCTAGGTCATTAAATAGGTTATTATTCAATAAACTTTAAAGTGAGGAGCGACGAAGTTAGACAAAGAAGTCGTTATCTACTCTGAATCTAGTCCTGCATAAATTTCCTGTCTTAATGTTTTAAATTTTGCCTTTTTGTGATAGTTGATAAGAGGTATTTGACATGTTGCTATTGTATGATCTGCTGTCTTACTTGAAGCTCATGAACCTATATAAATGTGTGTATTTATATTATGGCCAGTAGACGTACTAGATATTGCGAACGATCCCCGGGAATTGAAGGGGGATCTTCTGATGGCTCTCCCGAGAGAACAGCTCTGGATGTTTCTTTGAGCACTGATACAATTATTAGTGAAAATGGTACGAGCCAAGACACGGAAAACGACTCAAGTAGGACTAAAGGTCAGTTAGCTCTTAAACTGTATACATATGACGACAAGATCAGTTGCTGTGACTCATGTGGAGGATTTTTGTAAGAATGAGTTAACGGAAAAAATTCCACTCGCCTAGCTGAAACTTGGAGCCCTGTCCCTGGTCTCTGCTAAGCTCAAAATCGAGTATGCGACGCATTTTTAAGCGAGAACGAAAAATTTTGCCCCACACCACACTTCTTCAAGCATAAGACACCCTGGCGCATTTCAAAACGGAAGAGAAACGCAATGAAGCAAAGCCAACGGAGAAGCAGATACTTGCAAACAGAAGCCAATTGACACAACCACGAGCACATCACACTATAGAGACATTGATTCAAGCAGTCACTAGAGACATATAGGATTCGAGGCGTAGACCCTTATCTCGACAAAACCATAGTGAAGGTGAGCGAAAAGCACCAAGCAATCTCCAAAGAAACGAAAGAGCATCACAAATGCCAACATAGGAGGCGCAGTGGTAATTGGTGGTCGTCTGTTCGTAGGCCGGAGGGTCCGTGGATTCAGCACGGGGGTGATGCCAGAGACGACGGTCGTACATACCAGCAGTTGCCCTGCGCAAATTTGTCGTGTCGTGTCTGTCTTGGCCGCCCCCCGTCTGCTAGGCCCCCAGGGGAGCTGTACCGTGGAGAACGATGCTAGTGAGGGGATGCTATTCAGGGTAATTATTGATGCAAAAAGATGCACTGATAAGGTATATGGATAGCAAGACAATAACGAATTTTCTCAGATACAATACCGAAAACTCCACGTTGATTTGCAAACATAGCATGCGAAATGCTATCGATGGTTTTCAAACAGATGGTTCTTATTCAGAGTGAGCAGAGTTTCCACAAGGCAAAGTATATCACATCTATACTGATCTGATGGATCAAAAGGATGATGTTTCCACATGCGAGTACGTTTGGTTAGATGTGTGGTTGAAAATACTACATGGCTATTCTTTATAAACTATGCGGTTAACTAATTTTAGAATGCCACGTAATCTTCTCAAATTGAGTGCATCATGATTCAGCATTAACCACTTGCTAAATTTCGACATTACCTCATATTACGTAATCATTTATAGTTTACGTCGGCATTACGGTGCATGTACTTGCACGCAGTTCCGCCTTGTTTATCCGTTTGTGCCAGGTGTGTATTTTTTAAAGCAGGTCATAATAATGAAACAGTGGGTGAAATAATCCTCGAACACTAAGATTTTACATAGTCCCCAGAATATGAAAAGAGAGCAGGAGGGATGGACCAGTGGAAAGTTCCGTCAAGTGTCATTTGATTTTTCAATTTATGTAGACTTCCACCTAAATCCAGTTGCGCCAAGATCGCCACCCTATGTCAGAAACAGGACAGATTTCATAACAAATTATTGCAAGTACATTAGGTATCTTTAAACTATTTTCCCGAAAACGATGGTGCAGGAGCAGTCAATGAAACTCTCAACAGTCCAATGAATCTAAGATATCTTAAGATGTGCTCCGAAGTGATGGCAGGATTTTTCCTTTTATTCTTTTGCGTTTTGTCTTCTTCCATGCTGGCTGATTATTTTTGTACTTTTTCTTGTATTTAGGGTATCTTCCCCCCCCCCAATACAGTCTTTACCCCCCCCCCCCCCCTCCAATACAGTTAGGAAAGCTATTAAGAAATCACATTTGACTCGTGCTCTGGAAATAGATACATAAGTGTTGATAGCGAGCTAAACTTTCATTTAGTAAGCCATAAAAAGTTATACAGTACAAAATTTGACCCCTTTAAACTGGCATCAATTAGTGAATCAATTTGCCGCGTGCTATCTGCTGGAATTCAGTGCCCATTGGATTACCCAGAATTGTTTCATTGTATCTGACTGCAGCGACTTGAATGATCGTAGCAGTTGCTTTCTTACGAGTGGAGTGTATTTCTGCTAAGTA
Source organism: Pseudorhiza aurosa (assembly GCA_964026355.1). Taxonomy (NCBI): domain Eukaryota; kingdom Metazoa; phylum Cnidaria; class Scyphozoa; order Rhizostomeae; family Lychnorhizidae; genus Pseudorhiza; species Pseudorhiza aurosa. The sequence goes on from OZ032122.1 coordinate 7,172,478, forward strand.
GCATACCGTATAACCTGACACATTGCAGAGATAGCTAAGTCATTTGGCGCTTGCTAATTGATCCTGTGGTCAGTGGTTCGAATACACCTTCAGCTTAAATTGTACTTGAAGTGAGGAGGGTCGCCAGCTCTCTGTAATCCCGTGCGTAGGAATCTCGAAGTGTGGTCACGTCGAGAGGAAGGATCAGGCCAGATAGAATTCACAAATAGCGCAGTGCATTTGATCGATTTTATTCTAACCAAAGCGTCGCCTTCCTCGCTCACATTGTGTTTTTATATTGTGAACCATTCAAGACTTCAACTCACAATCCGTGGGTTACGAGTTGGCACGTTGAACCACTACATCGCCATGAGAAAAGTAAGGTTTTCTTTTTTTGAAAAACCATGATCGAAAGTTTCTATCTATTTTGATGAACATGGTTGCATGCCCCTTGATGGTAGACGAAAGATAATCGAGAACGTGGCCGTCATCACCTGAACTAAAGTATGTAAGTTTTTCTGTACCCTATCTCTACATCTGACTTCCGTGCGTTTTTTCACACCTACAATGCTCATGGGAAAGTAAGGGAAGGTCTTTAAAATGCCAATATTGCTCGATGAAAAGACAATTACTGTCATTTCTCACATTTGCATATCTTGGCATTATTTGTCTTTCATTGTCGTCACGCCTTGTATTGTAATCATTTGTTTCGAAGCGTCTCTTCACTTAGCAAGTCGTGATATTTTGGCATCAAGACAGGAATGGAATTCAAGTTGTTTTGATATATCTCTCTCTCGTTCCTCAGTTTGGGAGCTACTGTTTTTCACACTTCTTGGGTAAGCTGATCATATTTGTTACTGTATTCAACCCGTAATGAGGTGTATTCACTGCTAGTGTACTCGCTACCATGTAGTTGATAGTTCGAATCCTTCACATTACGTCTGAGTTTCAGTTCACAATAGAAGCACCATCTGTGAGGAGAACGACTGGAAACAACCTCACCAGAACCCGGTTCCCTGAGGAAACCCGGAGCCATCCCTTGTTACTGCTAAGCTTTGAATCTGGTAGGCTGTACAGTGGGTTGCTTTTTTCCAATCTTTTCACGATGTCCTCTAGTTGTGTCAATTTGATTTCCATCAGCAAAGAGTTGTCTCCAACCAATTGTTCGTCCGGGTCGGTTCTGTTTGCAGATCGAAGCTCTTGATAAGGAGCTTGGCACGTATGTGGATGGCTGTTGCAACCATCTGATCGTATGTTCTTACATCTTCAAACCCCCGTTACGAATTATTCACGTGAGGACGATAGACCCGAAACCGCTAAACCACCCGATCCTCCAGGAGGGCCGCTCTTTCGTCCACTTCAACTCAAGGAAGTTTTGCACTGAATCTCTCATTAGATCGGTCTCAAGCTGGTGGCGATCTCTTGGTCCCGATCACAGTTTAGACCTACCGATGCCAGAGGACAGCCTCTTGCAGACATCGCCTACACACTCAGGGGTTTATCGCCGTCAAAGTTTCTTCAAGGAGATACAACCACCCCAGAGGGAATAATTCAACCAAAGGTAAATGTTGTTCATATTCTTCTTCAAGTGCCACAGCGGTGATGCAGACGACCGCCGTAAAATGCTGATCGTTCCTGCTCTTAGCTTTCTTATGAGCTCAGTATTGCTCAAACCCAACAACGGCTGCGTTGACACTGTACCAGATCGCTTTTTGATCCGATACAAAAGTGTTACGGATCAGCCATGCGTTTACAATAGATACCGTGATCCGGTACAACTTTTTTGCTAGGAAAGAGGAACAGTTTTGTAACTGCACTGCTCCGAAACTGTACCGGTACAGTGTAAACGCGAGGGAAAAGGAACACTTTCGTATCAGATCAAAAGTGATCCGGTACAGTGTAAACGCAGCCAAAGTAGCGATGTCCTGCAACTAGGTCATTCTCTGTCGTCAACAGTCTCTTATACGTTCAAACTACTAAGTCAGGGACAAACTTTCTAAAGCTTCTTTTCTCAAGCAATGGCCCAAGAATACGAACTCGCTTTCCTTTTGAACCCAGGATTGCACGTTTTCTGTTCGCTGTTTCAATAACCACTCGTTCCATTGCTTGGTTGAACACTGCTGCACCTGTTGTGTGCAACTTGTCCGTGGGGTACTCATCATTCTTCAAAGAAAGCATATCTCTGTTGTCTGCAAGCTCCCTTCTTTTCGCCATTTTTTTTTACACTAGATCGAAGCGATCGTGTTAGGAGGAGGGATGTTTTTAGATCTACGCAAGGCACTGCCCAATCAGTTGGTATCAATTATTAAAAGTGCAAGGAAAGGTATATTCGGATAAACCAAACCAACTGAACTCAACATCTTCAGTTCAAGGCAGGCGAAGCCCAATGAAAAGGCAAGAAGATCGAGCTTCTAACTACAAAGGGAATATTATATCATTTAAAACCGTTTTTGACAGTTTTTCTCTAATGGATTTATCCCACCGAAAACTCGCTTATCTTTCGGATAATCATTAACCGGAAATTTTTAAAAAGATTTGCAGGAAAATTCACTTTAAGGTGGGCAATCAATGAAACATCACGTTTTATTCGGCGTGACACATTGGTAACACGTCTACCTCAAAGAAGCTTGTTTTCCTTTCCGATTCCATAACCCAACCACAATAGCATAGCTTCTGCTTGCATGGGAAGAGCGGTCTGAATGTCATCCTGGACAGTTCGGTTCTAGCTCAGCTTCTTATATTTTTTTTAGTAAGTTATGTTGACGATAGACCATGGTGGCCTATACAAAGCCCCAACAGGAAGAAAGAAGAAAGTGAAAGGCTGAGAGGAGAGAGAGATCAGATCAAGTGTATTGATCTTAGATTTGAAAGATGGCAAGTTATAGGACTCAGGAAAGCAAGAAGAAGGCAAGACGTTCCATGAATTGCATGTTCTAGGGATAAATGATGACTGGTGGGATGCAGTCCGTGGATTAGGCAGTGAAATTTGGAAATGGTGTGAATCAAATTTAATCAATGACCAGTTCATTCACACCTAGACGTGTTGCTGCACATACTACATCTATGGTGGTGATATTCTCACTAGGGTGACCTAAGACTGCTCCTGTATGCAAAGGAACAGCGCCGTGAGCCTTCATAAAGTTCAGTTTTCATCGCTAACCAGAACGTTTTACACCAGTAGAACGAATTCAATGCTCGTTTTGAGGTTGCCTTTGCAGGAAGTTCTTACAATCAAACAGGCACCTTGTGTTAAAATGATTTAATCTACTAATTTACGTTTTTCGTTTCTTTTCACCGTTTCTCAAGATTTCAAAGGCTTTTGTTTCTCTCTTTTCGGCAAAAATGCCTAGTGGAAAATATATTAAAAGGACCGCATCTATCAGTTAAAAGAAGTCGAGTGTTGGCTGAAACCAGGAAATCGTAAAGGTGCAAGAACATTCAAGGAAGGATAGTGATGAAAGATCTGCAGCAGCCAAGCATAGAGACTTAAGCTGTACATAAGCTGGGGTGGGCAAACTCCGGCAATAGTCATACCACGGAGGGGGGGGGGAGGGGCGGGTTATCAAACAAGAAATCCGGATAAGACCGTCGATCTGCTTTTTTTGCTTGAAAACAGCGCTGGTCTCGTACTGGTCAATTGTATATGTTACAGAAGGAAGGAAACTAGTTAGAATTTTCGTTATATATATATATATAGATATGTATCACATAGAGGGTGCTGTCTTCACCACCATATGGTGCTCTATGTACAAAGTACAGAGCGTTGATAGCAGAAATGCAGAAAAGGAAAAGACCGATTCTCTGTTACTCTGAGTTTCGTGCGAAGGCACTCGTCAGACAGACTATAACTGAATCACATTCCGAATGTGATTCAGTTATAGTCTGTCTGACGAGTGCCTTCGCACGAAACTCAGAGTAACAGAGAATCGGTCTTTTCCTTTTCTGCATTTCTGCTATATAGATATGTATATATATATAGATATATATGAATATATCATTATGCAATTATGATTATCATAATTAAATATATATATTTATAATTTCGGGGTGGCAGCATTACTTTTCCTTCACACATATCAAATTTTTACACTTCACCATTGCTCTATGATCTGTCTAGACTTAAAAGCTTGGTATGTTTCATTGGGGATACAATCTCTCTAACCTCTGTTCTTATATCTGGCATCCACAATAAGATTGCAGGCGAATTGTGTTGAAAATTTCTTGGGGAAGTTGAATGGAGTCGTAAGATGGTTATTTCTCCGCGTGTCTGGCAAGTTTTTGGCCAACCGAAAATTGAACTTTGCCTTAAGGCCTAACTTGACATCCTTTTTTGGCGACCAACCTCCATCGTGTTCCTGTAAATGCCTTTTCCTACTCATTCTCATCTTTCCTTTTAGCGATTCCATTTTTCTTTCATCGTCTGCATTTTTGCTTCCGAGCTCAAAGCTACTTTTTCTCCATAGTAAGGACTCGCCGCTTGTTTTTATCCTCAGTAGATGGTCGTTGCAAAATGATTTCTCACGTACATAGCCATACATACATGGCCATACATAGCCATACATAGCCATACATACATACGTACATAGCCATACATACATACACACACACACGCACGACGATGACAGCGATACAAAGTTGTGTGGAATGCAAATGGCTGATGTAAACCTTTGAGGGTTGACATAACTTTAACATGCTTCACTATTTTAGCCGGCTTTTCAAGATAGAGAATCTCGTTTTCCCTATAAAGGATACAATGTACAGAAATTGCTGTTTTTGCAACCCTGCCTTTCCAGTCAAGTCACGCCCCGGAACTTCGTTTAATTTACTTTCCTCTTTTACACCACTTTCTTTCTTCTTCATCTAATCTCACTTGGAAAACTCACACCCATTCCCTTGCTAAACATGCATCTCAGAAGCTCAGTTTCCTCGCCAGAGCCCGTGGGTTTTTCTCATCTTCTCACCCTCTAACTATATACAAGTCCAAATCTGTCCTTCTTTAGTGTACTGCTCCCACGTCTGGGGTGGTGCTCCAAAATCTACTCTCTGTCTTCTGGACAAAGTCCAGTCCAAAGCCATTTGTCTCATCAATAATCCTAACCTCACCAAATCTCTCCAACCTCTTTCCCATCGTCATTTAGTTGGAGATCTTTCCATCTTTTACAGATACTTTAACGGACATTGTTCTCAAGAGATCAGGGATATTATTCCAGTTCCTCTGAGGCGTGTCAGGACCACCAGAAGCTCAAATCTCGTTCACATCCTTTCCAAGTTTCACTGCCTAATCCACGACACTTATCCTACAAATCATCATTCATCCCAAGAACATGCAATTTATGGAACGTCTTGCCTTCTTCTTGCTTTCCTGAATCTTGCAACCTGCCGTCTTTCAAATCTAAGATCAATGAACTTAATCTGATCTCTCTCTCCTCTTAGGTTTTCACTTTCTTCTCTCTTTCTTTGTCGGGGCTTTGTATAGGCCACAATGGCCTTTCCTCAACATAACCCACCAAAAACTAAAAAAAACCACGCTTTGCACTATTTTTGGATACACAAGTTGTCGAGATGGCATGAGGAAGGAAGCTCTTTGCACTAGGTGTACGTGGATGACTCAATTCTTCTTTCAACCTAAGATTCTTTTAGTTATAACAGTAGTTAACAATAAGTCATTTTTCGGACGCAAATAGTATGTCGACATTGCTTGAAGACGAGGCTCTAAAGCCTTCGGCTGTAGTCTAAAAAAGCTGCATTGCATACTCGATTTCGAACTAAGCAGAAACCAGAGACAGCTCTGAGTTTTTCCAGGAAAATGAATTTTATGAGGTCGTTTACTGTTGCCTTCATAGCCAGTGGCGTTTTTATTGTGGCATTTGTAGGATTCGAACTCGCACCCTCTGTGTTATGAGTCACCACGCTTAACCACGGCGTGAACCACTGGCTACGGTCTACTCGTGTTTGTACCTCAGAAATTCGGCTTTCCACTTTTAGAATTGTCACGTTTTTCAAGATTTATTTATTCATGGAATGGTCCCAATAACTTCGGTGTTGAAGGTTGCCAAGACCGAATATTCCAGCTAATCAACCAACAGATGTTGCTACTGGATAGCAATTTTCCAGTCAGGTGATCAAGTGTCTTGCGACGTCCCAGTTGGATGGCCAAAACTCAAGGTGTTGCCAATGCCCTTAAAAACATCGCATTGATTGTTATGCCATTACATTTGACATAAATGATTTAAGAATATTGTTCATTTTTGACCTAGGTTTCCTCGACGCTCGAAGATCTGCTGCATCTTACATGAGAAATGGCGAAAAGTCTGCTGGTCCAACAAGTACTCATTCAGCTTTTCCTTATAGCAGCAATACCTGGCCCTGCAGCTGCCAAATTTTACCCATACAAAGGTGAGATTACAATCTACGAGAACATTTGGTCCATGAAAACGTGGAATGCCGAAGAGATTTAATCATGTATGCTCATATGCATATATATTCATACAGTGCTGTATATGAAGAGGGGGGAGTAGTAATTTGACAAGTCGCAGCAGTTCCGCAAAAACCAAGCCCCCAAGTCGCCACCCCGTCCCCCTTACAGCTATCGCCAGATAAACCTTCAGTCCCTGATGTACACAAGTTAAACTGCACTCATTTTTTGCACGCCCCCGGTACATCCTAGAAACTCTCAAAGCAACAAAAAACTGAAGTGTAAGCCAGAGATGCACGAAAAAGATTTGCTAGATTTAGGATGCTTTCCTTCTTGAAAATCATAGATACTAGATCAAAGAAACCTTCACGGAGAAGGAAGCAAAAATGTTTGCTATAACCTACCGAAGTTATTGCATGACCAAGCGATCTCTTGGCTAATCAGTCTCCCAGGATAACTAACCACATCCATTAAGAATTGCTTTTAGCAGGACCCATCCAGCTGATTTCACTTCATGAGGTACAAGTTCATCGTCTGCATGTAGTTTCCTACTTAAAAGGTTTTAACCTTTGTATTTTGATTATCAAAATTTTACGTGCGTAAATGGGGAGTCCTTTGAAAGACAGCTTTCCATGAAGAGCTACCTCATATAATTATCATTATCGGGACATGAATTGAGGTGAAAACCAACATCCAGCAGAATTCCAAGCTCAACAGATTGCAGCGAAATTTTTTGCGTTAGTTGATATTTTTCTGATCAACTATTAATCGCTGGTAACAAATTCAGCTGTCCTCTTGCAGCATGTCCCAGATTCCCTGGTAAAATGCAGGTTTTCGTTAAAGACGGCAAGTGTTCGGAATCGAGTCGCTGCGAATCCTTGGTCAACTGCACCACCTATAGAGGCAGCATAATAGTCAGGGAGGCTATTGCTAATAACATAACGACGACGCTATCCGCCACTTTCCCAGCCCTTCGAGAAATTACTGGCTTCCTTGTTGTGGTGTACTTTCGAAAGCCCCTTAAATTCACCGTCTTTCCGAACTTGGCTGTAATCAGAGGGCAAGAGCAGATCGTCCACTACTCCCTTGTCGTCTACCGCACAATGTTGCAGAGGGTTGGCCTACCCTCGCTGACTGTCATCAAATCTGGCGGTGTTCGCTTCGATCACAACTCACAGATGTGCTATATCAAAACGGTGAAGTGGAGATCGATCGTGCTTGACAAGGGACACACCGTGGAGAACTTTGGCATCTCGTTGTACAAGAACAACGAGAACTGCTTCGATCGATGTCTTGGCAGTCAATGCATTGCGCCATCCGGGCATGAAAGCGTCAGGCAGCAGTATTGCTATGGACCAGGAAGCAAGGCGAATCCTGAGTGTCAAAAATGTGAGTATACGGAAATGGTGTCGCTTTTTCAAAGTAAAGTCAATTTTGCGAGTCCCGTACTCGAAGCGCGCCGTGACGTGCGCCTTCAAGTAGAGGTACCATCCGGCGCCGCGGCATTGTGAGGTAGGGTAGCCAGCTCCTCTCCTCTCCGCGATTTTCCCCCGGCTTTCCGCCAAGTATTCATTTACTGCTTGGCGGACAGATAGGATCTGGGGAGAAAATGTGCACACTCGTGCTTCAAACTGGAGGACAATTTCTGAAGTAAACTTTCACACTGTTGCCAAAAAGTTTCTATCTTTGCTTGTATTTTTGCATTTATGATTATTGTCTGATTATTACTGTCTCATTGCAGTGTGCGCAACTTCATGTGGCCCCCATGGATGTGTCGATGGTAAAGTAGATTTATGTTGCCATAAAGAATGTCTAGGAGGCTGCTTTCAGCCTGGTTCCAACAAACATTGCTACGCTTGCATGAACTATCGAAGCGGGATTGATGGAGCTTGTGTCTCAAAATGCCCACCTGGACAAGTCATTGTAAGTAGGAGTTGAACCAGCTACTTTATGATTACATGCCGCTTAAGACAGCTCTTTAAAGGCGATCAAATGAATTGATCAACCTGTTATTGAATGAAAAACGCTTTAGTTTACAGCCGTGTTTATTGAGCTTTCAATTGATTTCTCGGTCAAGCTCTTGTTTCTGTTGTTTGGAACTGATTGATTGTTTCCATTCTCATCGATTCATTATCATCTTTCCCAGGTTGGCGATTTCGAGTGTTCAGCTTTCTGTGGCTTTTTTGAACTGGTTCACGATGGCAAGTGTGTCATGATCTGCCCAGCTGGTTATGTCCCTAATCGCATAACGAGAAGTTGTGTCAAATGCCTGACTTCCCTTTGTCCAAAAGGTAGGTTTAGCTGACTTCCTGACGGTCATTTGGAAGGAGCATCGATTCCGGATGGCTCTTTTTATATTGTGTTCCTAAGCAGCACCTTGTCAAAGGTCGAAGAAATTTCAGTAATTGGAGATGACCTGACAATGTCTACAAGTGATGTGGGAATACGTATCAGTCTGCGATCGAGGGGAATGAAGTCATCAGCAAGCAATGAATCGGTTTTGGAGACCAAAACTCAATTTCCCAGAGAAAAGCTCAATTTTCTACCAGCAACTGCTGAGTTAGAGATAGAGATTACGTTTCATCTCATCTGCTTCTTGAATAACAAGGGAGTGGGGAAATTTGACAGTCGCTTTCCTTAACATAAGAAAAAGTTCTCAGCATTCGGGGTACTTGGCCTAGTGCTTAGGCCAAGGTGTACTGTCCTGATAATCCTGGGCCAAGACCACTCTCGTTTCCTTCCCTGCGAGCTCTGCCTCTAGTTTCTACTACCTCCGAGATAGGGTGCGCTGTGCAGTTATCAATTTAAGTGACATTGTCCATACCAGTAATCCTCTAAGCATCTGCATGAGCATTTTAGTTGTTATTGTCATTCTTTTCAAGTGTTCCAGATCCCGACGTTGTCGACCAGTTTTTGAAACCTGTTTCCGTCACAATCAGCGTGAAGGGGATCATCCACAGTGATATATCGTGCAACTGACAGTTTTGAACCCTAGTTAGATATTGCGCAACAGATATAATTTTAAATCTTAGTAGAATATTATGCAACTGATAACTGTGCAAAATAGTGAAATGTTATGCAACTGATACTTTTGAAAATTAGTGCCGCTGAAATATTATGCGACTGACAACTCTGAAAAATAGTGACATATTATGCAACTGATAATTTTGAAAATTAGTGCCACTGGAATATTATGCGACTGACAACTCTGAAAAATAGTGACATATTATGCAACTGATAATTTTGAAAATTACTGAAATATTGGGCCAATTATAACTTTGATAATTTGTAATATACGGGCACTGTGCAACTGATAATTTTGAACCTTCCATAAAAGTATTTCTTTGTCTACCCCTGGATCTTTTTCCAACAATCTTCCCCTCTAGTGCCACCTTTTCGATGCTTCGCTCTCAGACGGTGTGGCCAATAGGCCTTAGTTGGCGTTGCCTGCGTATATTGCTGTTGGCATTATTGCAATAGAGGTACTGTTGGTCTTTTTAGATTGCTATAAAGTAGGTGGCTTCAAAGTCGATGGGATTTCAACTGCATCCGAACTATCTGGCTGCACTGTCATTAAGGCAAACATTGAGATTGAGATCAGAGCTGGCCCAAGTAAGGTTTTTTGGGTTTTTTTTGCATTCGAGCCACCAACACATTTTATTAATTTTCAATGTAAAAAAGTATGATAGATTGTTAAATGGTATGTTTATCTTCCAGAAAGCAGCACGCGTGTTGTCTGCTTTGTGTACGAATTCCGTACAGCTTTGTTCGCTGCCAATGCTGTAGCCGCATTTTTTCTCACCACATTGGCTTCTTGTCATTGCCACATCTAACTTGAATTTTCTCAGTCTCGAAGTGTCGTAGCCTCGTAATACATTGGCCCTGCTTTTTCTCAGCGTTGTCGCCTCCTAGCCCTATAGCATTTGATTTCGTATTGTGTATACCTCTTAGTTTTCCAGATCTGTAATTCCTGATCCTCATAGCTTGCTAGCCTCTAAGAAACCCTGCTTTGGTTTGCCTCAGCCTCGTACTTTTGCTACCTCGTTTTCAATGAAGTTCCAAACCCCAAACCCTGTTCTGCTAAGCCTGGTTTGACGGTCTCGTATTAGCAAATCATCCTAGGCTTAGTGCAAGAATAGGCCAATGCTCTGTTTCCGTGGATTGTTGAGTTAAAACCTCAGTTCTTTCATTCATTCTGCTCATTTTCAGGCAACATTATGCAAAAGCTAGAAGAATTTCTTGGCAAGATACAAAAAGTGGAAGGCTATGTTAAAGTAGCGGAATCCGAAGTCTTGACATCGTTGAGCTTTTTTGAGAATCTTCGCTCGATACAAAACTCCGTATCGAATTACACGTGAGTAAAATTCAGTATAGTAATGCCTGAAAAATATCGAAGCAAGGAATTCTAACGATTAGAGGGAGAATCCCGATTTTTGCTGTCTTTTAAAAACAACAATGTCTGTCGGTGCTCATTAAAGCTTCCCTTTAAGCAGTTTGCTCAAGAAAGGATCGGGCTGTGTGTAAACATGCCCGCTAACGAATGGGCCGATAAGCTAGTCTCTCTCTGGCTCTCTCTCTCAAACTCTCTCTCAAACTCTCTCTCAAACTCTCTCTCAAACTCTCTCTCAAACTCTCTCTCAAACTCTCTCTCAAACTCTCTCTCAAACTCTCTCTCAAACTCTCTCTCAAACTCTCTCTCAAACTCTCTCTCTCTTTCAGCATATATCTCTCGCAGTCTCTCTCCCTCTCTCTCTCTCTCTCTCTCTCAAAGCTCTCTCTCACAGTTTCTCTCCCTTTCTCTCTCTCTCTCTCAGGGTCTCTCTCTCTGGGTCTGTCTCTCTCTCTCAAAGCTATCTCTCGCAGTCTCTCTCTCTCAAAGCTATCTCTCGCAGTCTCTCTCTCTCAAAGCTCTCTCTCTCTTTCAGCGTATCTCTCTCTCTCTCTCTCTCTCCTTCTCTCTCCCTGTCACTCAGAGTCTCTCTCTCTTTCTGCCTCTCAGTGTCTCTCTCTCTCTCTCGCTGGTACGTGTCAATCTAATTAGGTCTCTTTTTTGTCATTTTAAGAAGTAGCCTCATTGATCAACAGAGGCGTCTCATATCTTCTAAAACTTCCTTTTCAGTTACGCACTGTTGGTAATGGGGAATTCGAAGCTCAAATCGCTTTGGAAACCCCCTGGAGCATTAAGCATTGGCTATGGCAGTGTGTTGATTCATGGTAACATCAACCTTTGCGAACCACATATCAGTGCATTTAACATGTCATTAAACTTCCTGCAGAAAGGAGGCCTGTCTGTCTCGCAGAACGGCTACCTTTGTCTAGGTAATAAGTGATTTCATGTTTAGCAATGAAATGAATAAGTGAGGCTAATTCACGCAATAGGCCACCATTGCAGTGTAGAGTGCAGTGTATTCTGGATCAAAGAGCCAAAATATTAAAAGGGTTTTTTCACTCCACTTTTGCTGCTGTATTATAATGGCTGGAATCTATGATTGCTTAGGCAGGGATGGTGGCCTAGAATCTTGCAAGCTGTACAGCAAGACCACTGCCCTAGTGAAAAAGGCAGTGAGAAACCACCCCGTGAAAATCCACTTTCATAGAAAAGCTCAAAGCCCTGTTTCAAGTCTTTGTACCAACCAATAAGATTTCGCAGCTAATCCTACCTCCTCGAATTCTGTATTTTTATATATTTTATAGATATGTATATTTCATATTTAATTCCTTTAAGGAGGGTTGCCCTTCAGCATAAGCTGGTTTTCAAGGGGCCCTCCGACAAAAACATCAATTACCATCTGTGATAATGAGATTAAGTCGAACTATGAACCACTGGTTAAAGATAATTAAAAATTGATGCAAGACTCATTCATTCACACCCTTTCCAAGTTTCACTGCCTAATCCACGAACTCTATCTCACAAATCTTCATTCATCCCAAGAACATGCAACTTATGTAACGTCTTGCCTTCTTCTTGCTTTCCTGAGTCCTACAACTTGCCATCTTTCAAATCTAATGTAAATAAACTTGATCTTATCTCTCTATCCTCTTAGCTGCTCGCTTTCTTCTTTCTTCCTTTGTTGGGGCTTTGTATAGGTCACCATGGCCTTTCCTCAACATAACCCACTAAAAAAAAAAAAAAAAAAAAAAAGAAAATTCAGAAATATGCGATAAACAATAAAAAGAAAGAAGTCCCGCTCTCTAAATAATCTTCTTAAAAGTATACAGCGAGGATGCATGCTGCGGCCATGATCTATGGCTCCTGCCTTTGTAATTTCTGCGGGTCTCGTTCAGCTCGGGCCTTATTTTCCTGTACTCTGTTCCGCTCCATGTAGAGAAAATATTGCTTTCGTTTGAAGGAGACTACAAGAAGTTTAACATATCTGTGTATGAGATCGGATGCAGAGATCCAAGTGGAGGCCGGAAATGTGTGCAAGTGTCGTGGTTTCACGACCGAAACGTCGATTCGCGTAGCAGATTCTTCATCGTCCACTATCGGATGTAAGTTTCTTTTTTTTGCACTGAAATATAGAACTGGACATTGTGAAGAAACAGCATCTAGATTCACCCTTCCTTTTATCTTGCAGTTGCAGTTTCAGGCATTCTAAACTCTTGATTTTATGACATCAATTCTTGAATCAATCAATTGCAATTTTCAAAATTAAGCTATATATATATATATTTATATATATATATATATATATTTGTATATAAGTACAGTATGTATAAATTTTTTGAACATTTAGATGGCCATGCCTCAGATAAAATGTGAACATAAAACAAGGCGAAACGTCTGAAGTAACAAATCAATAAATTTGCCTTAAAAAGCATTCCGATTGTTTTATATTCAAATGTATATTTATATATATATATAAATGTATGTATATATATTAGTGCTCTATAAGTGCTTCATTATCATAATTATTTTTATTATTTTTATGTCTTACTCATGTTTTACACAAGTGCGTTATGTTTTATTGTCATTTTACTAACAGTTTTCCTTCATCCTTTAGTTCTTCTTATCAAAATAATTTACCTTCCTCCGTTTTTTTTCTTTACTTCATTATTTACTTATTCGTTCATTTTTTCACTAGAAATACCTATAATTAGGCCAGGCGAATACAAATTACCTATTATTAGAGAGATTTGCATTTGTATGTTTAGTAAATATATCTAAAGGAAGTTTTTAATTATGTTTTGTATGTGATTTCTACCTAAAGTACCGACAGAGCAACTTGTGCTTAGCAAAAGCCCTCAAGATTGATCAGCGTTGTATTAAATGCTGATGCGTCTTTCGTTTGTAGATCTAATTGGACGGTCAATGCAAAAGTTGTGAAGAGTGACAACTGTAGCAAATGGTAAGCATCCATCTCCTCATGTTGCAATGTCTCCATTTCATGCTTGCAACAAAGCACTCGAAGGATCAGCAGAAGATGCGCTTGGCGACCAGTTTTATATTGTAACTGAGCAGGGAATCCTTCGTAACTCTTTTTTGCTAACCGAGAGCGACACGGTTTATTATTATCCATACGCCTGGAACGACATGGTGTTAACAAATCTTCTCAGCTTTTATGATATTATTTTTCTTGCACTAGAATCTACGGCCCACCCAAGGAGTGCTGCAAGGATTGCCCCGATAGGGGGGCTCTCGGTTCCCCCACAAGGGGGCTGGATTATTAATCCAGGGGAGCTTGCGTTTGGTAACGATTGGCCACAGACTTGACGCTTATTCCCCGGTGGGGGCTAGCACTCCCCAATGACGCGGCTGCAGCGCCTCCTTCCCCTGCTACAATTTGGTGAACTTTTTGAAGGACAAGGCTTCAATATTCGTTCTTTGTCCACCAGTTTCTTATCATCCGTGTTCTTTGTCTACCAGGTGGTGCCGTAAGGACGTAGACATTCCAGAGCCTTCCTTAAAACTGAAGTAAGTGGAAACATTTTGTACTGCTTACATCCATTTGGATGCATTGGTGCGCATCTTATAAAAAGTTGTCACAAGTTTCAGTGAAGGGGATTTTAAGAATGGTTCGTTGTCCCAACGTCTCACTTAGCATCAATCACTAATGCGACTATGTCAACTTTGCAGACTATCGATAACTCGTTTAATTTCGACTTTGATTCTCTTAGAAGTCCTTTTCACATCCCAGAGCTATGTTGAGGGAAAAAATCATGAAACATATTTCCCATATTGTGGTTGAATGAGAGTTTCAAGCATGTAAGGTTCGTTGTGAATCGTAAGAAAAGTCCCTTCCTTAGTGCGATGGCTCTTTTCTCTTTACTGAGCACAATTTCGTCACAGTTTGTAGTAGTTGATATGTTCATCCCATCTAAATATTCGTTGATGATGATAACAAAAATTATCACGACAATAACAATGATCATGATGAAAATGATGATTGAAACTATAACTATAATACAAATTAATTTTTCCAGTCGTACATTAGTCATGTTGCTTTGAAGCTAACCACTGTATCCCTTTTTGCAGCAATAATGTGGACAGAAGAATCAAAGTTCTGGCCAATTTGACCAACCTAATTCCATTCACAACGTATGAGTTTTTCGTTGAAATGTACTCATTAGAGACGGGAAATGGCCGAAGAAGCTATGACATTAAAATGAGATTATCTGAGTCAGGTAATGCTTCCTTTCTTTATGATTTCTACCTATGATCCAAAGGTAGACAGTTGGACACTGAGCAGCTTTTTGCTTATCGAGCAGTGTCCAGGTTCTTCCTCTCGATGTGATCACACCACGTGATTCCTACGCCTGGAATTACAGAGACCTGGCTACGGTTCTCACTCTAAATGAAAATTTAGCTGAAGATGGATTCGAACCACTGATCCTAGGCATATTATATACTTAAATATATATATACATTATTATATATACATATTTTGAATATATATGTATAATCTTCTTACGTGTCTTACATCTAACGTCCAAGTTTCCGCAGCTTAGAGGATCGTGCTAACTACTACTGCGTGGTAGACATAAAAATGTTCTAAAGCATTTCTGTATCATCTGATCTACTGCAGAAGACAAGAAGCCATCCAAGTGAAAAGTTCATTAAAATACTTGGCAAATTTCAGTTTTTCTTAGATATTCTCAAGTGCTATCTGTCGCAGCTTAGATGTTGCAAATTTTCGCCATGTTTTATTGGGATTTGAATTTTCAAAAGTTCTTGAAAATTATTCCCTTTGAAAATAGGCCATGAATTTTCGAAAAAAAGATATGACAAGCTACGCTTTATTCTCAAGTGATAATATTTCCTGATCAAGATTTCTTTCCTGCAGTTCCTGGAGCTCCCATCGGATTAAGAGCAGCTTACCTGTCAACAACAGAGATGGAAATATCTTGGCAGCCTCCAGAAAACGAGAATGGCGTCATTACAGAGTACAGAATTTACTATGATAAGAAATCGTATTCATTTTGGGATTCGAAACTAGATTGGTGCACACGACATGTGTCATCCAGCATCAATTCCAACGAAGTTGTTGAAACCAAGAATCAGACGAAAGGTATGTGCTTTCTGAGTTCAATTGAATGATGAATTGATCAATAGATCATCCAGCTGGATGATTGATAGTCATAATCAAGAGATCTTTTTCAATTTCAGATTGACTTCAAGATTTTGCAATAGCAAGCTGTTTACGAGTTTGAATGCAAAGCGTTTTTCGTTATAATGAAGACGATGCGAGGGGGAGCAAAAGGCAATGCCAGCCCAACGGCTATTGGTTTTGCCTTTGAGAAAAATCTAAGTAACAATGCTAGTAGAAAGTTTGCAAAGTATCTCTACCTAACATCGAAATACCGCTACGTCAAATTTGTTAACTTGCCCATAGGTTCCCTTAGAATCTTTGGACAGTCTTACGATTCGTTCATTCAGATTTGTAGCGATCAAACCATTGAAAAAGCACATACTAACTACATAATTAATAAATTAACGACTATAATCATTCGCACAACTTTTCCATATTCTTTATGCGCAATAAAAACCCTGGACTAACCCAGACCTGTCCTATTAACAGTTTTATTTTATCCTTTAGCTCCTCCTATTCAAATCATTTACCTCTCTCTGCTCCTTTTTTCACTAGAAATACCTGTAATTAGGCCAGCCGAATACAAATTTCCTATCAATGGAGAGATTTGTATTTGCATGCCTATTCTACATATATCAAAATGAAATTTTAAAGAAAAATTTTTATCGTCATTCTCATTATAAATATTGTCATATTCATGGTCATTATTGTCATCTTTATCACTATTGTGATTGTCTTGGTCATCAGTAACACCTTTATCATAATTATCATTGTCATCATCACTTCTGTTATCATTATTTCTTATATCATCATCAGTAATATCATATGATATTATTAATATCATATTATCTTATCAATATCATATTTAGGCATCTTCAGCCATCACTGCAATGCTCTTCTCCGCCTGTAGAATGCCCTCGCCATCAATCATCTCATCTCCAAACTTTCTACTGTATCTTTTCGTAACAGATACCACGTTTTCTGCCGCGGGAACATTAATTGAAGCAGTCTATACTTCCTTTCCCTATTAGAAGTATCTCTGTACGTGGATTTCCCTATTAGAAGTATTCCCGATTATTTTTATACTTTCCACCAGCCAGAAACTGCTTTTAACAATTCAACCTTTTTTGATTATCTCAAGCTCGGCACAAAGGAAGCCTTTGTTCGAATAACTTAACTATTGAGAGGGTAACTATTAGATAGGGAAAGTCTTCATAGTTATTCACTATTGTTTTGAATTCATCTTGGGAAGCGTAAGCCAGGGTAGCTGATTTGAACTGTTATTTTGTGTAAGAGGCTCGTAATTCAATTGGAATGAGAAGGAAAGGTTTCCATCGCCATAGTCCTAATTTCCATTGTTCGTTTGTCAAAGGCTATTGTCAACAAAATGTCACAAGTAAGTGCGCCATCGAAGAGAAGGGATCCAGAATTCTTAGAGAAGACAGGAACTTCCTACTGTTTAGCAACAAATTCCAGAACGAACTCATCGGCAAAGTTTTCGAAAAGAATGAGGACGATGGACCACAACAAGAGAGCAATGACAACGGTACAGAAGCGATAACCACTACAGCAACTCCGATTTGCAAGTCAAATCAGGTACGTGGTTGCTTATTTCGCGTTGCAGTATTTTCCAAAAGGATCCCTCCAAACTGGTGATACGTTGATGATTGCGTTGTATTGCATTATGTAGTACTGTATTGCATAGTTAAGTATTGTATATTGTATTGCATTGCAGTGTAATATTTTTAATGTATTGTATTGCATTGTAATCTATTGTGTTTGTTATATCTTATTGCAATGCGCATTGCATTCTATTGCATTGTATTGCACACATAGCTACATATTTTTTTTATTCTTTTAAATTCAATGTAGAACATTTTTTTAGTGGATTATGTTGAGGAAAGGCTACGGTGGCCCTTGCAAAGCCCCACCAAATGAAGAAAGCAGAAACGAGAGGCTAAGAGGAGAGAAAGATCAGATCAAGATTATTGATATTAGATTTGAAAGATAGCAAGTTGTAGGATTCGGAAAGATAGAAGAAGACAAGACGCTCAGTGAATTGCATGTTCTTGGGATGAATGATGATATATAAATACAAACCATTTATTGCACTTCGAGCAATCTACTTAACTACTCTACAAGGACGATACCACGGAGTGGAAGATACAATGACAAATCCGCAGCCATTAACATAAAGAACACGCAACCGAACGAGATCAGATATAACGCTACAAAATATGCGCATAAATTATATTTTACTAACAAATACACGGCTACATGCTGATTAGCCCAGAAATTCAGCATTTACTGTGGTTGCACAGGTGTGTGACCCAGAAAATCAAGAAGCGGAAATTGGCGCCCATCTTTTCTTCCAAAGTTGTGACGAAATGACTTTAAATCATGCTATTACTTGCATAGCATATTAGATTTTGAGCGTAGCAGAAGCCAGAGAAGAGGCTGTGCCTAGGCAAAACATTATAATATCCAATTAAACCCCATTACGTTGTATTCCTAATCTTTCGTAGATTGCTTGCCATTATTATCATTACATTGCATTCTATCGCGTTTCATTGACTTTCATTTTCCAGACCAATTGTAAACCTACAAAGTCAACAACGAAGACGGTTTCACTGACGTCAACCCGGAGAGTCCCAACTACTGCCCCACCGTCGACTGGTTTCGCGAAAGTGAATGGCAAAACCTTGAAATATGTTATCAAAAATCTCACTTTCTTTCAAGAGTACAATGTCATAGTAAGTATTAGAACAAATGTGCTTTGCGGCTTTGGTCGCAAGTTTCTAAAAACAGATTCTCATCTCTAGCTATGTTTTACCAGCTCTCTGATTGATTAAACAATTTGTCTTCATCTTATTTTATTCAATGTACTCAATTCATTCTGAGCAGATGCATCGGATGTAGAGAATTGCAAGAAACACGTTTCTCACCTTGAAAGGAGACCTTCAAATTGATGCTGTCGTTTATAACAAGCTTATTTTACAACCCATCATCTCATAAAATAGACCATTTTATCGTTACGAATGCTCCTATTTGGTACAAGCAGACAAAAAGCCTCCAAGCTGTGCCAATCACATCTATATAGTAAAGATTTCTTGCTTTTCTCAACTAAGTTATGCTTCGGTCTTCACCGTGGGTTTGCCCAGTTTGCTAAACTTTCTGCTCGTGAAGTTTTACAATTGAGAAAAAAATTCTCTAGAGCATAAATCATCAACTCATTGCAAGCTGGACCAGGCCGTCTGTGACGCGACATTCGAGACTTTCGTCGACGTCGAGCCTCGCTTCGATCAGAACCGCACCATTATTTAGAGGCTGCAATATTGTAATGTTATTTTAAGGGCAACCAGGCCTTCCCATCTGTTCTCATGAATGGTACTGAACTTGGCACTTCAACTTAATTCCCCCAACTTGGTCTTTCTCTTTCGTTTAATCTCACTTGGAAGTCAATTTGCTTGCCATCTTGAATGTGCTCGATCACCCCCATGATATTTTGCCTCTGGGAGCTATATCCACACCCCTCCCCATTCTGTCTTACTGCATAGCATACTTGATTCTGAGCTTAGCAGAAACCACAACCAGTGAACTGGGTATTCACTATGAACTGGGATTTTTCATAAAGGAGTTTTCTCGTTGCCTTCCTCGCCAAAAGTGTTTTTTCTACTGTGAACCGTGGGAAATGCCAGCCGATAAATTGGTCTTCGACTGTTGCAACAATCCATGTGTGTCTTGGGGGGGGGAGATGAAGTAATCAGTCCATTCTGCCATTCCCCCTCTGCATAAAAAAGGGAAAAAAGCAAAGAAGCTATCGCATTTCGTGCCAAGATGAGAACAGCTCAGCGAGATAGAGATGCCAGATGTTTTGGATTGCATTGAATATTGGTTGAAAGTAGCAGAAATTTTTCAAAATCAAGTTATTAGCGTTAGGGAGGTGATCCATATCTTTTGCTTCAATGATTCCTAGGTATGTCCATGTAGCAATGCTGGTTGCTTGTCCTTCAACCAATGTCCGAATGTGTTCGGACAGACGGATGCCAGTGCAACCGCTGATCAGATATCAAGCCCTGTCAAGGTGGAGATCGATCAGAATGAATACCGGGTCAACTGGACTGCGCCTTCAAGTCCCAATGGGGTGATCCTGGTTTACGACATCCGCACCAGGTATTTTGTTCTCTTTCCGTTCTCTTTCCCGCCGACATTCTGCAGAGATCGTCAAAACAATTCCCTTATACTATGATGTATGGGAAATACTCGATACCTATATGTTTAGTGTTATGAAATCTACCTTATCAACAAGGCCGTATTTAGCCCTGCGGGGCAGCAGACCAGGGCAATTTGGGGCCCCATTCCATGATTATCGTGTTACACCTAAAGCAAGTAGATCTTCGAAAAAGGGCTTGGTTCGAATCTCTTACATTTTTAGTACAATACATCAATTCTTTCCCAGAAAAATGACCCATGATCATATAATCGACGAAACATTTATAAAACCGACGTAAATTTGGAAATGTCATCTTCGAAAGCATCTCCCTTCAAATAACGCGGGGCCTCTATTGTCAGAAATTTCCCAGGAGCTCCTGGGTCCTCGTACAGAGGGTCTCTGGGTGAACGCAGCCCTTCTTATCACGCAAAAACTAAAGAGAGATTCGCTTTTGCTTTATAATAGAGGCCCAGATAATCTTCAGTAGGTCTAGCTTTTCACCAGCATGAAATAGTTCTTGTTTATGTCTACTTTTGAAATGGTGATATTTTAAAACTAGGAACAATCTAAATGAAGAGAAGCGACATTGTATTCTCGGCAGTTCGCCAACAGCATTCGTCGAGAAAGGAGCTGCACCTGGCAACTATTCCATCCGCATACAGGCGATTACCCCGGCCGGTAAAGGGGCGTGGTCAAAACTTTCTAAATTCAACATTGAAGAGCAGTCATTCAAAGCCGCAAGTCAAAGCTCGGTCGTTATTGGACTTGGTTCTGCCGCCGCTGTCCTACTCTTGCTGTTCGGGGCTTTTTTGTACCTAGCTCATGTCAGAAGGTAACGAAATCCTATCTATCCATATTTTTATGTGACGAAGACTGTGCAATGTGTGCAGTCCCAATGCGGGCTCAAGGCTAGGATTTTTGACGGGAAGGGCACCCCGTCTGTATAATCGGGAATTCTCTATGTCAGACCCTATAAGATGCGGTCGTACATGAAGACTCATTTACGCCAGTGACTTCACTAAGGGGGGTTAAGGCCAGGAGAATGTCTTGGACTTGGGTGCCGTTGACATAGTAGTTGGAGCACGTATCTACCGTGCAATGTCCCAGGCTGGTGCCACTATGTAAACATCATCTGTTTAATATGATTATGTAAACACAAGGGGTTTACCCGGCAGTAAGCGGGAACCTGGCTTAAAGCCGGAGGAAAAGTGCTGCGAGGAATAGAACTGGCCACTTTAACTCACAATGCCGTGTCTCAGGATGGCACCTCGCTTACAAGTTGCTCTCACGTTACAAGCACGATTCCCATTTCGAGTCGATTGAGAAAAGGGGACGGTAATTTCACACGATGAACACGCACTTTTTCTCATCGAGTCTTTCCCTCAAATGTGCTTTGAGGGAAAGTGATTGCAGAATCGGTTACGAGCCGACAAAAGTAAGTCGAGATCATTTTTGGCGATCGATATCTAGGGATACCAACGTGGAGGTTTCTAAATTGTCCCCGAGCACGCACTGTGAAATGACCAACACCCAGCAGGCATCAGCTGAATGACGACTGTGTCATGGTAACGATGGCACGATCCGATTTGATTGCGACTTGCTTCGTCATCACCAAACTCTAACTAGTTAAAGTCATCCACTGCAAATTGAACTGGGGTAATATCACTGATAGAAGGCCTCGCAAGTCCTATAATATCTCATGAAAATATCAAATTTTCTTCAAAATAGTAATTAAATATTTAACTGCTTGCTTGCATCGTGCTCTCACATCTCTCTCAGCTATCCATGTCCATAGACTGACCAATCAGAAAAGACCCAAGGCAGTTTTTCCACGTTCATTTGCCGATCTCGTCAAAGTTAACAGTTAGCCATCCATATTGAAAATCTTCTCAGTTTTTTATCTGTTGCCCCTAAGCCGCAGTCGGTATTCGTGTTGTGTGAAAAAAATTCTAACCAGGTACAAGTGGAACGGATTCGCTTGACTTGCTGATAGGTTATTCCTGTATACAAATCCGCATATTATTATCATCATTATTGGAATAGATATTGCTGAAGTAATTGTTCATTTTTTATTCCAGAAAATCAATGCTAAACATTCCTACTGTTTTGTACGCATCTGACAATGCTGATTACCAAAATTCTGGTGACGGTAAGTTAACGCATTGTTTTCATCTATATTTGCTCACATTAACATGTAATTGGAAAGCATGCACCGACTGTGAAAGAAGGAAGCGAGGGGTGGCGGCTTCGTCGCGCGGAGGAGAGAAGACAAGCGCGGCTTGGAAGAAAGGAGCCGCAGCTAGCCGACCCAACGGGCTAAGTCTGCTCTATCTGCAGCACACCGTGCAAGGGTCGTGTTGGCCTGGCGGCTTCTGGCTTTGCGGCTCATGTGCGACTCAAGCACCGTCGATGATCAACAAAACGGCCGACCCGCCTCAAATGCCGATTTCTCTTTAGGTCACGGGTGAGATCCCACGATCACGCATGCGTCTAGATGCCCTACGTCTAATCCAATCAGCATGTAATCAATACTTGGCATAATTCTATAATTCTGTGGACTAAGTGAAGTAAGGAAAGAACTCT
Source organism: Pseudorhiza aurosa (assembly GCA_964026355.1). Classification (NCBI taxonomy): domain Eukaryota; kingdom Metazoa; phylum Cnidaria; class Scyphozoa; order Rhizostomeae; family Lychnorhizidae; genus Pseudorhiza; species Pseudorhiza aurosa. The sequence continues at coordinate 7,195,198 of OZ032122.1, forward strand.
CGCCACCTCATCTCACAACACCGTGGCTCAGGGTGGTAGCTCGCTATCAAGGTGGTCCCGACAGTTCCACTTAGCAAGATGCAATGGCCGTTATCTTCTTGATTACGTAGTGCTTGCAAGTTTGGCAAGTTTTGGTAAAGTGTTGTTATACTGAGTGAGCTTAATGGATGGAGGAAGGATATTAAGTCAAAATTTGTTGTTCTGAAGAAAGGCATTACTTAGAGTACCCGAAATTGGCATATCTAGCCATTTACGAATGTAGTTGAAAGCAAAGTTATCTAAATTTTCAATTACCCATGTTTTTGGTAGATTAGCTACTGTCAAGTGCCAGAAATTGTTTTAGAGCAGATACCGATTGTAAAGTAAAAGTTTGTTCTTAGGATGAAATGGTAATAGATCCATGGAAGTTAGAATGTCTTTAACTAGTGCTAAAAACTTAGTTTTGTGCAACTGGTTTGAAATTTCGATATCGAAGTAACGATCTAAGTAACGAATAGATTCGCCAGGCTTAACAGGAGGTACGATGGGATTCTTTATGATAAGTTTATGTTGGTATTGAACAGATTTGGCAATTAACAATAATGGCAATAGAAGTATTTATACAGGGTAAACCTTGTCAGTAGTGCAAGAACTGTCATCAGTAAGAGCCCTGTTTGAAGTAAAAAGTAGAGAAAGTCTAAAAAAGTAAACTCATCCATATACAATGCAAACAAATCTTAATTGTCCATCGATACTTCCCATATACAATGCAAAAATCTTCGATGTCCATCGGTACTTCTCGTTATAAACCTTATTTGAATAAACCATTCAAAGTCCTTGCATGTGTTTTTAAGCTGGTGCTTCCAAACAACGATGGACCTAAAATTCGGATGCCAAATGCTCGTATTCGAGTACGAATGAATAGCATAAAAGATTAGCTTAACCACCAGTCATCTAATTCTGAATAATTTTCTTTGGGTTTTCCTAAGATCTAAGAGATTCGCTTGATTTTTGTGAGTTCGGGCATAGAGTGACCAGATTCGGTTGCTCTAGGCGAATGGATTGGGACGTTTCTATTGCAAGCATGCGCATCCCATCAGTGGCCTAGGATCAGCCAACGAATCGAGTCAAGAAAATGCTAATGCATCCTTTATCTGTTTAATTTCTCTGTTCATAGTTTACGTTCCTGATGAATGGGAAGTTCCAAGAGACAGAATTGAGTTGATTCGGGAACTGGGCAAAGGCTCCTTCGGAATGGTTTTCGAAGGCATTGCGCACAAGCTGATAGAAGGGGAACTAACTGCGCGAGTCGCAGTGAAAACAGTGAACGAGAAGGCGACAATGAGAGAACGCATAGACTTCCTACAGGAGGCCTCAATCATGAAAGCGTTCGACTGCTACCACATTGTCAAGTTGCTTGGCATCGTGTCTCAAGGACAGCCTACGTTAGTTGTCATGGAGCTGATGGAGAGAGGAGATATGAAAGGATTCTTGAGAAGCAGGCGACCTGGGGTTCGTATCGCTCTTAATTTTTAATTCTACTTTAGCCTAGAGATAGCAAAAGAGAGAACGATGCTATTGTTTGGTCATGTCACGAGACATCCAGAAGACCTCGAGTTGGCTCATGCAATTATGCATGGCCATGTTCCAGGAAATCGTGCTCGAGGTAGGCCGCGAAGAAAATGGACCAATGACATCGTTCGGTGGATTGGCTTTCGTGTGGCGGAAGCTGTCCGGGCATCATCCTCAAGATATAGGTGGCATGACACAAGTCATCAGAAAGCGCCTACGGACCGTCACGGTCTATGAAGAAGAAGAAGAAGAAGAAGAATGTAGCCTTGTGCTTGCATGTTTTAGATGATCAGCTTATCATCTACCTTTGCCATGTTAGATAAGAATGCTTTTGATTTTACCGTCATTCTACGTCTCACTTCGTATAGAGATTTTTTTATGATTTTTACTCGGCATCCAAAGGTAGATTTTTCGATACTGAGAAGCTCTTTGCTTATCGATCGAGCAGCTTCTAGTTTCTTCCCTTCGATGTGACCATGCTTCATAGTTCTTACGCCTAGAGTTACAGAGAGCTAGCGACTCTCCTCCCTCTACGTGAGAGTTTAGCTGAGGGTGCATTTGAACCACTGAGAACAGGATCGTGAGATGACCAAGGAAGCCCGGCCGTCATTGCCTGATAGTCAGAATAAGGCTCCTATCAGCTCCTATCAGTTCTATAGCGCTTTTTCATTTGATATCTTCGTAACCCATGAGATTTCCTTTATACGCCGGTTGAACCAAATTTCGGTTGTTGATGTCAATCATTGTTTTCTTTAGACCTCAAATAGCATGGGGCCACCAGCCCTGTCTGAACTGCTTCAAATGGCTGCTGAGATTGCCGATGGCATGTCCTACCTCTCAGCACGCAAGTTTGTGCATCGCGATTTGGCAGCAAGAAACTGCATGGTAGGTGCTGACTTCACAGTCAAGATTGGTGACTTTGGTATGACTCGTGACGTATATGACACTGACTACTACCGCAAGGGTGGAAAGGGGCTGCTACCCGTTAGATGGATGGCACCTGAAAGTCTTTATGATGGAGTCTTCACGATATCGTCTGATGTCTGGTAAGTTGTAGTTATTGAAGCCCTGCTCCAGAATCGATTCCGTGTTTTTCAGGAGGCCGTCTTCTTCCTCTGTCGTATCACTAAACAGCACTCTTCCACACCATTCCGCAATCTTTCACTGCTGTTGAGGTGTATGCAAAGTAAGTCATCCATTGTGCATTGCTGCTTCAACCGTGGATGACTTTGCAGCAGATGATCTCTCGACGTGGGCTGAAAGGATTTTCATAACCGGTGAATGGTTCTGACAATTGCTTGACATTTTTAGAAGTGACATTTCACGTATTGAAACAGTTAGCTTGCTTCATTCTGGTGATACACAAAACTACGTACCAGGGTCGTGGCGAGAACGCTTCTTTTTTGACCCCAGGATGCCGTTTAAGAAGAGCATTAGAGAAATTAACCATGAAATTTTGAAATATGATTATTGATGGAATGGTACAGTTACCTGCCAACGGTTATTATACCTTGAGTGAGATTTTTCCTGATGCCTACCGTGCTCCTCGGCTAGTATTCTAGCGACCTTGAAAGGTATTTGCATGCAGATCCATTGTGGCATTTGTGGGAAGCACTTTTTGTAACGGAATGGCAGTTAAAGCGAAAAGTGAGGGGATAATGCGAGAATCAAGTTAATGACCGTTGTGAATATTTATGGTTGGATGTCCATCCCGAGGACTCGACTTTGTGGGATAAGCCTGAAGAGGAAGAAGAAAAAGAAAAAGAAGAATAAGGAGAGGAAAGAGAAGAAGGAGAAGAAGGATAGGAAGGAGAAGAAGGAGAAGGAGAAGGAGAAGGTGAAGGTGAAGGTGAAGGTGAAGGTGAAGGTGAATGTGAAGGTGAAGGTGAAGGTGAAGGTGAAGGTGAAGGAGGAGAGGAAGCAGAAGAAGAAGGAGGAGAGGAAGCAGAAGAAGAAGGAGAAGGAGAAGGAGAAGGAGAAGGTGAAGGTGAAGGTGAAGGTGAAGGTGAATGTGAAGGTGAAGGTGAAGGTGAAGGTGAAGGTGAAGGAGGAGAGGAAGCAGAAGAAGAAGGAGAAGAAGAAGGAGAAGGAGAAGGTGAAGGTGAAGGAGGAGAGGAAGCAGAAGAAGAAGGAGAAGAAGAAGGAGAAGGAGGAGGAGAAGGAGAAGGTGAAGGTGAAGGTGAAGGTGAAGGTGAAGGTGAAGGTGAAGGAGGAGAAGAAGGTGAAGGTGAAGGTGAAGGTGAAGGTGAAGGTGAAGGTGAAGGTGAAGGTGAAGGAGGAGAGGAAGCAGAAGGAGAAGGAGAAGGAGAAGGAGAAGGAGAAGGAGAAGGAGAAGGAGAAGGAGAAGGAGAAGGAGAAGGAGAAGGAGAAGGAGAAGAAGGAGAAGGAGAAGGAGAAGAAGGAGAGGAATTCGGAATGCCGTTGATATTTGTATGTGCTTCGTTAGTTGATGACATGAGAGATGCGGAACAAAGAACCTTGAAATATGTTCATATCATCTCATATCATAAATTCATCTATTTTCGTTACCAGTATACAATATCTATAGTAACTAATCAAAGCCAACATCTTAAGCAATGCTTGAATAAATTAACCATTTAATTTAAGTAAAGTAATTAATTACTGATTATGAATTAAAGTAAGATAAAACAAAGCAAAATAAGTACAGCAGTGATTAGCCTTTGCAAATAATGCGTAATGATTTTTTTCAACGCTTTTGGCGTTTGCGTCTCTTGGTAACAATGAAAAAGAGGTTCTCGTTTTTTACCAGGTCTTACGGGATCGTGTTGTGGGAAATGGCAACCCTTGCTGCTCAGCCTTACCCCGGCAAATCCAATGAGGATGTGTTGTCGTTTGTCATTGACGGAGGCATACTGGAACAACCAGATGACTGCCCTGATCGCTTGTACAACATGATGTGCAACTGTTGGAAAGCTGATCCTAGAGCTCGACCTTCCTTCCTGGAAATCGTCCATTTCTTAGAAAATGACGTGTGCGACTCGTTTGAAGAAGTCTCTTACTACCACGAGATGAAGCGTAGACTGCTTGAGATTACGAACACAACGTCTCACAGTGCAGAACAAGCCAGCAATGAGCACGCCAGGCGCTTCATGTCTCATTGTCAAGAAGACGTGCCTTCCCTTGCAACGTCAACTTCTGGGGATTGGATGACAGAGGCTGATCGAGACATTGGATGCAAAGGGGAGACTTGTCAAGGGGTGGATAATGCTGGATACTCAGGTGCTAGTGGTGGTGAAGATATAAGGTATGTGCAGTTTCCAATGAAGTAAAAGGATGGAGAACGCTTTCTGGAAGAGACCAATTACTTAATCAGAAGAAATCTCTGTAGCATTGTGATTTAGGAGCTTGCTGCATAAGATATTCGTATTAGATTGTTGTCAACTTACCGTCGTTACGGATACAGCATGGCAAGGGGAAATTGATGACAGTCTTTGCCTCAAGCGCTACATTACCAACTCTCACGGTCCTTAGAGACAGGGCAAGAAATCGATAAATACTTTGATGCACACAATTTTGATATTGCGCAAAACCTAGATGCATAATTTCGTCATGCTGACGATATTTTCGCCCGACACATTTCATTGAATGCAAAGCCAGATGGCCCCTAAACTATGACCTCCCTTTAGATAGGCCATGACCTTAGCCTTTGCTCCCGTGGTGGCTGGAACCACCAATATCTTTATGTGGATTGCAATTGCCGATTTGACTTTGCTTCGAATTCTTTTCTGTCATGTTTTAAGCAGTGATTTTTCAAAATTAAGGTTTTCGTCGAATAAACAGCGTCGTTTCACTCGGTGAAGTTAAAGCGCCCTTGAAATGATTTCCTTTACTGCATGTAATGAATAATAAGGTCAATTTGAAAATCATGTCACAGACACGTTAATTATGCTGGCGTAGCTAGTGAATATAATGAAAAACTAAATTAAATCGATATATTCCTGCTCCAACTTCAGCTGTTTTTTTTCTGCCTCTTTCCTGCAAGTGGTCTTCCAGAAATCTCCTCAATTTCTTGGCCAATTTCGAAGATGTTTGTGCATTAAATATACCTAATGGTTTGATTCAATTCGATTCAAAATGGGATGGTAGCGTTGCACTTTACCGAAGAATTAGAATTTTATAAACATCATGCTTTACCAGAACAAGTTCTTCAATTGTTTTTGTTTCGGATTACCTCAAAATTTTCCTCGCAATAACTTTCGCTAATATTTACATACCTCAGTAAACAACGTCACACAATCCCGTACTGTCACCTGCTTTAGTCATTACTGGTAGGGATGAAGTTTGCCCAACCATTATGTGAAGAGCCAGAGGTAGATTCTTATTACTGAGGGGAATACACTGCCCTGATCACACTAAGAAACCTGTTCTGGTGATCCTTTAAAAGCAGGTGTCTTTATCTTTGAGCAGAACGCTTCTCTCCTTCCAACTGCCATTCTTTATCTTTGAGCAGAATGCTTCTCTCCTTCCAACTGCCATTCTTTCTTCCCGTTTCCTTGCAGGTATGCCATTCAGCCCCAGTTATTTTCATTTGAAAGTAAGAAGCCTGTACATCAGTTCTTCAAACTGTTTTAGGTGGAGCACAACCGAGGAAGATCCATTGCACGTAGACAAGCTAAACTCCAAACCAGGTATGATGGCGAGAAGACCACAGGTTCCGCTATTCAAAATCAGCAATATTTCCTTCAACTGAACAACCAGAATTTATCAAACTTAGATCTGTATCTATAGGGGGAATGGTATGTTTTTAATTGTGTACAAGTGGTTTTAGGTTTAACTTATTTTGCGTATTCTCGGACTTTTTACTTCTATCATCACAAGGCTTTCCGTTGCTTGTGCTTTGAGGCTTGTTTTCTTTACTACATGATTCAATTTGTGGATTTCAAAGGTAGATATTTGGACACTAGAAGCTTTTTGCTTATAGATCAGTGTCTAGGTACTTCCTCTCGATGTGACTGCATGTCGTGATGCTGAAGAAACTGGCCATCCTACCTCACTATGCTTTGGTTCAGAATGCTACCTTTGTGTAACAACTGTCGTTTCAAGTAAGGGACTGGACTTTGCCATGATTGAAGAAAATCAATAGGCCTGGATTTCAATCCACTCCGTGACTTTTTACTCGCTACCAGTTAATACAAATTTAGTACACTACCTGAATGTCCCGGTTGGAACCTATCAATTACAACGACATGCACAATTCTTAATGCCTGCTAATGCCAATACCTTACAATACCTTGGATCTAATGCTTCTGTTTTGCTTAAAAAATGTCCACCCACTTTACCCCATGCTGTCTTGTGTTCATTACCGACTTACCGACACCGAGTTGCGGAATAGTTGTGATGAACAAATATCATGCGTGATCGTATCAACGTGGCATAAGAGTGTGGCTCATTCATCGTATAGATGTGTTGCATTGCGTTGCGTTGCGTTGCGTTGTGTTGCGTTGGCGGTCGCGAGGTGTGATTGAAACCCTGGCCTAAAAATATTTCCATCACCGGCCTACTGAGCTAGGATCGGTGCATGCGTCAAAAGTTTGTAATGGAGGTAAATCCAGTCACCCAGCCAAATTTCTAATTAAGAAATGGCTGTTCTTCGCCCCCATTTATTTTGTTTCCTATCTCTTGGATGATAAACCAATGAAACACATGTGAATATAATGCCACCTCTTCCTTCTTCGTTTTCCTCCTCAACAGGCTTGTTCCACAAACTTTTGTCACCTATGTGTACCGTCAATTATATTGTCACTTTCTACTCCACACTGCTCTCTCGAGTGCCTGTTTCTCTTAAGGTCGTGCAGCCGTACGATTTTCCCTCGTACAATTTCCCTTTTCCTGAAAAAAAATCAGCATTTCCCCTTCCTCAGACGAACATATAATCTACTTTGCTTCTAAGTCTCATGGGGTCGCATCTTCAAGATGCCTTGGCTTGGTTTCATATCGTTGGATGCCCTTCGTGCCACCGACCTCTTTCAGCCATCCTTTTCATGAGAAGCAGTGGATAGGCTAGTCTTAAAAATACCATACGGATATTTTCAAAACAAAGCGCAAGAAATGAATCGGACATCATACCATGGCATAAAGCGGTACGAGCTCCACTTATGGCCTATATCAAAGCCACAGCAAACGAAGAAAGGGAACGGCTAAGAGGAGAGGACGATAAAATCAAGTTTATTGATTTTAGATTTGAAAAAAAGAAGGTTTTTAGGATTCAAGAAAAGAGGAAGGCGAGACTTACATGAATTGCACGCTCTTTGAAATTATGATGCTTTGTGGGATAGAGTTGTGATGAAATGATAATATAATAATAATCTACCATATCTATACAGGCTAGCCTTTTCAGTAAATATGTCACTGCCATCACTAAGGGTCCTGTTAAAATTGAAATAACGATAGTTATTGTTAAGGATTGGTAATGTGTTAGATAAGATAGGGAGAATATGAAATTGAAGAAGATTGAATTGACTTTGAAGCCTTTTGCAACATGGAACTGGCCTTCAAAGCATCGATCGACATGCATCCAGCCCGAGATTGCATTCTATACAACTATGTCCAATTTTTTTGGCTACACCCGACATTTCACTTCAAAAGGTAATTTCTATTTATCCACCTGATTCTGTGAGTTTGTTCAACGAGCCGTTCAACCATGGACAAAATTGAGGTATATGAACCCCATGGGGGCGAAGTCTGATAAAATATTTGATGAAAAGAACGATGATTATTGCAGAAAAGTATTTTAATAGCATAAATACGGTAAATTCTGTGTAATTCGAGTTTTCCTATTTCGAAATTTTGCTAATTCGAACAAAATTTTCAGGTCCCTTGAAAATCTCCTAAAAAATTCGCGATCAGTTGAATCTCTGTAATTCGAACTTTTATAATTCGAACATTTTTACGATTCCCAGAGAGTTCGAATTAGAGAGAGTTGACTGAATTTATGGAATAAATCTGTAGACGAAGACATAAACAGCTTTGCGTTGCTTGAGTTTCATTGTATAGTAGGCCCCAAGAGGACTGGAAGCCATGTTTTCTGCCCACGTAAATCCCAAAAGAGTTGGCTAATTTTGCTTGGCGCTTAAAAACACGCGGTTTGCTGGATTTATCGGATGTTATTTTACAAGATGGAATTTCACTTGCTCGCCTTTCGTTTCTCTTCTCGTTTTACCCGTGACACAACGCTGGCTCCAAAAATGGCTTCTTCTTCAGCAGAAAATTATGCAGATGGGTCATTATTAGTGCAAGAAAGTTTTGAGATGAGACAGGGCAAGTTTTTGAGTGGGTTGCTTCGATTTATACTGCCTTGCTAATTTCAATAGTAAGTTAAGGAGTTGCCAAAGATACAGATAAAATGAACTGAGAAATCAACACTCATGAAATAGCATTGATGATAAAAGTAATACGAAAATTAACTTTCTTAGCGTTAGAATCTGTACAAAAATATTGCAGAGCTTTTCCTAATCTTAACAATTTTGCACATTCATCTTAATTGAACCTTTTTAAGCATTTAGTTGGCATCTTTCTACTGCAGCTAAGACAACTAGACGCTGACGGTGGTAAATAAAACATTATGCTTGTGTACCGTGTGACGTTTCGCTCCCTATTGCTACGTTGTGTTGTACGGTACATGGTTGTTTGCCACATCAATGTGTTAATTGATTGCTTCCATTCTTGATGCTGTTGTTCTTGTCAACAAGTTATATGACATTCGGCAATGTTCCTTAGCTATTGTGACGAAGAACTTTCAAGTATATGCGAAATGGACGATTCTAGAACATCGCATTACCATAAGTATTCCAGAACATTCTAGTAACGTAATTAATATCTTTAGAATATACGTAATACTCCAGAGCATTCGTAGAAAAACGTATAAATACTGTGAACATTCAAGAAAAATTAGGAGTAGATCGATGTGCAGTACATTATACTGGTTAGAATAAATTACACTGGCCAACTTTGTACAGTTTTCTCATTGTGGGCCTAAGTCAACGCAAAGACGAACGGCATAGCGAATAATTCAGTGTCATGGGAAGATTTTGGGCCGAGAACTTTGCTTCCCCACACTATAGCTGAGAATATGTCCTTATATGTGTTGTTTGTTAGATCAGGGGTAGATGCTAGTTTAGGACTGGTATCGGACGGAAAACAAGATAAACTGGCTGAATCAGTTTGTTTGCTTTCTTAGCTAAGTGATTGCCAAAATATCATTACAAATGGCCAAACATCCTATATAAGCAGAATGTTCGTTAAACAGGGCTGTTTCTCTGTTAAGCAGCATATTAAGACTTTCAGGCAGAAATCTATGCCATGAATTAGATGTCTCGATAATCATAGTTGCTCAGTGGCTTGATATCTAGATAGGAAATCAGGAATCATGGCTACCTTTACATGACATTATGAGAAAGGGCTAGGATACTGCTTGGTAAGCTTGGCTTCGGAAATCCTAAAATCTACCTTTGCAATTAGTAGATCATAGGAAATTCGACTTGACGTTACGTTATGAGAAAAGACCAGGTCACTGCTCAATAAGTAAGCACAGCTGGTCGGTGTCCTAAAATCTACATTACGATGTTACGTAGAAATCATAACAACAAGAAGTGGAGCTTGTGCCCTGACATGATGAAGCCTGATAGATGTTGCTTTGATGAGATCTCTCTGTCTAATCCTTCATGATTCAATCAAAATTTAATGGCACATTAACAGTGTTTAGCGAACGCGGTGTCCATAGTTCAACATTTAATTCAATTCAAGCGAGTTGGGTCAAGCGGACAATTCCATTGAAATGGAACGTGGGACGCATGGGAAGTGTGGCAGATTCGTATTGCTATAATGGCTGTCAGTACCTATGATACAATCCCTCGATAACAGTTCAGCGGGGCCGTGGTGTACTGGTTAATTGTGCAGACTCATAACACAGGGGTTGTGAGTTCGAATCTTGCACGTGTCACTCTAAAAAACGCCATAGGTGAGGAAGGCAACGGGAAACCATCTCATGAAATCCGTTCCCTTAGAGCCCTGTCCCTGGTTTCTGCTTAGTTCGAAATGGAGTATGCGACACAGCAGATAGCAGTTTTAAGCTCGGCTTTGCAACAATTTAGAAAAACCACATTCCCAAGTTTGAATTCAACTGTCTCCAGCCTATTTCCTACCAGGGACCAGTATAATAGCTGGTGATTTTTCCACTAATTAATAGTACTTTCTTCGAAATACGTCACGAGTATTGTCTCAAAGCATTCTGGGATTGACTTTCGGACAAATAAATCGTAACTTTAGCCCGCTCGGACTTAAAATGTCGAAGGGAAAAAGTGGTACTTGCTGAGGAAGATTTTATTGGTGCTGTATTGATGAAAGATCCTTCAGAATGCTTAGTTTTAGAATCGAAAAGATGGCTCGAGTGTCATGGGGGTGAAATGGACAGGCAAGAAACGAGTGTCACGGGGTGAAAAGGACAGGCAAGAAACGAGTGTCACGGGGTGAAAAGGACAGGCAAGAAACGGGTGTCACGGGGTGAAAAGGACAGGCAAGAAACGAGTGTCACGGGGTGAAAAGGACAGGCAAGAAATGAGAATTGATCGACAGGGTTAGAGGATGTTTGACGATAAATAACTCTGTGGACCAATTCTGTTCAGTTTCCATTTGAAATTCCAGAACATACAAATAGTTCAATATGCATACAATAAAGCCAAGATGGCAAACTGCAATATAAATAACAACAAATATTGAAAAAATCTACACAATCTACAATTAATAACAAATATGGAAAAGAGGGGTACATACAATTTTGTATGGATGGGGATTTCTTAAGGAGGAGCCCTCTCAGTAGGTTAACTAATCAAGGAGAGAGTACTCCCTAGGCTTAAATCTCACATTCATGTTCTAAAATCATCTGGTGTTTGCAATTCAAAGTGTAATTAACCTTTCAATGAACTCACGATTTGTACTTTGTTGAGAAGATGTATGATTTTAGATCCCAACGGAAAATCATTTCTGAAATAGACTGTTTGATACTAGATGGGATCTCATTCCAGGATTCAGCACCTGCATATCTAATTGATCTTAGTCCATATTGGAAAGTATCCTTACCAATGATTTATTCCTACTGGAGAGATTTGAAGACGTTTATGAGAAGGACTAAAATGTCAACTATTCAGAGAGAGGGGACAAAAATGAAATAAGACTTAGGGAGAGGTACGAAAATTATTTGATGTGCTATTCATGTTAATACATAAGCTAAGATATGAGTATAGGCGAAAATTCTGATCTGTATTGTTGAAAAAGGAACAAAAATTTCCATCCAAGTCAGAGAGGGGAGGAGGCAAAAATTTCTAAAGAAGTCAGAAGTAAAGCATGCCATGCCATAAGGTTGCATGTGCAATATTAATGACAACAACAATCAGAGCTTTGAAGAGGGTGTGATGCTTGCATGATGAGTATACATTCTCTTGTCTGGCATAGTCCCTGGGAGCTTGGCAATTGAATTCTGCACAGTCAATAAGGCATCTCACATTTTAAGTGTCCTTCGTTATTTGGTTTATGTTTGAAAATTCCTTCCTCTCACAGCCACGTAACCACCTCTTCGCCTATTCAGTTTCCTTATTTGCTTGGTATTGTTCCCATTTCGCCATGTCTTCACGGAGTTTCCTGGCTTTGCGAACGGATATAGAAAGTCGTTCCCTCCGGCATACGATCTGGATGCGTTGCCCGATGCCGGTGCGGGAACTGGGGTACATGGGTGGGGTAACTGATTTAAAGCACACATTTCAGAGGCCCAATGGTAAACTTGAGAATTTCTCTATCATCTCTAACATCCCCAATCGCTATACCAGCTAGCGGCAAGACAGCCTTTAATGATACGAACCCCTCGTCCGCCTTCCAGACATGCTGATTGTTGTCGCAATGGCATGTAAGGGCAGGATCAAAACACGAACCGTGAATACCACATGCACAACCTATGCCATCTGGTGGCCCTCCACCCCAGAAACGAAGCTTTTGGCGGTTTCGGCCAAGAAGCCAAGTCGCACCTCTTTCCACAAAAAACAAATGCATGCAGTCAGCCCTGGTGAATTGCTTGCAGTAGTTCGAGTGGTTCATAGCCAGCATGACAGATTCCATTGTTGAATTGTAGGTGAAGTCATAGACATTAGCCCCATCAGCCTCAAGTTTGTTCTTAACTTCCACGGTATGCTCTGTATCATGATGAAATACGGCATAACCCTTCTCGTCATTGCCTCGCTCGCATTTCACTGAGATCGAGCCTCGTTTGAGAGTTGGTTGAATCCTATACGTAGTTGAGACATCGCCGCTTGCTCCTAGCGCATCTGAGCAGGTTTGATATGTGTAATCTGGAGAGCCAAACTCCAAACCTGTGTAAGAAGAAAGAGCATTTATTTTGACGTATAAAATTGTCCATCTTTTTGCATTGTAGACAACCTATCAACTAAACTCCGTATACTTTCAACTAAATGTGACTCCTTGCTGATCTTAGCTAACCAAATCATTACTCTAGGTGTGTCAAGACAACTCATAACAAAATTACTTCAGTAGGACTGTTTTTGTAATGATGTGAGATGGATCTAAAATGCATGTCAGTAGAAAAAAACAGAAACATCACCACAGTCTCCAAACGTTGAGAATGGCACTCCGAAATTCGCCTGGATAATACTGAGGGCAGAATCTGGTAAGATGTTTCCATAGAGAGATTTATTCTAGGTGTGTTAAAGCAGCCTTTAAGGCAATGGTATTTCAGTGGAACTGTTTTTTAACGATGTTAGAAATTGAAGATTGCATCTCGGTAGAAACAAGCAAAGATGCAATTACACTCTGAATCAACATGAGCAGCTATGTTTTGCAAACATGTCATTAAATGATGGGAGTATTCTAAAGCGCGATGGAGCTGGGAGATTCCATCGACAACTTCCATAACTAGAAGAAACAGCTTGGGAAACATTGAAAAATTGCGCGATCTCTTGAGATTCTTAATTATGCAAAAAAATACCTCTATTTCTGATGCATTTAAAAATTTATGCAATTGCTGCTGAACAAAGTTTCAAGATTGCTGTTTTGTTTGGGGTGTGTGTGTGTGTGTGTGTGTGTGTGTGTGTGTGTGTGTGTGTGTGTGTGTGTGTGTGTGTGTGTGTGTGTGTGTGTGTGTGTGTGTGTGTGTGTGTGTGTGTGTGTGTGTTTTTGTGTGTGTTTTTGTGTGTGTTTATGTGCGTGTGTGTATATGTGCTGATGGCGTTCCAGAGTCATTCGACTTCCTATTTTCTCTCGACATGCAAATTTTATAGAACATAGAAGAGAATGTTTCTTACCAGCATTACAATCGCAAGCATATTTGTTTGTACCAAGGAGCGGATTGCATTTGCATCTATTGCCACATGGACTTGCATCACATGTACTCTGTACCTAAATATGAAAGATTCAAATCCATAACTTCGTCTAAGCAAGCATCCATTCTTCATTCTTTATAGGCCGGTAGGGCATCAGCATGACTTAAGTCCCACTCCTTAGATCTTCAAGCCTAAATGCCAGACATTCGACAAGAGACTTAAAAAACTTCCATTTTACGTCAGAAGTGTTCAAATTTTTTTAATTATCCTATTCAAATGCTATTGATCAGTTAAAAAGTCAAGCTTTTTTCTTACCGTAACCTTCTTGCCTACAGTCACCATCTTGTTGACTTCTACTTGAGATATCTTTGCGTACAATGCACACTGCTTCGTTGCAGGATCGGATGCCTTGTATGCGCATTGATCATTGGCAAGGCATTTGTGATAACAGGAAAATTCGCTGGGTGCAGTTACGGTCTTAAGCAAGAATGATTTTGTGGACAGCTGGTCAGTAGATTCTGCATCGAGATTAACAAAGAATCCTTTGCGAACATCAGCAGAAATATCTTTTGAGCAAAGAAGTTTGATCAGAAGCACGATGGCAATGGATCCTTGAGGTAAGACCTTTCCACCTTCCATGATTGTTCAACCACAAATGGTGGTTTTCATTTGTTGCTGGAAGATATATGAGGTATTGTTTATTACATTTTTAAGCATTAATTATTGATAAATTATGGAAATTTGCTATGAATCGTGGAAAGGTTTGTAATTAAAGGATTCTAGAAGCAAGCTTACTTTCATGTAAAGATATAATATAATTGTCATTCGAACTCAAAAGGCTTGACGTGGTGCATCAGTCATTGACAAGTTTTGAAATAGACCTTTATATAGGTTTTCTGCTTAATTTTTCTAGATCCTTGAGGTAAGACCTTTCCACCTTCCATGATGGTCAAAACACACACAGCTGGTTGTCTGTGGCTGGTGTGAAGATAGACAAGGCATTATTTACGAAGGAATTATTCATAGGTTATCAATTTTCGCAGTGCGATGTGTACATGCACGTTTTGCCAGGTGATGTTGAATTCAAATCGTGTGTGTTTTTTTGTGTTCAATTGCATGGGATAGAAGTGACATTAAGGCTGCGTTTACGCTGTACGGGGTCACTTTTCATCCGGTACAAAACACACATAGCTGGTTGTCTGTGGCTGGTGTGAAGATGTACCAGGTATTATTTACGAAGGAATTATTCATAGGTTATCAATTTTCGCAGTGCGATGTGTACATGCACGTTTTGCCAGGTGATGTTGAATTCAAATCGTGTGTGTTTTTTTGTGTTCAATTGCATAGGATAGAAGTGACATGAAGGCTGCGTTTACGCTGTACGGGGTCACTTTTCATCCGGTACAAAAGTGTTTCTCTTCCCTCGCGTTTACACTGTACCAGATCACTTTTTGCTCGTGACAATGAGCATGCGCATTCAGCATTATTATCACGTGTTTATTCTGAGACGAGTTCCGCCAAAATAGGGTCAAACAAGAGACTGAGCATTCAAGGTCTCTAAGTTAAAAGTGAACCGAATTGAAGGGAAAAGGAGTGCGAAGAAATTGCCTTGCTATTAAATTTCGTAATCGATTAAAAAGCAAGCAGAGCAGCAGATGGCCTAGATTGGGAGCCAGTAGACAATAAATATGAAGACATTGCCGAATGCTTTCAGGCCAGATAGCCGAAACACAAAATTTTTTTCAAAAGTACAAAACACTAGATCTTCACCTCCACAAAATTTTCGTGGAAATGATTACCAGGACATGTTAGACAATTATGAGTATCAAAATGTACTAACTACTGCTTCTCGGGCAACTAACATGCTAATAATTCACATAAATGGAAGTATGGGCATTGCATTAATTCAGTTCTTAATTGAAATCTTTGCATTCCTGAAAATTTTGAAATTCTTCATGTGTTGTAGGTACTAAGCTATTTTCACTTTGACATTAGAATTTGCAGGGGAAAGGGGACAGTGCTGAGAGGGGAGCGCAATAAATCAGAAAAGAAGTACAAAGAGCATCAAATACTTTGCAATATCATCCCAGCAATGATAAAAAGATGTATCAAGTAAATGTTAAATATGAAACTTTAAAGGTACTTGGTACATCATAATATATATGTCTGTGCGGTGTTTTTGGCAAAAGAGAGTTCTGAAAATCTATGGAAAGCTCCTTGGTTGAATGTTTGTGACTCTAAACTGATTTTTCAGTTGAAAGAACCAATCACCCCTTTTGACACAAAATACTAAGACTCAATCAGACACAAACCCAGTTAAAAACGCCCTCAATGAAAGTATTTAACAAAAATATTTCTGACCTTCTTTCCGCCAGCCTCATCGTTGTTACCTGGGGAAAGTATGTTCCCAGTAGTTCATGGTTGGAAATTCTTATCGGTTTGCATTGCCGCAGAAGCAGACTCTTCACTGACTTTTTCATTTTTCGCTTCACAAAAATTGCGAAGTACAAAATAGGCATGAATGACGTAGGGTAGATGGTGTGTATTTGTATCCATTTCTCGTCTGAGGAGGCCAAATCTGGATTTTAGTCTTCCAAACGAACACTTAATGACCATGCGAGCAGAGGATAGTTTTCAACCAACAAATCGCTCCTGCACTGTGGAACCGCCACTATAAACCTCTGTAGGATTATTCTCTGGTCGCCCTACAAAAATATGGGTTCCATCAATGGCACCGATGCATTTCAGGATTCCATGCTTTTCTTCAAATTTCTCGGCAGCCAATTTTAGTTCATTTTTTATGACATAACATACATTTGTGACAATGAGCGAGACAGAAGATCTTGAAACACCAAAAGCATTACCCATTTTACGGTATCTACCTTCACCTTTTTTCTCAGTGGGTTATGTTGAGGAAAGGCTATGGTGGCCTATACAAAGCCCCAACAAAGGAAGAAAGAAGGAAGTGAAAACCAAAGAGGAGAGAGAGCTCAGATCAAGTTTATTGATCTTAGATTTAAAAGATGGCAAGTTGTAGGACTCAGGAAAGCAAGAAGAAGGCAAGGCGTTCCATAATTGCATGTTCTTGGGATGAATGATGATTTGGGAGATAGAGTTCGCGAAGTGGGCAGTGAAACTTGGAAAGGTTGTGAATGAGTTGAGCTTCTGGTGTTCCAAAATCTACTCTATGTCTTCTCGAAAAAGTGCAGTCCAAAACCAAAGACTGTTGTTTTTGGGAGACTTAATCATTTCGGAAAGTGTGTTCCAAACCACGCCTCCTCTAAATTTCAGTGCTTCATTCCCGTGTGTCACCTTTCTCGTCATTGGCAGTCGGATGAGATCCTCTGTTCTGAGATTTACTGTAATTTATGGGTTTACGTTCAAAGAGATCCCATAGGAAGGGAGATTTACTCGAGGTTAAACGTGTAGACCTCTTAAATTGCCTTTGTAGCTTTCTTCTATGGTTTGCATGCCCGTCCCATTATCATCTTCTTCGACTCTCTGGGCACGTTTATCAAGTTTGTTGATCTCATCGTTCGATGAATTGCCAGATCAGTAAACATGGGTAGTAATTAAACGCCGACTGTACAAAATAGTTGTACTCTAATACAACATGCTTTCCGCAATCAAGGTTCGGAGTAATCCTATACAAGCTACAACTTTGTTTTACATTTATTTTGCAGATTGATTGTACATTCCTTTTTCCTTTGAAGTTTATGTATACAGGGTCCAAAATAAGACCTAATAGCTGCTTTACAATTAGCCGTGTGGAAGAAACTTAATTACAATGTAAGCTATTAAAAATTCATGCATATCTATTAAGTATAAACATCTTTAAATAACAGTCTAAAATCCACTAAAACGTAAAGCGAAAATGTACGGAAGACAAAGCTAGATGCTGTTAATGAACCTCGGAAGTTTTTTCACTTGACTTGAGGCAATGAACGGAGGGTGCTAGCTTTGTTGCTGAATCAAGATTATTCCACTCTGTAGCTTCACGAAAAGCGAACGAGTTTTGTCCATATGATGTTTTCATTCGGGATATTGGTAGGTCCGTCGCAGAACTTCAAAGATCACGAGTGTGGTAATCAAAGAGTTTAGAATGAATACTGCTAAAATATTCAGCGGCTAGCTGAGTCGGGCATTTTTATGCCGTGATCGACGTTAATGAGCTTCCCGGTTGTAGGCCATCGTAGTTCTCGAATCAAGGATGTTGCAGAAGAACCAAAGGCACTCTCCTTATTCTTCCTGCTCTATTTTGCAATTTGTGTAATGTTTGGTACCATTGATAAGATGCAATTTGCAAATGGCAGATCATCGATGTATCTCGCTTTTGCTACAGCTCTTTGCAGCTTTGTTCGCCATCTGTAGTCATTGGTGGTCTCAGCCTTCCTGTCAAGTCCATCTCTTTCCTTCGCTCTTTCCTCTTCCCAATAGCTTCCTGCACTTCATCGTTCCATCAACAGCTCTCCCCCTTCTATCTACCCTTCCTTTCTATCTTAATACTGATGAACTCCCATGTTTGCCCTTCACGTCGCGCCAGTTCTTGGCCCATCTCTTCAACAAACTTTTCCCTCTGCTCCTTCTGGTATAGTTTCCACCATTTGGTTTTCTTGGCCCTCGCCGTTCTTAGCTTTTTATGTCTCGACTGCCGTTCCGCCCAATATCACTTTCCACTGATTGGCAACCGTCTTACCATGCATCATAGCAGTCATGCATCCCACATAGCTCAAGCCTCCAGCAGATGGTGAATTCAGCTTAAGAGTTCCTGCCACCACTGGTGTGAGCTATCTTTCTTTACATCCCTTTCCTGAAGGACGTATTCACGATTGCCATGTTGCTTGCTCCTGCAAACTCCAAATTCCTCTCTCCTGCTGCGTTCGTTCATCGCCCCCACTCCGTGTTTCCCTATAGCTTCTGTCACTCTGGCGTCTCCCTCTCCCATGTTTCCATTCTGTTCTCCTAATATCTACACAGTTACTGCTTCTGCGATATTTTACATCACTTCTCCCATTGGTTCCCAAAAGTCCTCCTTTTCCTGGTTAGCACAGTCAGCGTGAATTGCTTGCGCGCTCGCAACAATCACCACTACCATATTCACATGCAAATCAATTTCACCACGTGACCGCAGAGGCAACAAGCGTTTTGATAAAGATTGATTCATTGGCGACGCCCAAGATATTGACCACGCCCGTTTATTGACTGGAGATGCCTTATTTTGAGATACGTAATACGTTGATTCACTTGCTTCTATGATCGTCTACTACCTTCTTCCAGAGATCATCATCATCACGTCCTTAGCCATCGGGCCGTGGGTGCACCCATTTCTTGGCAACACTTCTCCACACCTCCCGGTTCTTTGCCTTCTCGTTCAGATCCATCCCTGTTTTCCCACTCCATTCTTTCGAGTTACTCATCCAATTCTCTGGTGGTCGACCTCTTCCACTTCTTCCTTCCATTCCTCTTCCTCTTCTTCCTCTTCTTCCTTCCATTCCTCCTTCCATTCCTCTTCCTCTTCTTCCTTCCATTCTTCCTTCCATTCCTCTTCCTCTTCTTCCTCTTCTTCCTTCCATTCCTCCTTCCATTCCTCTTCCTCTTCTTCCTTCCATTCTTCCTTCCATTCCTCCTTCCATCACTGCTCTCGCTATTCCCTCTCCTCTCACCACATGCCCATAGAACTTGAACTTGCGCCTCTCACCAGCTCAACAAATCCTGCCAGTTCCCGTCCACAGATCCTTGTCACCTCTGTCATCACCCACACATTGGTCTTCTTCTCTCTCTCCATGATGCGCCCAGCAGTCTCCGGTACACTCTCATGTCGAATGCTCTTATCTTCTTTTCATCGTTTTTGATAATCGTCCAGCTCTCGCACGCATACAGTACCGTTGCCACAGCAATTGCTCTCACCAGTCACAGCTTGTTGCTGTTGTTGTTGTTGCTGTGCCTCCAGAGTTACTGTTTTAACGTCTAAGTTTGTTTAGTGCAAGCTATTCTTTGAGAATTTCAACACACGTTTCCCCAGTTTCGGATCAAATCAAAATGAGGAATAATTGAGAGAATGAAACTTTATTTCGAGGCTTTCTTGATTTCCTTTACAACAATCCAAGTAACAAGGTCTCAATTCCACATACGAATAGAGTGAAACGGTTGCTGCAGTGTGCATACCTGTATATTCATATATATTTTCATTCATATGTTATATCTATATTTATGTATCATATATGTATATCAAAACAGATGACCTAGATTACTTAAATTACTTGGAAAAAGTGCAATAAGATCAAAATGAACAATAGAAAATCTATGACGGAAGTTTCCGTGTTGAAAATCTCTGTGCGATCGATTGCGATTCAGAGCAAGACCAGCATGTGATATTTGCTGGTTTTTTGTGCAGCATGGAGGTGCAACGGCTGAGGCCCTAAAATGCTACAAGTAAGTGAATAAAGGTTTCTTCCTGCATCCAGCTGTAGTGAACACAAACCCAAATTTCCTATCTTCCTCCCAGCACAAGCACCTATTTTTCTCAACATCTTTAAAATCGATTGTGCACACACATAATTATCTATCTCTTTTCTTTTCCTTTTTGTTATCAATTAAATTAACACGTTTAATGACTTTTCAATAGTTAGTTGGAGTTTTTGCGTGAGCTTCCTGTTCCTCTTCTATCTGTTTCTTATATTTCAAACTAAATTTCTGAATGATGCGAAATTACTTTTTAATGTGTAAAACAAATCAAACATCATGAAACCGTGTTCTACACTCTTTTTAAATGGGTAGGAAATAACTGACCTGTACTAAATGCTACTGTGATTTAGTTTTTATGGCAAAGGTGCCAGTCGGATGCTGGCAACACGTTAAAACACAGTGATAGACCTCTTCTCATGCGCATTTTTTGTACTGTTCCGAAGAACATTCATCCAATCCTATATGACACACATTACAGGCCCAATGGTGAATCTAAACGATTCCCCAACGTGACCTACATCTCCCACTGCTATGCCAGTTAGTGGCAAAACACCCCTCAGTGTAACGAACCCTTTGTCTGTCTGGTCCTTGCCGTTCTCATAATCGCAGTTGCATTTGTTACTCCTGGCTGTGCAGTTGCTCGTCAATCCGCAAGCACAACCCGTACCATCTGGTGGCCCTCCACCCCAGAAATTAAGGTATTGTCCATCTTTTGCTATCAATTGTGTACATTTGTAATGAAGGAACCAAACATCTTTGCAAACTGCTTTGGTATGCTGCTGGCAATAATCTGATTTACTTATAACGGAGTCAATCAATTCTTTTGGTTCCACGTATTTAAACAAATAACGGTTACTCCTGCAATCGTCAAGCCTGTTCTTAACTTCCACGGTATGCTCTGTATCATGATGAAATACGGCATAACCCTTCTCGTCATGGCCTCGCTCGCATTTCACTGAGATAGAGCCTCGTTTGAGAGTTGGTTGAATCCTATACGTAGTTGAGACATCGCCGTTTGCTCCTAGCGCATCTGAGCAGGTTCGATATGTGTAATCTGGAGAGCCAAACTCCAAACCTGTGTAATGAGAAAGAGCATTTATTTTGACGTATAAAATTGTCCATTTTTTTGCATTGTAGACAAACTATCAACTAAAATCCGTATATGTTCAACTAAATGTAGTTCCTTGCTGATCTTAACTTGTAGTGACTCAGCTTTCTTACCCTTATATTCGCTATCTATGCCGTCTTTTCCATCTTGCTAAACTACATTCTATTCATTCAATCAATTGTTATTTCCTGTCATAATTTCCATCAACTCATCACCTATTCGTCTACTTGCGTCATTCACAGCGTCATTGGATGAGTTTGGTAATTTTATCTCTTCGTTATTCGCCTATATAAACATGTAATTGCATTTCAATTAGTTAGTCCGACATTCAAGCACAACAGCGTTAATCGTCGTCTCTCTGACTACGTGTTCTCTGCACGTTAAATAAGACTACAAGGCAAGAATAGTCCATTTGGGTTGAATCGAAAAGCAGCTTTTTAGGGCCAGTTTCATACGCACACCTTGAAACGGGTGATTCCTAAAAACTAGCCAAATCAAAACTCTAGGTGTGTTAAAACAACTCATAATCTTTATTCTTTTCTAATGAAAAGCTAAGCGGAGAGAGAGATCAGATCAAGTTTATTGATCTTAGGTTTGAAAGATGGCAAGTTGTAAGACTCAGGAAAGCAAGAAGAAGGCAAGACGTTCCATGAATTGCATGTTCTTGGGATGAATGATGATTTGTGAGATAGAGTTCGTGGATTAGGCAGTGAAACTTGGAAAGGGTGTGAATGAGTTGAGCTTCTGGTGGTCCTGACACGCCTCAGAGGAACTGGAATAATATCCCTGATCTCCTGAGAACAATGTCCGTTAAAGTATCTGTAATAGATGGAAAGATCTCCAACTAAACGACGATGGGAAAGAGGTTGGAGCGATTTGGTGAGGTAAGGATCGTTATTATTGATGAGACGAATGGCTTTGGACTGGACTTTGTCGAGAAGACAGAGAGTAGATTTTGGAGCACTACCCCAGACGTGGGAGCAGTAATCTAAAGAAGGACGGTTTTTGAACTTGTATATAGATAGAGGGTGAGAAGATGAGAAAAACCCACGGGCTCTGGCGAGGAAGCCGAGCTTTTGAGATGCATGTTTAGCAAGGGAATGGATGTGAGTTTTCCAAGTGAGATTAGATGAAAGAGAAAGACCAAGTTGTGTGAAAGAAGCTAAAGTGTCCAGTTCATCACCATTCATGAGGACAGGTGGAAAGTTTTGATTACGTTTGCGTGAAATGACAACCTGTTTCGTCTTGCTTTGGTTGAACGAAACTAGGTTGTCTTTACCCCACTTCTCAATAACTGTCAGATCATTGGAGAGAAGCGAGGCTGAAATGTTTCTGTGGAGTTGGATATCGGTGGAAACATGGTCATTTGGATTGAATGAAAATGAAGAACTTAGGAAGGTATCATCAGCAAAGGAGTGAATGCTAGAAGACGTGGAGGTGAGCAGGTCGTTGATGAAGAGGATGAAGAGTACAGGGGATATGACAGACCCCTGGGGTACACCAGCATTGATGGAGTGCAGATTGGAGAGGAATCCGTCCACTCTGACGGCAATTGACCTATCAGAGAGGAAACTACCAATCCAATTAATGAGAGTGTGATGGAGAACAAACATCGGTAGTTTAGCAAGAAGACACTTGTGCCAAACGCGATCAAAGGCCTTGGAGATATCGAGAAAGATCACTCTGCTCTCACTACAGGATTATAGAGCAGAGGACCAGACATGGATAGCGTAAGCAAGAAGATCACCGGTAGACCTGGCTTTGGAAAGCCATACTGGTGATCAGAGAGAAGATTGTTTGTTTCAAGGAAGTAAGAAGTTGTTTAGTGATGATGGTCTCCATTGTTTTAGAGATGAGTGAAGTGATTGCAATGGGACGATAGTTGAGTGGATTAGACTTGTCGCCTTTTTTTGGGATAGGAAAGACGTGGGCTTGTTTTCATGAGGTGGGAAATGTGCAAAGAGTGTAGGAAAGCTAAAATAGTTTTTTAAGAGTTGGGCAAGTTCAGGAGCACAGGTTTTGAGAACTATTGCTGGAATACCATCAGGGCCTTTGGATTTGGAGGTGTCAAGCTGGAGAAGGGCTTGGTGGACTTTTCGTGTGGAGAACTTAATTGGTAACATAGTGAATTTTGAAGGGGGGAAGTAGTGTGGTTGGAGACCTTGGTCGTTCAGGTTGGAGTTCGAGGCAAAGACTGATGCAAAAAGATTGGCCTTGGATGAAGGAGTGGTAGAGGAAGAGTCAGAGTTGTTTTTTAGTCGAGGGAAAGATGATTGGCAAAAGTTTTGGGAGACAACATTGGTCATAGGCCAAAGGAGCGAGAGCCAGCCTATCAGGAAGCGATTTTGTTGTTGATGCGTTGGAAAAAAGATGATTTGGCATTATTGATGGTTTTGGAGCAAGTGTTGCGTGAGTGGAAGAAAGAAGTTCTTGAGTGTTGGGTTTGAAGTCGCTTCCATTCCTTGAAGTAGTGGTTTTTGTAATGCACAGCTTTGGCGCAGTGTGTATTGAAACACCTAGGGGAATTTTCTTTACCAGGCTTGTAAGAAGAAGGAATAAAAAGATCCATGCCAAGAAGTATTGCGTCGGTGATGAAAGAAGCAAAAGATGAAGAGTCATTTGAAAAGCCTGAAGACCAATGGTAGGTAGAGTAAAAAGTGCGAAGGGAGTCCCAGTCAGCCTTGCTGTAGTGGAAGACTCTTTGCGGAGCAAAGGGTCTATCCAGGTGAGGGAGGAAGTCATTCCGTAAGGTTATGAGACAATGATCAGAGTTACCAAGAGGAGACCTAACGGTGGGAGGAGATTAAATGCTAGGATTGGATGTGAGGAAAAGATCGAGAGTATTTGCCTTGTCTCCTGCACGATCAGGAACGCTTGTAGGCTCTGAAATTACCTGTGTCAAGTCATTGACAATGGCAAAGGCCTCCGCCTCCCGACCAGCAGGGCTGGTGACATTAGAGGAAAAGGTGAGCCAATCGGAGTTGTGGACGTTGACATCACCAAGGACAATGATTTCAGAGTGTGGAGACTGTAGAGTGGTGGCTTAAATTGATTTGGAAAGGTGGTCGAAGGTGGAATGTACTTTGTGGCATGAGGAATTGAACTTTTCAACAGAAGAGTTGAAAACCAGGATTAGAAAAATCGAATTGTTTGAGGTGTAAGTTCTGCACATCAGAGCGAATAAAGGCACAAACCCCACCATTAGGGAAGAAGGAGGAAAATAACTCATTACCTAGGCATTTGAGATGAGGAAATAGAACGGTGCTGTTACTGGGATCAAGAGGTATGATTTTGGTTTCAGTGAGGAAGAGTGCATAGGGGCTTATGGATTGGAGATGATGATGCACTGGGTTGATGTTGGAAGATAGTCCACGGATGTTGCAGAATGAGATGGAAAAGAGTTTAGGTGTCACGTTAGTTGCTGCAGTTGAGCTGTTTTTTACATTATTTTGAATCATGTTAAAGGAATGGTGAGTGGTTGTTGGGACAGTCAAAATGACAGTGGTAGCGGTAATCTGAAATCCCTTGAGAGTTCCCTTAGCTATCCTGTGGCCTCAGAAGGGCCCCCGGAGCTGCGAGCTAAGAGTGGCTTCAGTTGCGAACTGGCATAACAGGCAGGCCGCGTTTAGACACCAGCTGATGAAGCAGCCTCCCAATGCGCTACCAATGGGTTTAGGCCTCTGTCCTATCTGGCGATGGGGCCTGCAGTGCACCCTTTCCAGCGGTACCCTCAGGTATAGCCAGGGAGCAGACTGGCAAGTCAGTCACCAGCAGTCCCTGTTCATGATGACAAACCAACCACAAGCGCCGGCATCTCTACCCTAGAGCTGAAAGCGACATAGTCACTGAAGGCACCAAGAGGTAGAGTGGTGGTACTGCCCCTGACGATGAGTAACTTCCATCTACCACCTAGCATAATATAATAAAATTATTTCAGTGGGACTGTCTTTGTAATGACGTGAGATGGATCGAAAATGCATATCAGTAGAAACAAACAGAAACATTACCACACTCTCCAAGCCTTGAGAATGGTACTCCGAAATTCGCCAGGATAATACTGAAGGCAGAATCTGGTAAGATGTTTCCATAGAAAGATTTATTTGGTCGATGAGAAAATGTAAAGGAAACAAGAACAGTCAATCATTACGTTGATTGGACCTAAATAAGATAGGACATCTCTAAGCCGTCCATCCATCTTGGATACGATGAAGTTCCTTCCATTACCAGTACAAAATACTTTGGAGTGCAAGTTGATCAGCTTCTAAACTTAGAGGAACATTTATTCACGATGAAAAAAATGGTTTCATGTGAACTGGACTGCTTCGTTTTGCTAAGTGATGCCTCCCGTTGGAAATTGTACAAATGATGTATAGAAGTCTTATTGAGCCACACTTCAGATACTGCTGTCTTGTCTGCTGTCCAGTTTATGGGAACGCAAGTAGTATAAACTTACATAAACTGCAAGGATTACAAAATCGAATGCCGAGAATTGTTACTAACAGTTCTTATGGCGCTCACTCGGAGCCGCTAACAAAAGAAAGACTCATTCTCAAATGGTGGCACGGTTGCATTCTGAAATGCTTATCGAGTTTTTTATCTTTGGTATTAACAAGTGAGTAGTTTCAGTGTTCAAATTAAAGATATGCTACTCGATTTTACCTTTTCTCTCGACATGCAAGTTGTTTAGAACATTGAGGAAAAGGTTTCTTACCAGCATTACAATCGCAAGCATATTCATTTGTACCAAGGAGTGGATTGCATTTGCATCTATTGCCACATGGACTTGCATCACATGCACTTTGAGCCTAAAAGTTAATTGCAGAAAGTTTTTAATGTGGGAAATTTTACGAATTACGGATGTTATATGAAAGCTTTGCCACGTTCCGTGTTTATTTGTGACTGATGAAGGAAACTCATTAAGTTTAACAACTATCATCTAACTGTTCAGAGCTTAATATTTCGAGAATTATAAAACTTTGAAATAAATATCATTACCCAGCTCAAAACGCTGCAACGAGTGCGCATGTGCTATAAAAGCTACCCACAATCTTTGTCAAGAAATTCAGAGATATAAACTCAAGTTTTCAGCCGCTAATTTCTCATCATTTTATAGTGACTGTGGTCAATCCGTAAGAGAGCTGTCTGGATTTTTACTGATGCAGCGCTGAGCCGGAATTATTCCGTCACAGTGTCCGACCACCGCCTCACGGGGTGAGCCTCACCCTTCTGGCATCCTCAGCATGATGTCTTTCGCCGACCCTCCATCCTTCCGTGTGTAATGTCCATAGCAACAGAGCTTCAACCTTGTCGTTAGTGACGTTGACTGTGCGAAGCGCGATAATAAAATTCCATTTAAGGTTGATATTGGTAGGAGCATCTTGATGTCAGTAACACCCGAGCATAGAAGGAATCTCTTTCCTTTTCCGCTAATTCAGGAAGTTCAAAGCACAAGAGCTATGATCAGGGACGATTTCTGGCAATGTACAGATTGACCGAACTTTGCTCCTCATACGTTCAGTTAGTGAGGAATGGTATCGAACCGCGAACCTTGGGACTCCTAGGGAGATTCTTTCCGCTTTAGCTACATGTCCATTTATGAAGTAGCACAATACCCCGGACATTGCTACAGAAGAAAAGATGAGGTAATCACTGACGTAATGCTATGGGATCCTAAACATGGAAACGCTGAAGTAGGATGACCTGTCAAGACGTACACCAAATTTCTGACGAAAGCTTTCAAACTTGAAGATCTTCACAAGACCATGGACGACGGGGTCTTATGGAGGGGAAGAGTCAACATGGTGAGGGCAACCGGCGATATGGTGATGATATGAAATAGGTAATGGACCAGCAAGATTTTGAAGCAGTCTTCGCTTGATTCCTTCTGAAATCGTCCACTGTTCTAGGAATTTTAACTCATAGTATTTTGCTCATAGTATGTAAGCACATTGCAAGACGAAAAGAAGCAGGGACGCGTTCATGTTCATCAAGGGAGACAAGGGAAGCATCTTAAACTTTATATCTATGATAGTTATCAGCAATGTTGTGAAATTTGAGCAAAAACCCTAGGTAATGTCCCAGTAAAGAGCGCGTGACAGAAACAGTCTGCTAATTTGCATGATCAAAAGTAATATATTTGCAAATATTTTTGTGTTATGGATAAGGTAAGCACTAAGAAGAAACGAAACGAAGCGAAACGAAACGAAACGAAATGAAAGAATCCTGGTGATGCGGAAGACAGAGGAAGACAATTGCGCTGTCTGCAAAGGAAAGTGTGCCAGTGTAGCTGGGACTACTGCTCACCGCCGCTGTTCATCTCCGTGGCTCACGGCCGCTGCTCACTTCTGTGGCTCCCATCCCCATTAACTGGTGATCCACAGTCGTAGCCGAAACCGGTAAGACTCTCGACAGCAACAACAGCAATAACTACACAATCGCATCCTTCGGCCTTGCATTGTGCAATCGTTGTAGAGAATGCATGCAAACTTCTTTAGAATGAAAGCTGGATCTGCTTCCTTTTATCGTGATGAACTGTTCCATTCGTTCAGTCTCATTCTTGCACTGGCAAAATGTAATTGTCATCTGCCGGGGTTTCCTGTCAAACCAAGGTCAATGAAGACCATGAAATACTGTCAATGAGAAATTTTCATTCATCCCAAGAACATGCAATTTATTGAATGTCTTTCTCTCCTGAAACCTACAACTCATCTTCTTGCAGATCCAAAATCACTCATCTTGATCTTCTCTCGCTTTCCTCTTGTTCCTTTTATAGGTTTTTTTGGGCGACCAGGGCCTTTACACAACATAATTCAATGCGAAAAACGGTAAATTGAAGCTGAAATTTTAGGGCAAAGCGACTAGTTATTTAGGGCAACCAGCTCTATCGACGTTTGAAATTTTATACCAAATACGTATCAAAGGATTCGTCTGTCTATTTTCTCAATAGACTCAAACTTATTTTAGCATATGATGAAACTATTTCCTTTGGAATATTAAGGCACGTGGTGGGTGCACTACAGATGAATCTAAGAAGGGAATTTTAGCAAGAAACAGAAAATTTCATGATCAACAATTTATGGTACGGTCCATGTGGGTCACGAAAGGTAACAAAATATAATAACGATGTATAGTAAAATGATAGAGAGGAGGACGAGATTGATGGATCGACCTAAATTGACATCACTGGTCCTATCAGAGATGCTCTGATGTACGAATGAACCAAACTAACTATATACAAGTCCCAAAGCCGTCCTTCTTTAGAGTACTGCTCCCACGTCTGGGGTGGTGCTCCAAAAGCCACTTTATGCCTTCTTGATAAAGTTCAGTCCCAAGCAATTCGTCTCATCAACAATAACGATCCTTACCTCACCAAATCTCTCCAACCTCTTTCGAATCATCGTTTAGTTGGAGATCTGTCCATCTTTTACAGATACTTTAACGGACATTTCTCTCAGTAGATCAGGGAGATAATTCCTGTTCCTCTGAGGCTGGTCGGAACAACCAGAAGCTCAAATCTCGTTCACACCCTTTCCAAGTTTCACTGCCTACTTCACGAACTTTATCCCACAAATCATCATTCATCCCAAGAACATGCAATTTATGGAATGTCTTGCCTTCTTCTTGCTTTCCTGAATCTTACAACCTGCCATCTTTCAAATCTAACATCAATAAACCTGACCTGATCTCTCTCTTCTCTTAGCGTTTCGCTTTCTTCCTTCCTTTGTTGAGGCTTTGTATAAAACACGATGGCCTTTCCCCAACACAACTCACTGAAAAAATGGTACACTCCCTATTGTTTGCCGACTGAAAATTTTCCAATCACCAGTTATAAATTAATGTATCACAAAACCAGTTATGAATCTTCACTACTTCTCTCCTTTTTTCGCTGCGGCTCTTTCTTATCTATTCTTAAACCCTCGCTTGTGAATTCGGCCCTGCCAATCAAGAATGCTGAATTACAGTTTGTTCTTGCGTGCTTATCATTATTATCATTGACTAAAATTTATACAGGATTCTTCTACAGTTGTGTCAGAGGTACATACTGTAAATAAATATAAATATAAGTATATATTTATATATCTATACACATCACATAGAAGGTGCTGTCTTCACCAACATATAGTGCTTTATGTACAAAGCACAGAGCGCTAATAGCAGAAATACAGAAATAGGTCTTTTCCTTTTCTGTATTTCTGCTATATCTATATGTATATATATGCATATATATGTATATAGATATATAAATATATGTATATATATGTATATATATATATATATATATATATATGTACATATTATCACAGAAGTACTGTAAAAAGTAAGACGAAACAAGACAATGAATATTGTTGCTATTGAAAGTCAGACCGGTTTCTGTCACGAGGGAGGGAAGAGCTCAGTTCAGTGGGATAAGCGTTGTTGAGCCGCCAGTCCAGCTGCTGAAGCACATTACTTTCCACATTGGCAGTTGAAGCCTCTGTCAGTTGATTGAGCAGGGTCTTTCTGTCTGGTTCGACGGTCTATGATTCTCTCAGTTCGCTCGTTTTCTGCGGTTTTTCCTCCATTGTGCACTAAGGAACGCCATTGGGCACGGTCAGTACATTGTTTCAGATCATCGATGTTGAACTTCTTAAGTGAGACCAGAAGTTCGTCTTTGAAGCTTTTCCTTGGGCGTCCTTTGGCCTAGAGCCTTCTTGTAGTTCTCCGTACAGGAGTTGCTTCGGTAGTCGGTTATCAGACATCCGGGTAACGTGGCTGGCCTACTTTAGGTGTTTCTTCTGGATTTCTGTTTCGATGGACGTCATTCCAGCTAGTTGAAGGACTTCAAGATTCGTCGTGTGGCATTCCCAGCTTATCTTCATGATTCTTCGAAGGCAGCGTTGATGAAAGGCCTCTAGTTTCTTCGTGTGTCTGTTGTATATAGTCGACGTTTCTGATGCGTACAGCAGCGTGCTTAGTATTACCACGCTGTAGACGTCAATTTTCACCTTTAGTCTTAGATCGTGACTGTTCCAGACTCTAGAGTACAGTCTGCCAAAGGATGAGCTTGTTTTGCCGATGCGAGCATCAATTTCAGCAGCTAGTTGGCCATCCTTGGAAATTCTGCTACCCAAGTATGTAAACGAGTCTGAGACCTTCAATGGAGTTCCATCCATTACTATTTGTGGTTCCTTGTAAGCAATTCCCGGAGAGGGTTGGAACAAAACTTCCGTTTTTGAGATGCTGACTGTTTGGCCGAAGCCACATGAAGCTCGAACGAAGTTGTCCATGAGATTCTGAAGGTCGTTGTCACAGTGTGCGAAGATGCCGCAGTCGTCTGCGTAGAGAAGTTCTTGGACCAATTGCATTCTCGTCTTTGTGTGGGCTCTTAGCCTTGCTAAGTTGAACAGTGAGCCATCTGTGCGGAATCTTACGTAAATTCCCTCGTTACAGTTTCAGAGGAGTGC
Source organism: Pseudorhiza aurosa (assembly GCA_964026355.1). NCBI lineage: Eukaryota > Metazoa > Cnidaria > Scyphozoa > Rhizostomeae > Lychnorhizidae > Pseudorhiza > Pseudorhiza aurosa. Next base: position 7,226,106 of record OZ032122.1, read on the forward strand.
CTCCTTCAGCATGGAGTCGAAGTAGATGATGAAGAGCGTGCGTGGGTGCTATGGTGCATCCTTGCTTGACATATATATATATAGATGTACATATTATCACAGAAGTGCTGTAAAATTAAGACGAAACAAGAAAATGAATATTCTTTCTAAGATCAAAGTAAATGCCAATGAGTCTGATTTAGTTCTTTTTCAAGTTTCTAAATCAGCTTTCTTCCAAATATCTATAGGACGTCCCAAGATCGGCACCTTGTTGATGTCTCTTCAACTAATAATGTCTTGCCATTCAGTCAGTTATTTCTTCCGAAACCGTGACAGAACCAAACAGAGCTTAGCCCATTCCTAGGAAAGAATGCGGACGGAAGCAAAAGAAACGATTAATTTAATACGCTTACCACTTCCTTTCTAATTATATGCGCCTTCTTGTTCCCTACTATTTGAGACATCTTTTGGTACAATCCGCATTGCTTCGTTGCAGGATCGAATGCCTTGTATGCGCATCGATCATTGGCAAGGCATTTGTGAGAACAGGAAAATTCGCTGGGTGCAGTTACGGTCTTAAGCAAAACTGATTTTGTGGACAGCTGGTCAGTAGATTCTGCATCGATATTAACAAAGAATCCTTTGCGAACATCAGCAGAAATATCTTTTGAGCAAAGAAGATTGATCAGAAGCACGATGGCAATGGATCCTTGAGGTAAGATATTTCCACCTTCCATGATTGTTCAACCACAAATGGTGGCTTTTCATTTGTTGGTGGAAGATATATGAGGTATTGTTTATTACATTTTTAAGCATTAATTATTGATAAATTATGGAAATTTGCTATGAATCGTGGAAAGGTTTGTAATTAGAGGATTCTAGAAGCAAGCTTACTTTCATGTAAAGATATAATGCCTTATTTAACAGCTCTAATCAATAGGAAGAGATCTTGTCATATCTTGAGTTCGAATAACAATTCGAACTCAAAAGGCTTGACGTGGTGCATCAGTCATTGACAAGTTTTAAAATAGACCTTTATATAGGTTTTCTACTTAATTTTTCTATAATGATGATCCACTGTTTCCTTCCCATTGCAAACTATTTAGGCGCATTGGCTTGGAAGAAATTTACCCTCGAATTATGCAGAAGGAAGTGTGATACAAACAAGCAGAGAATGAGCGCTACCGCAAGCTTCCATTCTTGGCTTTGATTCGATGCACTTTTGGAAAGTAATCTAAAATATTACCGTACTGTTGTGGATTAATTATGCGAACGTGTTTAGCAGGGTTGTACTGCATTATGCAGGGTGCTGTTGGTTCGAATCTTGCACGGCTCAGAATGATGATTTTCTAACCGCACCTTGAAATCCGATTCTAAATTATTAATTGCCTGGCCTTTTGTAGATTCAACTTCTCTTTTCTTTATCCAACTCCACCTCACCAAACATTCAACCTCTCTCTCGTTGAGCTTTGGTTGCAGGGTTTTTTATCTTTTATAGACATTTTCAGGGACATTGTGCTCAGTAAATCAGATAATTCATTTTTGATTCTCCGAGGAATTTTAGGACAAAAAAAGCTCGACTGACTCTAACCATTTCCAACTTGCACCACCTAATCCACAAACTTTATCCCACAACCGTCGATCATTCCAAGAACTGGCAACTATGGAACGCTCTGCCTTCTTCTTCCTTGTCTAAATCGCACAACTTGTCTTCGCTCAAACTAGAATCAAGAAGCTCGATCTCATTTCATATTCCTATAATCCTTCTTTCTTTTTTCACTGTTGGGTTGATAAGCTTTGCAATTCTGAACATACATTTACAATTCTGAATATGCATTTAAAGTTTCTTGGAGAGTACCGAAGTCCATAGCAACCCCAAAACTGCTCCAGTTAATTCATTGAAGCAACTACTACATTCCATTGCAATAATAATAATAATTCAAATCATTTTAGGACGGTAACCCATTCAGCAGTGCTGGTTGAAAAGAGGGCGTCCATAATGCCCTAGAAATTATGTTAAACGTCAGCCCGGTGCCGTCCTCCAGCAGCGTGATGAAGTCGAAATTTCGTCGTCCTGATCTTCGTTTTCCGTGTGATGGTTTCCATAGCAGTAACGGTTTTGTTGGCTGAGGTAGAGGTAGAGATAGCAAGGAAAATCAAGAGTGATTTCACATCACTGATACATGGAAGCTTAAAGTGAATTGAAACACGACTATGGAGTAGTAAGAGCATGGGATAGCTGAAGATGGACTTACAGCAACCGAATTGCGTTGTGCTTCTCTGATAATATCTTTTTCGAGACCAGGTTTTCCTAGTTTTTCATGTTGTGGAAAACGCTGCAAAGCCCCACCAAAGTACGAGATAGGAAGACAGAGAGGAGAGAGAGATGATGAAGTTCTGGTAACTTATTCGTGTCTGAGAAGATCTTTTACTGGAAAAGGCTTATTGAACCTCCCAAAGTTGTTTACTTTGCTTCCGTCAATGAATCAAAGAGCCTGATTAATCGACCTGATCGAGGTAAAGCCAGTTTAAATCCTTCTTTCACTGTTACTATAGAAATAAGGTCGTATAGCGACCATTACAAGGCTTCTCTTGATTTACAGGGCGTCTCTTGAAAGCAGCTATATATATAGCCGATTGAATTACCCTGTAAAAATATAGTATTATTATTATCATTGACGTCATCAGCACAGCGTGAACTAATCCTAGACGGTAAATAATTGATGTGTTACCGACCGGGTAGAATGCCAATTAACAATGCGTATAATACTGGCACCAGAAGTGACTTGACAACGAGACAAGGGATAATGCCCTGCGAGCATTTTGAATGAAGGCGTCAAATTGCAGCGCACGCTTAATGGTTAATTGACTTAAATGCTCGGAGAAAGGAATCGCTAATGAGTTTTTGTAGAGAATTGGAAATTTGAAAATACGTGTAATGTCTCTCTCTATGTGCCGTCAAGGCGTCTCGGACTTCTGGTGATTCTATGGAGGAACTGTCTCCATGAGTCACGATTTCTGCGCAAAGCCGCAGCTTCCGCGAGGCTGATGCCAGCGTCCGCCAGTATGCAGGCCATCCAGCGCTTCTTCTGGCGACCTCTTCTTCTTGAGCCGCTGGTTATGACTACGATTAGGTCCTTCTCTAAACTGCTGTCCTATTGCGTGCAGTGTCCAAAGAAATGCACCCTTAATCAACAGATTTTGGCTGCGAGTGGTTCTGAGTTGTGAACTTTATCGAGAATTCCCTTGTTCCTCATTTTTGCTACCCACAGGATTCTGAGGATTCTTCTCCAGCACCACAATTCAAATGCGTCTATTTTTTTCCTGTCTGTTACTTTTATGGTCCACGTTCCACATCCGTACATGACTACGCTGAACACGAGGGCGTTGACCAGCCTTACTCTCGTCCCAATAGAGACGTGTTTATCCCGTCAGACTGTTGTTATCTTCGACAGAGCTGTTCGTCCGAGAGCTAGCCGTCTTCTAATTTTTGGGAGCAATCATTATCTCTGTTGCTCAAAGATCTGAGAAACACACATTTTTCCACTACTTCCACATCCTCGTCGGCAACCTTGAATTTCCTGATGTCTTGCGACCCATTACTTTGGCCTTGTTCAAGTTGGACGCCAGACCTGCTTTCATGCTTGTTTCTTTGACTTTCTTGAGAAGGAATTTCAGGTCCTTGTCGTTCTCTGCTAAGAGAGTGGTGTCATCTGCGTATCTCAAATCGTTTGCTTTTCTTCCTCCCATTCTGATTCCCATTCGTAGATCACAACCTATTTTTAGCTTTTTCAACTTTGAAAACAACGTTCGCCTTTCGGTCATCTAATAGGTAAAGTTACGAATATTTTGCAGAGGCTGTGAAGACTTGGATAAGGTGCTTACATTTTGAAATAATCTGCAGCATGGTGATGATACTTTCTCTGTCGATATCTGCATTTTCTAAGCATGTTAGGCCTTGAGTTTGCATCTTGCTTGCTGCTTCGTTGATCTTCCAGTAGCTCTCTATAAAAGATTCATATTCCGCTCTCAGTTGCCGTTCTTCCTAGCCATTGTTCTTTGCAACGTTATCAAGTGACTCTTAAGTCAAGTCTTCTTTACTTCTAATGTGTGCAAGTCTCTCCGGGCCCAGCAATGCGAGGTCAGCTAGAATTTCTTCATGAGACGTAAAGCGCTTTCTATTCGATGATACTGCTGTGTTAATCGCAAAGATAGAAGTTTCTTTTCTATGTCAAATTTTAGTGCTTTCCTCCACGCCACGGCTGCAAACTTCCCCAGGAATCTTTATGTTCTTTCTAAGCCTTTTGTATGCAAAATCACGCTCTTCTAACTCATGGGCTGCACAAAATTCTTTCGCTGCTTTCCGAACTTTAACAAATTCGCCTCGTAGTTTGACAATGGGTTGCACTGTCTAAAATAATATCATTGCCACTAGAATGCCAAAATTTTCAGACTGTAACTTCAAAGACGCAGGATCAAGAATAATGTTCATTATCTTGGGAAATAGATCAGCTGCTACGGTCAATTCTAAGCAAGATCTCTATTGCACCAGGCCATCTGAATCATTTACTGTCTTTTGGTATCTTTGGGTGTCAAACAGTCCTCAGATGCATCTTTAAAGCAATCATCAAGCCTTTTTGATTGTGCAAAGAAGACAGTGACCAGGGCCTTCTGATGCGACCATCATCGTGTTGTTGAAACTCTCTAGGGCCTACGAAACTTTCTCCGGCCATATTCTTTCTGGATACCTTGTAGAACTCCACTGCTTTAGCTAGTAAAGGAGATCCACGTGTCTCCATGACGACAAGGTTTAACGTTTAGTACATGGTCAAATGTTCCGATGGACAAACCTTGAGGGCTCTCTTTTTAAATTCTTGTCTTCACACAATTGTTTTTACGTCTCATGACTGATGCACCATCATATGATCGCCTTACTGCGTCAGCAAAGTTCATCGAACTCTTGTCGAAAACTTTGAAGGGTCTTGACTAATTGTTTCCCAGAGATTCTTTCACACGCTCAATACAGGCCAATCTTTCTACAATCTCGCAGTTTGCATTTACCTATCAGATGATGACCGAAAACTGATCTTCGTGTGAGCACTATCTGTCGTACAGTCCATGGAGATACTGTAGTTTCAAGCCCTTCTTATTTCATTTACGACTGCTCGTTGAATATGAGACCCTACGATTCATGTGAGCATATTCTGAGATTCAGCAACGAGGAATGAAACAGCATTTCCTCTACCGTTTTTTGCTTTCTCGTTCTTTTTTAAGTTTTACAACCGAATTTTTGTTTACTTAACAAATTCTAGAGCACATCAAGGACAAAACAAATTTCTTCTAAAAAAAAGACATGCTCAGTTCCCCTCTGCTTTTACCGACATCAAAATTCTCCGACGGAACATAATCATTTCCGAAAATTAGACAATCTTGAAAATAGGGGCGTGCCACGGCCCCCTTGCACCTGGTCACGATGCCCCTATGTCTATCCCGCAACTCATTATTATACCATGAATACACAATTTATGGAAAGTTTTCTTATTCCCTTCCTGAACCCTATCATGAACGAATAAAAAAGCAAAAAACTTCATCTCATCTCGCTGCCCTCTTTACCTTTCACTTTCTTCCTTTGTCGGGGCTTTGCATAGACCACCATGGCCTTTCCTCAACATATCTCACTAAATCCTACAACTTGCCAGCTTTCAAATCGAAGATCAATAAACTTTAGTCTACCTAACTAATCTTAGAGCAAATCAAGGCCAAACAAATTTCTTTCACAAAAAAACATTCAAATCCTTTCTATTTTTACTGACATCAACATTGTCCGACAGAGAATTCTTTTTCGTTGCACATTTCAATACCGGATGCCCATGCCGCCCAGAGCGTTTACATCTTGGCTTGAACTTAGTATCTTCCTATGCATTTCCAGGGAGGACGTAGGAGCAAGGAAAATATTGAGCAATGGTTTTTTACTGTCGCATCGTCGAATCAATTTCTTACTAGATGGATTCTCCATGTGCCAATCTCAGTTGCCAGCAGGAGACTCAGAACGGAGCTATAAACAATATTATTTGAGTATTCTCTCCAAAGCCTGCTATTCATTTCAGTTTAAGAATCCAAGCAGTGCTAAATTTTGCCAAGATTCATTTAGACACAAACTTGTTTATGAAAACACCCAATCATGGCTGTTGGAAAGATCTTACCTCAAGGATCTATTGCCATCGTGCTTCTGATCAAACTTCTTTGCTCAAAAGATATTTCTGCTGATGTTCGCAAAGGATTCTTTGTTAATCTCGATGCAGAGTCTACTGACCAGCTGTCCTCGAAATCACTTTTGCTTAAGACCGTAACTGCACCCAGCGACTTGTCCTGCTCCCACAAATGTTTTGCTAATGACAAATGTTCATACAAGGCATTCGATCCTGCAACGAAGCAGTGTGCATTGTACGCAAAGATATCTCAAGTAGAAGTCAACAAGATGGTGACTGTAGGCAAGAAGGTTACGGTAAGAAAAAAGCTTGACTTTTTAACTGATCAATAGTATTTGAATAGGATAATTATAACAGTTTGAACACTTCTAACGTAAAATGGAAGTTTTTAAAGTCTCTTGTCGAATGTCTGGCATTTAGGCTTGAAGATCTAAGGAGTGGGACTTAAGTCATGCTGATGCCCTACCGGCCTATAAAGAATGAAGAATGGATGCTTACTTAGACGAAGTTATGGATTTGAATCTTTCATCTTCAGGTACAGAGTGCATGTGATGCAAGTCCATGTGGCAATGGATGCAAATGCAATCCGCTCCTTGGTACAAATGAATATGCTTGCGATTGTAATGCTGGTAAGAAACCTCTTTAATGTTCTAAACAATTTGCATGTCGAGAGAAAAGGTAAAATCGAGTAGCATATCTTTAATTTGAACACTGAAACTACTCACTTGTTCATACCAAAGATGAAAAACTCGATAAGCATTTCAGAATGCAACCGTGCCACCATTTGAGAATGAGTCTTTCTTTTGTTAGTGGCTCCGAGTGAGCGCCATAAGAACTGTTAGTAACAATTCTCGGCATTCGATTTTGTAATTCTTGCAATTTATGTAAGTTTATACTACTTGCGTTCCCCAAACTGGACAGCAGACAAGACAGCAGTATCTGAAGTATGGCTCAATAAGACTTCTATACATCATTTGTACAATTTTCAACGGGAGGTATCACTTAGCAAAACAAAGCAGTCCAGTCCACATTAAACCATTTTTTTCATCGTGAATAAATGTTCCTCTAAGTTTAGAAGCTGATCAACTTGCACTCCAAAGTATTTTGTACTGGTAATGGAAGGAACTTCATCGTATCCAAGATGGATGGACGGCTTAGAGATGTCCTATCTTATTTAGGTCCAATCAACGTAATGATTGACTGTTCTTGTTTCCTTTACATTTTCTCATCGACCAAATAAATCCTTCTATGGAAACATCTTACCAGATTCTGCCCTCAGTATTATCCAGGCGAATTTCAGAGTGCCATTCTCAACGTTTGGAGAGTGTGGTGATGTTTCTGTTTTTTTCTACTGACATGCATTTTAGATCCATCTCACATCATTACAAAAACAGTCCTACTGAAGTAATTTTGTTATGAGTTGTCTTGACACACCTAGAGTAATGATTTGGTTAGTTAAGATCAGCAAGGAGTCACATTTAGTTGAAAGTATACGGAGTTTAGTTGATAGTTTGTCTACAATGCAAAAAAATGGATAATTTTCTACATCAATCATAATAAATGAGCTTTCTCTTTACACAGGTTTGGAGTTTGGCTCTCCAGATTACACATATCGAACCTGCTCAGATGCGCTAGGAGCAAACGGCGATGTCTCAACTACGTATAGGATTCAACCAACTCTCAAACAAGGCTCGATCTCAGTGAAATGCGAGCGAGGCCATGACGAGAAGGGTTATGCCGTATTTCATCACGATACCGAAAATCGAGTGAATGTGACTTTTCATGATGATGCGTGCGGAAGCAATATCCACAACTTTTCATATAGTGCCATGGTTGAAACAATCCTTCTGGTTATAGATCAATCAAGCTATTGCGAGCAGAATACCAAGGCAGAGTGCAAAGGGTTGCGGTTTGTGGGTGAAAACTGTACGTGGCTTCTCGGCCGTAGCCGCCAAGTTCTAGACTTTTGGGGCGGCGGGCCGCAAAATGGCGTAGGTTGTGCGTGTGGGCTTGATGGGACGTGTACTGAAATAAGCCGCAAATGCAACTGTGATACTGAAAATGGTGAATGGCAAACAGATGAAGGACTTGTCACTTTGAAGGCTGCTTTGCCTTTAGCTGGGATAGCAGTTGGAGATGTTGATTTATCTGAAGAAATTCTCCAATTTACAATTGGGCCTCTGAAATGCGTTATCTAATGCTGCACTCACATTCAAGGACCATTTTGGTAGTAACACCTTGGAGTAATTTTTAGAAACTTTTTCAAACAAAGATCACTCACATTTTAGCCTATTCCAGTGGAGCTCGAGCCTCAAAAATCCCACGTCTACCCCTATGATTAATCATACAAGGTATACGAGAGAGAAATTTTAGAACTTCCTGCTCTATTGTTATACAGAAATAGCGTAATATTTCCAACTAATTTTACAAAAATGTAATAGGATGTTGATAAGTCTTTTAAGGAAAATCATCATCTGTCCTCACTACCATCATTGTTGTGAAAATTATAACAAATCACCTGGGATTGCTGAAGGCTTTGTACTGCACGTTCTATAAGCTGGTGCTAGCATAAAGAAACCTATCCGATATATTTATATGGTACTATACTTATATACTATATTTATATGGTTATAGAAACGGCTTAGTGACGTAGAAGATGTAGGCTGAATTTATGAATGAATGCATGCTAAATGTGGATTAACAAGTGTTTTTTGCAATTATGCAATTAGCTAGTTTTCAATATAATCAACACAGACGTCGGTGGGTAGCATTTTCGGTCAACAATTTGCAGAAGTAACTACAAGTGCCAACAATTCAAATGAATGGATTAGTCAGTTGAGTTGTCGGGCTGTGGTGAAAGTGGTTAAGATTGGAATGAATCTTTAATAAAGGTGGTTTACGGTAATTTGCTAGAGTATATTGTAGCTATCATTGCTATTTCTGCATCATACGTACTCTGGTAAGAGCACATTATAAAGAAAAGATATCAAGACGATACAGCTAAAGGCGAACATGGAAGGTGGAAATATCTTGCCACAAGGATCTATTGCCATCGTGCTTCTGATCAAACTTCTTTGCTCAAAAGATATTTCTGCTGATGTTCGCAAAGGATTCTTTGTTAATCTCGATGCAGAGTCTACTCACCAGCTGTCCTCGAAATCACTTTTGCTTAAGACCGTAACTGCACCTAGCGACTTGTCCTGCTCCCACAAATGCCTTGCTAATGATCAATGCACATACAAGGCATTCGATCCTGCAACAAAGCAATGCGGATTGTACCAAAAGATATCTCAAGTAAAAGTCAACGAGAGTGCGATTGTAAGCAAGAAGGTTGATGTGGTGAGTTTTCTTAAACCCACTAGTAGTCTTTCTTTCCAAAATAGTGAACTGTTTTGTTGTACAAAGCATCCTGTTGAGATGTTTTTGACATCGATCTTTGCTATAGTTTCTTTAAGCTCCAAAGTTCGAGTATCAACTGCGCCGATCATTTCTTTTGTAAGAATGCCGAAAGGTTCTGTTGAGACTGCTCCAATTTCATATTAACTCTTTCAGATGTCTTCGTACATTTTTTTCTGAATGAAACTTCATCATTGCCGAGGAACCGGGAAAGTATGACTGCGTCAGACTAGAGATCCTTGTGGTAGATATTCATGAAGCATCTGACAATGGCCAAAATGAGATGTAATTTTATAGTCTAACTTCAGGACGTAACTTCAAAGTGATAGTTTCAGCCATTACGCGACGTTTCATGGCCGTTGAAACCAGGGGGCTGGGTGGGGGAGGCTTTGACTCCCAATTATTTGCTAGTGTTTGTTTCTAAATTTGTCGAAAAAATGTTGCAAAGAGCAAACTTTAATCTGAAAAAATGCTAGATAAACCACTTACCCCTATAAGTCGTTTATCATTAGTTCATAGTATTCAACAGACCAAGTCTTGGGAAAGCTGTCAACGTTTTTATGGTCCCGGACCCGCATTTCAGCTCACTCCATTCGCAGCCCCACAATGTAATTTTTTTCCGATAGGTCTGCTCTGATGGGTTTCAGACAAAAAAAATCTTAGGTGAGACGAGATCATGCTGTAGCCATTTTGAGCAATATGGAAGTTTTTCTACTTTTCCAAAAGAAATTGCTTTACAGCATTTGCTCATAGCTATTGTGTCTGTTATTGGCATTGCGTTTTATTTCAGGATTCTTGTAACTCATTAAGCTACTCCGATGCACGGACATGTGGGCCAATGCAGAGTGAAGGACGTGTTCAAAGCACTGGTAAGCTCTCTTTGTACTTTATCTGTACCGTATACAGCCTTCCTCTTCCATCAAATATGTCTGAAGCATCTATGATCTATTAAGACTTCGGGACTGTACAGTGGTCCGGAAAAAGTGTGATGTTCGAAGGTTTCGGGACTGTTTTGCAAGCAAAAGCAAGGCCATCTGTCTCAAGGAAATAGTGACAATTCCTCCTTCCCTACTCCTAATCTGTTGTGGGGGTCTTTGAGATGATGGAGAATCGAGCCAAGCGTGCTCTGGTTGACAAAGAGTCAGCAATGTCATTTGTCCGCAATCAGTGTGCATGCCAAGTGTTCTAATGCGCAAATAACTGACCGATTAATTTATTGAAGTCTTGCGGACTCATGTCAAGAATAAGAATGGAAGCAACTAGTCCGTGGTCATGAATAATTCAATTGAGATGCGATTATTCTTATTACAGCTACGGCCAATCAGTAGAAACCTTACCTAAAGTGATCGACTTAGATAAAACAGACGCGGTGTGCAGTTGGTAAAATAGTCGTTCATTTCAGCACTATTATCATTATTATTACTATTATCATACATACTACAGTACATATATGCATACTCCAACATCAAATTTGCAAATCCTTCGCTGAGTGCTTTAGGGAATCTGGGTTCTTCCTCTGACTCACTTCTTTCATTGTTTAAGGACTTCAATTTTAGACCAAACACCTAGTATTACATTATAAAGAAAGTCGTGAGCATTGCAATTAGGTGCACATACTACGTATTCCGTAGGAGGAATAAGTCATGGCCTCATCTGGATTTATTAGATTTTTAACTATTTTATTCATTTTTTTCCTTCTATTATCTTATATTCATATTAACCGTTTTTCGCTATTAATTTTCTTTATTATTGCATCGAAGCAAATGGCCAGTTGCACACTACCTACTACTATAGTGGTGTATAATTGTAGATTTTAACTATGCTTAAGGAGTTGAAGTTTGAAAAAAATTACTATTAATTCTTTCAATTAAAGTTGGCTGCAAAAAAATATCTGCAATTTCTGACTTAGGCCATCAATATGCAATATACATATATATATATATATATATATATATTTATATAGATATAAAACGTTACAATGAAGACATATTCTACTGTAAGATATAATTTGCAATACAAAATCTAAATTAGGATAAGATTGTTGCATAATCTGCTTGCAGTTGCAGGTTTTACATTTGTCGGCTTTACTAAGTCTTTTGACAATTTGAAGGGAGTCTGAATTTTTTAGTCCTGGTGGTAGTGCTTCCCCCCCCCTACAAATCTAACTGTATCAATTCCAAAGCAAGTTTTTTCGCCTTTGGTAGCTCTAATTTATCAAGGCAGCTTAGGTTGCAGAACAATGCTTCTTCTTTGAAGTCCACCACATAAGGCTGGGGCTCCACTTATTTTTTTGTAACAGAATGGCAGGACGAATTTCCCTTTCCGTCTGAGAGCTTAGCGATTCAACCTCCCAATTTTATAAACAACAACTGCAGGTCACCAAATGAAAACGAAAAGACTCTGAACATTCATAAGCCAATGGAAGCTCAAACACATTTACAATTAACTGGTTGTTAATCAAACCAGCATTTGGGATAATTATATAAGCACGATCGATAGTTCAAAATATAGAAAAAAGAAGGGAATATAAGAAAAAAGTAGTCAAAGTCCTTCCCTCGCCATCCTTGGTGAATTGGGCGGAGCCTATCTCCATTTCATTATCCTGTTGATCAATAAGCTGTGCACGGTGCATGCTGCAGTTGGTGGGTGGCCATCTGGTAGACCTGTGTGCATAACTCCCATGCTTAATTACGTAATTACAGGTATTTCTAGTAAAAAAAGGAACGAAAAAAACCGGATAAAAGTAAATCATTTTAATAAGAACAGCTAAAGGATGAAAAAATACTGTCAGTAGGATAGAAGCTCTGGATTAGTCCAGGGGACAGTGCGGAAACCTCCAGGTTGGTGTCCCTGGATATCGACCGCTAAAAGTTATCTCGGCTCATTTTTATCGGTTCGTAACCGATTCTGCAACCATTTTCCCTCAAAGCACATTTAAGTGAAAGACTCGATGAAGAGTCCAGGGTTTGTTGAGCATGCAGAATATGTAATAGTGCGAATGATGATAATTGTCAATTTAGTGATTATGTAGTTTATAAAGAGCATTTGAAGGAGTGGAGATGAGCATGTCAGGACGCAGATTGTCACCAGTGACGAGAGAAGGGGAAAGATGTTGTGGGAGGTCGAAATAGAAAGTACAGTGATTTAAACATTGAAGTGCTGAGGCCAAGAGGTTTAGCACAGAGTCATGTCTCCATGTGAAGTGGCCCTCGCTGAGATAAGATCTACAGCCTGCAACAACGTGGAGAACAGACTCTGGTTGGAAGCAAAAGGAGCAGTCAGACACTTGGGAGAGATTCCGCAGCTTGAGATTTTTCCGATTTGCAAGTGTGCTATTAAGGTACCTGGTGATCAAATTAAAGATATTTGTTTGTAGTTTGCTTTGGGCAGAAGACCAGAAAGAACGTACAGTGTTCAGAGTGATTCAGGAGGAAAGTAATTAGAAAGCCTCAGATAAAACACTTCAGCGAAATCGTCGTTGTTATCAATGTGCATCCTGTTATACAGCAGAAATACATTAAAATATTAACTGCTAAAATACATTAGAATATTAACTGCTAAAATACATTAGAATATTAACTGCTAAAATACATTAGAATATTAACTGCTAAAATACATTAGAATATTAACTGCTAAAATACATTAGAATATTAACTGCTAAAATACATTAGAATATTAACTACTAAAATAGATAAAGATAGTATTCTAAAAGAAAATTAAAAGTAGAAGGTATTTATAAATGACTGTTTTAAGGCTGTATGTGTTATCAAATGTTTAAGCGTTTGACTTAAGTAAACTGATCTGGAAGTCTCTTCTTGAATTGGGTGGAATTTGTGATCATGCTAACTATCAAAGGTAGTTTATTGTATACCTTGGCCCCTGTGAAATAATAGGTTGACCATTCCACGTTCGTATTTCATGTGTCCAGAGTCCTTTACAACTTTCGTCGTTGACTTTTTACGCTTTTCTTAGGGCTATGTTCACATTGCTCCGTACTCGAATTTATTCGTTCTAAGATTGATCCGTTTTGCCTGTTCACACTGCTCCTGGTAAATTTGAAAACGCTGCAAATGCGATGAGGCGTTCACGGTGCTCCGCTCCAGAGAAAAAGGGAAAAGGATTTGAAAACGACTCCACTCTCTCTTTTTGAACTTGGGAACTCTTGTGCCAACTTTATTTGCTTCAGTCGGGCTTCAAGTCTTCCAACAAACAAGACTGATAATGCCACCAAAGCGGAAGCTAGCAAGGAGCTCTGAGCATCTTGTTGGGCTGCTGCTGTCGCTAGCGTTTTCAAAAGTCTCCGTTTTAAAAAATCTACGTTTTCGAAGTGCATTTTAGAACATGTCCGTTTTCATAGCGGAGCGGCGTGAACACAAGGGGAAAACGGATACTTTTTTATTAGTTTTTGTGGAGCAATGTGAACGTGGCTTTAGTAGCTTCTTGGTCTGTCTATATCTACCCTTAATATTAACATATGTATCTATGTGTACAGTATAAACATATGTTGATCACTTTTTGAAAGTCTTCAGTATCTCTTACGAGGTAATACTGTTCTCTTCCAGAACCAACAGGATCAACAGGATCAACAGGATCAACAGGATCAACAGGATCAACAGGATCAACAGGATCAACAGGATCAACAGGATCAACAGGATCAACAGGACAAACAAACGAAACTACGTCACACGTGCACACAAATTGCTCGGACGCATTAGCCGCAAACGAATACATGGCAAGTACTTACAACATCCAACCAGTCCCGGAAGAACCGGCTTTTTCTGTGAGGTGTGAACGAGACTCCACATATGGAAGCTACGCCGTGTTTCATCATGATACCGAGAGTACTGTTAGTGTAACAGCAATGGCAGCAAATTGTGGAAGCAAAGTTTTTAATTTTAATTATACAGATTCTGGTGAAAAAATTCAAAAGATCATTGCCATGTCAAGCAATTGTTCTCAAAGAACGCATGCTAAGTGCCGGAGATCCACTTCACAGGATGTACGTGGCTTAAAGGGAAAGACGGTGTGAAGGTTGAGTTCTGGGGTGGCGGACCACCAGATGGTTCAGGCTGGGCCTGTGGTATCAATGGAGATTGTGCAGACAGAAGGCAAAAATGCAATTGTGATAAGGACCAAGGCCCATGGCAAAATGATGTTGGGTCTGTTATGTTGAAAAGTGTTTTGCCATTGACGGGAATAGCAGTTGGGAACGCTTCACCGAGGGATGGTCGCATTGAGTTCACCATTGGACCTCTCAAGTGTTTGTTTTAGAGGTTGATTTCACTGCAAATAGTTTATGGCATTAAAATAGAAGCATTACTCAGTCTTGACTTCCAAATTGTAACCATTGCTACGAAAAGTTCCTTTTAACATAAGGTGTGAAGCGCAGAAGAGAAAACGATGTCTTTGTATGTAAGGACGTGAATGCAAATAAACACAAATGAACTGGCACAGAGCGTTATGTTGTTATTAGCTGGTAGCATGGATGTCGGGTGAACGTGAGGTACGAACAACGTGAATGAATAAATACAAACGTGAATCGAAAGCGTAAACGAAGCATGGTGATGTCCAGGCTCCGTTGAGACCCATACCTCAGTACTTGTCATTAGCAACTTGGTATGGACGTGCACAGTGCTGAAAGCTGAAGACTGTACCGTTTGAAAAGAAGAAATTTCTAAATTAGATAAGGTAAGGAATCAGATGCGAAGAAAATCTGGCATCGCATTAACGGGTCTCGAAGGACTACGTATGATCCATTGTCAAGTGAGGTAGGGCAGGGGATGCACTGCAACTATGATTTTATGCCGAGAACAATCACAAGTATTAATATTGGTTCTGTTGTATAGGATGAGATGCGCTTTTCAATAGCTGTAGAAAATACTCTGACCATTGGTGGAGGGAAATAAGGCCTGTTAACGAAAGACAGTAACACTAACTCGATGGAGGAAATTCAACTAATTCCAATTGAAGAAGGAAAGCGCAGAAGAGAACAGCAGAGGAAGAATTTATCTTGCAATCATTTAGCAGTTAACCACTTAAGTTATGAATTATTCAAAATTGGCTTAGATCGTCCAATGAAAATGCGATTTTTTGCTGAATTCGTCTCTTTTCTCGTTTCTTTCTTAAACGTCATAGGGTCAGTCTTTGAACTGTGGTACTTGGGGGGGGGGGGTACGTGGCTAGACGTGGAATGGTAGGGAGATAGGTATTGCTATCAAAATGAATCAAAATCAGACAGGTATGAAATCCAGACATCCCCTTTGTAGTTATAAAGAGAACTCAAATCAAAGCTAGGTCGTACTGTACTAGTGCAGCGTGCTTACTCGTGACACGTGGGATTTTAGTTCAAATCCTGCATGGCTCACAATAAAAGCACTACCTGTGAGGAATAGGACAGGAAAAGACCCAATCAAGCCCACCACTATAGAAAAGAACTCGAAGCACTCTCTCTGGTTTCTGCAATTCTTGAAATGGAGCAGCAATGTAGTTCAATGATCAATTCGTTCAGAAATAGCACAATTACCTTACCACCTCACTACCTCACCACATTACCACAGGGAACCTTTTTCAATTGAAATTGACATTTAATCTTGCCACTAGCCTTAATCTAGTTCAGCCAAGACATTTTAGAGGCAAACTGAGTGGACAACACCGTCCATAAGATTGCATCTCCAAGCCCTGACCAAACGTTCGTCGTTTAGTTGAAAATTATTCCATTTTTTACAAATATTTTCATGAAAACTGCTCTCAGGGGATCAGGGATATCATTCTAGTTCCTCTGAGGCGTGTCAGAACCACCAGAAGCTCAACTCACTCACACCTTTTCCAAGTTTCACTGCCTACTCCACGAATTCTATCCCACGAATCATCCCAAGAACATGCAATTTATGGAACGTCTTGCTTTCTTCCTTTTCTGAATCATACAACTTGCCTTCTTTCAAATCTAACACCACCAGTCTTGATCTCATCTCATCTCATCTCAATTCCACTTACCCTTCCACTTTCTTTCTTCTTCCATTGATTGTTGGGGCTTTCCCCAACATAACTCATTAAGAATCACATCCTTGTTCAGCAAATGTTGGCTCGTTTGGTCACCATGTTCAGTCACCCAATGTTATGTTCGGCGATGTTGGAACTTGCTGGAAAGAAAGAAAAACCCAATATTTCGATCAACTTTTCTATTGTTTTAAACGGTCGGTGAAATGACGGATCTTTTGACCACATTTACACATCCATTCAAATTTTGCGGAGGAGCACTAATACGGGACTTCTTGAATTTTTTAAAAAGCCAATCAAATGCATCTATGCAAGAAACTAACCAATCAAAGCCTTGTGGCACCAAATTTGAACAAACTAGTGTGGCTTTATGAAAAACATTCAGTTATCCAAATTCACCTTGCTGGCTGGAGACAGGATAGTAGAATAGTATCTTACCTGACACGATACTCTCAATCAACAATAAATTAGCGAAAATGTGTTCAAGAGATATTTATTACTCTGATAAGTACTATGATGACATTTTTGAATACAGGTAAGGATCATTTTCGGGACTTATTTTTTGCTCTTTGCAACATCAACGTTATTTCAGTTAGGCCTATCTTGCCTGAGGACCTTGGATTCAATGACAACGAGCGAAAGCATATTACCAGGGAGACACCAGTTACGAGGACTATTTCAGAATTATCTGCCGTGATTTATCTAATAAGGAAGCTAAAATTTTGGTCATTTCTTGCTTTTTAGGCATGTCATAGTGCCGAAAGACATGGCCAAGTTAATTGCCACGAAGAAATGCTTAATGTCCGAAAACGAATGGCGATCTATGGGAATTCAGCAGTCACAAGGCTGGGTTCATTACATGTACCACAAACCTGGTAAGAATCAGAAATTCTTTCGCTTTCTTCCCTACAAGTATCCTACACGAGCGATGCTTTGAACTGTTGCAATAATTGTGTAATTTTATGTCATATTTTAATACCCAATACCAGTGTTTGAAAATTGATTTTTCTTGATTAGGAAATTTTCAAATGGTGCACAGTTTACCACTAGTTCGTAAAGTAAAGCTCTATTCTAGGGTAATCGAGGCCTTAACTTCGGTAGACATCACCCGGTCTGGAAACCATGACAAATTTCAGTGGAATGTTACTCATTTGTGAAATATTTCCTCATCATGTTGGAGTGTTTTCATGTTAACATTATTGTTTAAATGCTCGAGTCATTCAAATGCACATGAATGGCGAACTGATGAATCTTGTTTTGGAAAATTACACTGTAATTTGGCCTACACCAAAGGCCATTAATCTTTGTCCAAAGACTTACTACCTATAGTTAGGCGTGGCACAGGAAGAGAGACATTTGGTTGCCATTGCAAAGTCATACAGAGAACCACATGTTGTCAACCTACAATTTGGTTTTTTTGTTGAGCAAACAAATTGCACTGCATTTCTTATGATCTTGTGTAACGTGACGCCTTTCCTTTGTCCAGAACCGCATGTACTGCTATTCAGAAGGCCTAAGACAAACTGAAGAATTGACAAGCAGTTGGAAATTATGGTTGAAAGCAATAGTTAAACTGTACATATGTCCATATTAGTAGCATTCGAATAATTTTGTTTTTATACGAACTACATCAAAATATTCTCAGTTTAATGTAAGCTGAATTTTTTTTAGTTAAAAGTGCCATTCAGAAGCATGCTATAGAGAAATATGTGCTATAGTTGTATAGATGGAGATTTGCTGCTGGGCAAAAGCCCTTCAAATATTCTGCTTACTCCTGTTCTGCCTTGATATTTTCATAGAATGCATTGATTTTCAGAGTATGAAATATTCTAATTTTTGAAGTAAATCCTTTACATATCAGCATTAGAAATTTGAGGCTCTGATCATGTACCGAAATTGCACATTTTCTCCTTGAAATGGAAGTATCTTTGTCCTAGATTCTCCTCTTCAGTGTGTTGTTAAATTCATTTCATAACTGCCACGTGGAAGTGCATTTGTAGGATGGTAGCTTCAACTTGGATGTCCATGCAAAATCCTGCCCCTCAACGGGAGAAGCAATTTGGAAGCCTGACTGAACAAAATATTGTCATGCATAATGCTTTTCAACAAAGCCCTGTTTAGAGAAGGGAGACTTGAAGTAGGTCAAGAATATAAATACCCTTGGCTTCAGTTAAATTCCGTCATTCCTAGAATGTGTCATCACAGTCAAGGATTTGGTTTGACCTCAACAGGATTTTTGTACAATCTTATCATCCACACCCAAGCATCCAGGATTCGAAGATTGATTTTCTGAAGTGAAATTTAGATTTCAAGAAATGAGACTTTGCACTCCATCCTAAATCAACTATCATTGTCTATATTTGCCCCTGAGTGTGACACCTTGATGTTGGTTTGTGCAAAAATGGTTTTACATATTTGAACTTGCACCTTCTGAAGATCCGTTTGCACTTGAATTTATTAGGCATATTTGTACCATACAATGTAATTTATTCAACTGTGTCAGGTCATATTCGTTTTCCCCCATTGATTTCTGTTATCTATTGGGGGGGGGGGTAACCCAACCCTTCAGTGCAGGTGCTGGTCTTCAAGAGGCCCTTCCATAAATTAGAGTTACAATGCAATGAAGTAGCAGAAATTGACTGAATGGATTTGGGAATCTATTTGCAATCTAAAATTCCCTCTTACAAGAAAAGTTAAAAATCAAAGAAGCTTAAATTTCTCAAAACAGATTAGAGAGGGTGCCTGCGTACCCTTAGCTGAATTGGCTTTCATAACTGAGCTTCTCCCTAAGAAAAGGCATTTCGTTCAGTTGACGTCTTTCATAGGCAACCTCAAGTTTATTGCTGTATTGCAGAGGCTATAAGATTGAGAGCTGAAGTTATTATTGAAAAGATCATCAAGGCATTGTGGGGCCAAAGCAGCCTAAGATTCGAAGAACGTGACTTGGGGCTCGCATTTAACGAGTCTCTGGATGGTTTTCCAGCCCAGGATTTGGATAAGGGGTCTAGCTCGTGCGTTGGTTCGAACCCCCGTACCGATAGAAAAGTGCCAGAGAAGAAGGGACCGTCAAAACGCCTCTTGATATCAACTATTTGTCAATTTCGATTTATTCGTTGAAATGTGGAAAGGAATAAGCTCAATCTTTTTGTAAGAGAAATCGCGCCATAATATTTTCAAAACTTTAGAAATTTTAGCGCAAGGTTTTGTCTGCGTTGAAAAGAGTCACAAAGTTCCCTGCCTTCAGGGATGCCGGAGTCAATAAAGGGTAAGGGGGGGGGGGGCAAAAATGTAGAAAGGGCATTTTCAGAAGCTAGATCAGCGCATACAAGCGTATTCCAATGTTCAAAGTTTTCTTTCCCTTTTAGATAAAAATGGCCGCAGTTAAATAATTATCTTCTTGAAAAACGCATACTTGCCCCCTCATACCCCCCCACTCCGGCGCCCCTGTCTGCTTTGCAATCAAAGTAAGAGAGCAAGCCATATTCCCTTTGTTGGGGCTTTGTATAGGTCACCATGGCCTTTCCTAAACATAACCCACTAAAAAAAAAAAAAAATATTCGCCATTAACAACAATAAAGCACCCAAGTCTCGAGGTATTATGCTTGAAACCGATTCCAGTTTGCCAGTGAAAATTCATGTTGAAGTAAAGATTTAACTACAAAGGACGTGTGACATAAGAATAAGACAAAACAATTTGCATTTTAACCAAAGGAAGAATTACAGGGAATTGTAATCAACAATAAGTAAGATTACTGAAAACATAGGTAAACTGGAATAGAACTATTGAATGAGAGAATAACAATTGAAACGAAGAAAATGTGATTACATTAAATTTGAATAACTAAATGGTTGGGAATAGCTATTTCGTAGACCCCCACCCGGCCGATTCAGACGTACTAATTGAAATTTTAGCTGTTAAAGGTCGAAGGTGCATTAAAGGTCGACAATTTTTCGAAAAATTATGTTTTTTTTTATTTATTATTATATAAAATTGCAGAAACTGGGCAAGCATCCAAGAAGCTCGTGTGTAAAAAATCTGCAAAGCTTCTTATAAAAAGGGGGCTTGAATCAGTAGGCCTCTCTTCAACTAAAGAGAAAAAGATTGCTCCTCTGCCAACGAATCTATTGTAAATTTTTATTACTTAAAAACGGCAACCCAGTCAACAATGCTGGCTTGCGAGAGATTGTCCACCTACAACGTAAATAAACAAAATGGCGTTATAAAATTTAAAATAAAATGGTACTTAATAACACAAGTTTCAAAGTAGAAGTGGAAATATATACAGAGTACAATTGAGATAAATCTAGCACTGTAAGATTGTAAATGACTCCTCGGTTTTTATTCCTTCATCTAGAATCCTCTGCTTCTGAATCTAGAATCTTCATCATTCATCCAAAGAACGTGCAATTTACGGAACGTCTTACCTTCTTCATTGCCTGAATCCTATAACTTGCACTCTTTCAAACCGCCAATCAATAAACTTGATCTTATTTCTCTCTCCTCTTGGCCTTTCATTTTCTTCCTTCTTCTTTTATTTCCATCAAATATTGTCTGCCTTCTTATAAGAATATTCTAACAGGGGTGACCTCTGATTAGGAGAAATCAGCCTACTGCGGCGGAGGAAGCGCGGAGGAGCTCAAAAGTGCACAGTCAGTTGAACACATTACATACTTTCCATCCTGGATGTCACAGCTAAGAGAGAAATATATTAAACCACTTTCCCAATTTTGAGAGAGTTGTTAGAAAAGTTCTGCAAAAATGTCCTTATGAAACGAAACTGATGGCATACGTGACACAAAACTAGAGTCAACAATACTCACTCTATCTCTAAAAGAACAAACACTTTGGCTTGCTATGATATTTGTTGGTAGGAATTTCCATGCACGTATTGTACGTGGGAAGAATGCGTATTTGCGGTCGTTTCCTGATCCGTGCAGAGTGTGGAATGCAAGCTTGTGAGAACATCGTGTGTGTCTTTGCTGAAGTTGTAGGCAGTCTGCAGGAATTGTGATCAGGTTGTAGTCAACCTTGTACAGCATGCAGAAATCTTGAGGCGTACCAGAACAACCAGAAGCTCAACTCATTCACACCCTTTCCAAATTTCACTGCTTAATCTACGAACTTTATCCCACAAATCATCATTCATCCCAACAACATTCAATTTATGGAACGTCTTGCTTTCTTGCTTTCCTGAATCTTAAAACTTGCCATCTTTCAAATATAAGGTTGATAATCTTGATCGGATCTCTCTCTCCTCTTAGCCTTTCGTTTTCTTGCTTTTTCCTTTGTTGGGGCTTTTGTATAGGCCACCAAAGCCTTTCCCAAAAATAACTGAAAAAACTTGTGCGTAAGAACCTAATTGTAGGTTGATGTGCAGTAAATCTATAGATAACTCACTAAAAAAATTCTCTGCGTCTATGTGGAAGGCTGCGCCAGTGATCAGTTACACTTGAAGTGTTATGGTAGCTGTTATGCATATACCTTGCAGCTTCCTTTGTTGGGCTTAGTGTATACCACCTTGGGCTTTCCCCAACGAAACTCACGAAAACGAAAAGGGGAGAGCATTTTTCAACCAAGAGCATTGAAGAATACAAGAGCTGCTTGCACGAGTGCTTAGATTGCAAGGCGGAAACGTTGTTTCTTTAAAATATTGTTTGATTATGATATAAAAATCACCGGGTAATATCATATTGGTTGTCTTAAAAATGTCGGGGCCTTGAATTGTTGAGAAATTAACAGTTTTGTGCTGCTGTATCGGAGATGCGCCATGGCAACGCAATGCGGGTTGTTAAACTGGAGTCGTTGGCATTAAAATAACTATTGAATGAGGGAACAAAGGCCAAGTTGAGACACTCACTCAACAACTATGTCAAAACCGCACAGCTGCGCCAGTGGCGGCAGATTCGAGAACGTTTGGGGTGTCCTTCTTCCTCAGCTTTGCGCTTGATCCTTAGATGCTCTGGGTAAATTGCAATTCATGTTACGCCATGCATTGCAGCTGGTGATCAATGTTCGATGCTGGATGACAATCAAGATGCAAGGCCTTCCGAAGAAACTCAGTTGTTGAAGGCTAGGCCTATCACCAGCGTCAAGTGAAAGAATCCAGACACATCAATAACAGAGCGAACTGTTTCCGACATGCCTACTCCAAAGTCGGTAACGGTGGTTGGTAAGATGATTCGTTTCTTAATATCATATGGATAGATTTGAATCCTCCGGTCGGGTTGATTGCCATCGATTGTCCAGTTTCTTTTCGCCTGCCTCCCACATACATACATACCTACATCATCCATACATCTTTATTTGTTGTACACCGCTATTCTGGATTTAGACTAATTTTGGTCTTAACTGGCAAGAAAGCGTGCGTTCTTCGCCGAATTATAGAACTGTGTTCCATTCATTGATTACTTTCAACTATCCAAGATCGTGCCTCTTCCATTCTCGGGGATATTCCTTCCGATCCAATTTGTTTACAAACCCTAAGCTCAAAGTTGACAAAATGTTTTCGATCAATATCAAGAGGGCGGCACCGATGTACTGGGAATGGTCTTTTTTTAAGGTTTGCTTCAAGATTCATCAAGCTCTAGCTAAACAGATTCTCCACTTTACATATGCTAGTGTTTCAAGTCAATACTGTCGTTTCAACTGTGTACGATAACAGATAGCAACATTATCATTAATGTGGAGAATATGCGGTGAGAAGTGGGGTGACTTTTCCCAAACAGACTTTTCCTGACAGATCAGTTGTTTCAACCCAGCATTGGGTGATACTGTTGTATCTAGCCAGCTATTGATGATTGGCTTGGTGATGTGTGTGGTCTGTCATTGCAAGGATCCGCCCAGGGTGAAGTCACCCTGTAGATCTATGACAGCCTCTCAGCCTGTGGCGCAGAATTCACTTTAGTTACTGCTTTTTATGTTATATCCCGTATGTTTATCTTTAATTGCATTATCTTATTAGATCATAAAAGTTTCCAACACATCAGAAGTTTTTCATTTGGAGCTTAAACCATGCCTAAGACTACTAATGTCATGAGACAATCTCCAGAATTGATTTTAATGGTCTATAAAATACACTTAACATAACTTGCTTGCCACTTATCATTGTATCATTCCAATAAAGTAGATTCATTCTACATAATTTGATGCTTCAGGTGCTAGATTTAATGTTTTTAGGCATTTTTTAGCTGTGTATGATGAGAGAATGAGTGTGTCTTTGCTGAGATAGCATTAATTTTCTGCAATCGTTTTCTGTAGAACCATTTTCTGATCATAGTGTTTGTATTATCATCTGAAATTGAAGCTTAGCAATTTGCTGTAGCCCTTTTCCAATCTTATCCAAGTGCGCACTTGTCTGTGGACGTCTGCTTTAAATTTGCATTTTGAGGCTATAAAATGTTTTACAACTGCATGGCTGCATCATATTTTTGAACTGGCACCAACTCTAATTTTAGTGCTTTTACTGTTTTGGTGTTTTTAGTTTTGATATTTAATTTTACTTTCCAAGATATTGATTTCATTTAGCGTTAGATTCAGAAGTCTATTGATAGCATTGCATTATTGCACTGATAGATCAATTCTGTATAAAAATATGATTAATCGTGGTTTGGCACAACGTTTTTTTCAAGAGCCTACTTGAGGAGCATGTGTTTTTCACAGCAACTAAGAGTTTACTAGAAAATTGATCTTTATTGGGGAGTTGTCCGTTGCCTTCCTTGCTGATTTTATTGGTTTATGAACCATGCTGCAATCAGACTTACAGCCCCTATGCTCAAAGGTTGCTCATTTGGGTCACTCCACTACAACACCATCTCATAGCATTACCTCAAAATATGCACTCAAAATGGAAGTAGGGCTGAGGGTGGATTTGAGCCACAGACCATGGGTGGGCAAGAATCTTACCACTGGGTTATCTTGACACCTGAATGCTATTTGGAGGGCCCCTTGTAAATCAGCTCCGGCTGAAGGGCTACCCTCCTTAATTGAATCAAACAAAATGATGTTTGGTTTTTAGGTAGGCTTACAAGCCCTGGATTTATAACAGATAGCTTTGCTTTTGGCCAAGTCACCACCCTGTAATATCAATTATTGTAATTATCAGTTAAGATCAGGAATGATAGATATTTGACATGACTTTTTCAGTGCTGTCTCTATTGATACCAGGATGCTTAGAAATGCCATTGCTTTTATTCATTGTTAGATTTTTCGCAAGAAAATATTCATTGGTAAGCAATTTCTGACTTACACTTTAATATTCTTCTTAGTTTATGGAGGAAAATGCCTGACACCAAAAAAAGGAGTTGGTGAGATTATGAAACTTTGTATTTGCTATTTGTTGCCATTTATCAATTATGATGTCCTTTGTACCCATGCATTGCTGTCTCATTTTGCTACTTGTACTTTTGATTTTTTCTTTGGATGTTACAGCAGTGATAAAGAGTTGAGCGATAATTTTCTATCTATCCATCTATCTATCTATCTATCTATCTATCTATCTATCTATCTATCTATCTATCTATCTATCTATCTATCTATCTATCTATCTATCTATCTATCTATCTATCTATATATCTATCTATCTATCTATCTATCTATCTATCTATCTATCTATCTATCTATCTATCTATCTATCTATCTATCTATCTACTATCTATCTATCTATCTATCTATCTATCTATCTATCTATCTATCTATCTATCTATCTATCTATCTTTATCTATTAGATGTCAGATCAGATTTCCTATTTCAGATTTCTGTTGTCATAATCACAGCTATTTTCAAATCACCATTTTCAGTATTAATTGCAAAATACATAATTGATATCCTTTTAGGTGAACCTTCAGCTTGGGTTATATTTGGTTTCGGAAAGTCAAAATGCTGCACAGCTCGAGTCAGAGATAGAAACCCAACATGGAATGAAGAAAGCTCCTTGTAAGTCAGACAAAATATATGTTGCTTTGTGGTACTGCCTGCCTTATTTTTGTTTCTATTGTGCATAGAAGTATCCATTTAAAGTGGCTCTCCAGTCAACATTTTTATGTTTGAATTAGATTTGAGTGCCCCCATTTCGAATCTGCAATTATTTTTCTGATATCTTGTACTGTTTTCATTTTATGAGAGTTTAAAGTCAATCTTCAAGTTAAGACTTTGCTCAAAAAGAACTCTCGGAGACCTACTTTGTGATGTCAAAAGGCATGCAAAACTTTCTCAGTTAGTTGTTTTTTTTCACGAGAATTTGTCGGATTATGAGCAAACTCAATCTTTGATACACTGACGCCACCTTCAGTCGTAAGTTGTTAAAAATGCTAAAATTCGCAAATTGTGGTAATTTATTGTGATGTCCTTCATGTAATTTATCGTGACATCACAAAGTAGGTTTTGTGTTTTCGTTTATTCTTGTTTTTCCGGTGAAGTCTGATTTCAAGCGCTTATAACACGAAAGCGGTATAAAATTTAAAAAAGCAACTGCGGATTCGAGATCAGGACACTTGATTACACCTTGTTGCAAAATAAAGATTTTTCTATGGAGAGGCCCTTAAACGCAAATTCTTTATGCCACTTCTTTAATTTCTTTAAATCCTAAAATCACAGATGCAATAGTTACTAGTTACCTAATAACCAATGACCTAGTGACTGATGACCCAGTGTCTATTTCCACCATGATATCCACTATTTTTGAGTTGATATTTTAATTGATGAAAAACATCACAGTTTCTGAATTGCTTTGTGAAGTTCTATTTCATTGTCTTCATTTTAATGGATGAATTGAAAGCAAATGTTTTATGCTATTATCCAGCAACATCACAGATCCCAAATTGCCTTTGAAGATTACTGTAAAGGATAAAGATGACATGTTAGGACAAGTGCAAATACCACTGACTGACATTCCATATGAGGAGCATACTTTTAAATGGCTACCTTTAGGACCGCATAGAAGAAACTTGAACCCAACTGGGGAAATTTGCATTGACTGTTGGATAACAGAATATAGTGATGCGGACACTCCAACCAAAAAGGAGACAAATTTTTTCAAATTCAAGCAGAAGTTTAATATAAAGCAGCTCAATGACAAAGGAAAGCATGGCTCTATAAAATATGGTGGAACGTCAATGAAAGGCTCTGTGTCTGTTGAGGATTTAGGAGCTGTTACCTACAAACCAACATTTAGTCAAACCCTTGAAAGACCAAAGCATGCTGCAACTGGAATGAAACGTGCATCCAGCCTGTTTCTAAAGCCAGAACAAAATCCATTCCCAAAGTCGGAGAGGTCTCCAAGCTTAACAGAGTTGTCGCCAGTAGAGGAGAGAATGTCGGATCCACCAGAGATAAAACTTGTAACACCAATATCTGGACCTAGTGCTGGTGGAACCGTGATTCAAATAACAGGAAATAACCTTGGAAGCAGTGCTAGGGACATAATGGGATTAACAGTTGCTGGATACAACTGTCTTGCTACTATTGAATATATATCTTCAAATAAACTAATGTGTACAACCCCTCCAGGTGATGGAATGGGGCCCGTTTCCTTGGTGACTGCCTCTGGAGGGTCCTGTTCTTCAAAGATCCAATTTGAGTATGAGAACATAAAGGAGGCTAAACCACTGAAAAAGGAGGCGGGATTTGCTGACTTTGCAGTGCCACCACATAGGCGTCTCACCCTGGAGAGCATAAAGCCAAATGGGAAGCAGCATACCTTTGGTAAGTTAGTTCAGATTTAAACCATTCAGAACACTGCATGTAAGGTATGACTAACAACCTTTGCAAGCTCTGGATTAGGATTAGGGCTTCTAACGCTCCCGGCAGAGAGATTCCATCTTAGAACCCCCTAGCAGACTCTGTCTGTTGCCACAAGCTTTGCCACAAGCTTTGCATGCTCAGTTTTGTTTGAATACTTGACATCAGAATTCTACCAATACAGAAGAAATAGGATTTGAATTAATAGCTAATGTAACTTCCAAGCGGCTAACTGTTGGCAAAATCACTGTAATCAAAACAGTTTTCCTGCCTCCTTGCAACCTATTGTGCCATGTTTTATCTACCAACACATTAAGCGATCAATTTTGTAAATTTAGCCCTGATATACGATTTTGAGAGGCAGCTTTTTGATCCATCTTGGAAATTGCCAACAGGTGGAAAGGGGCAAGGTAAGAAGGAACCATCAAAAGAACTTAAAAAGGAAGTCGAGGAACTCACAAGTGAGGTTCAAGGTATGAAATGTTGCTTTAGACATCGCAGAATTCAATTTTCAGTGAAGCTTTAGACCATGTATATTCTTGCTGCAAACTTTATTTCAGCTGGTACAACCATGTTCAGATAATCAGATAATCAGTTTGTCCAATTAATTGTTTGACAAATTGTGCCTTTGGAAGCATTAGTCGCCAAATCATCCATGATTTAGGCAGGACAAATTTAATGATAGAAAATTTTAATCTTCGTCGATTCATCCATTAAAAAGCAAAAGGCAAGATGAAAGAAGGATGATAAATATACCCAAGCCTTCTTTCATTGTGATACGACAATTGCTGTAGTCATAAATTCAAAAATTCCTTAAGCTGCCATCCATCCGTCGATACTTGGATGGATATTTGTCTGATAGAAGTTCGATATTAGACCTTCTGCAGTATCGTGGTTCAGCGTGTGGACGCATGACACAGGGGGTATTGAGTTCGAATCTTGCACAGAGCACAGTTAACACTATCGGGGAGGAAGGCAACGTGAAGCCACCCCGTGAATATCGTAGCAGGCGCCCAACTAGGGAGGGGGTCCTGGGGGTCCAGCCCCCTTCCCTTCTTCTCAAAAGAGCGAACGTGCCCCTTTTCCCAGGGAAATGCAAAGCTTCCGTTTGGAAATGGAATGTTTCGATATTATTGTCAACGCTAGATAAGTGGCTGTTAATGGGTGAAGGGTGAATGAATTGAAAGCAGCGAAATTATGAAAACCCCCGATCTTTCGATTCTAAATCTGAAGAGTATAATTCCAGACCATGTCCCCTTAAAGTGGTGTCTCTATTGTGCCCTTTTATGTTGCCCGGAGCCCTGCGCTCTGAAATTCCAAGTTGCGTGCCTGCGTAGGCCTGCCTCTGGTTTCTGCCATGCTTAGAATCGATTATGCTATAGTTTCATGAAACTTTAGTCGATTCTTTTCACAGATCTTCTTCGTTTTTATAGACCTCAAGAAAGAGAACAAAGAGCTTCGAAATTATGTCGATCGATTGCTGCTGTATTTAATGGAAAAGTACCCAGAGGCTTTGGAATCCAGAAGATTGTATCGATAGGTTTCACAGTTAAGTAACATTCTTACGCGTTCACTTTTTTTATGACAGTTAGATCATAAAGAGGCAATTCGCTGTCACCATACGTTTTGGACCGTTGTAGTCCCTCTCATTTTTACGCCAAAACTATGGGAAACAAGACGATTACGGTACTTGTCCGTGTGCAACGCAATGATTACGCGAAACACACGCAATGATTACGCGAAACACACGCAATTATTACGGGAAACAAAGCGCCCTCTGTCCTCTTTTCGCTGTTCCTACTTTTCACTACTTGTGGTCTAAAATTCCTCATCAATGACTCGTATCGCTGCAATGGCAAGAAGTGCATCTCTGTTTGCATACTGAGATTCATTTTGAGCATTTGATCTTAGACTTTGTCCAAGCAGAACGCCCTTTTTGCGAGAAACACACCCCAGTTCCCTTTACTGTGCTACTTATGGCTTTGCATCCCTCAGTTTTCCCCATTTACGGAAGGACAAGCCAATCATTCTACGACCCGGTGGTTTCATTATGTACATATATAAGCATGGAAAGATGAGGAATTCGCGATATGCCAACTATCTGGGAGAGTTCCTGCGTCATACTCTGCAATTTATTAAATCAGAGAGAGACGTTACACCGCGTGAGTAGGCGGACTGTCAAGTATCAAGTAGGGTTTGAGTCGCTCCTAACGACAGCGCTATCCATAGCCTGTTCCTCTTAGGCTGCGTTTACACTGTGCCGGATCACTTTTGATCCGATACAAAAGTATTCCTTCTCCCTCACGTTTACACTGTACGGGCACCTTTGATCCGATACAAAAGTATTCCTTCTCCCTCACGTTTACACTGTACCGGATCACTTTTGATCCGATACAAAAGTTTTCCTTCTCCCTCACGTTTACACTGTACCGGATCACTTTTGATCCGATACAGAAGTATTCCTTTCCCCCTCACATTTACACTGTACCGGATCACTTTTGATCCGATACAAAAGTGTTCCTTCTCCCTCACGTTTACACTGTACCGGATCATTTTTGATCCGATACAAAAGTATTCCTTTCCCCCTCACATTTACACTGTACCGGTAAAGTTTCGGAGCAGTGCAGGTAAAAAGCTGTTCGCTCTTTCCTAAACTGTACCTGATAGCAGGTACAAAGTTGTGCCTGATCACTTTATCTAGTGTAAACGCATGGCTGATCCGTGACACTTTTGTATCGGATCAAAAAGTGGTCTGGTACAGT
Organism: Pseudorhiza aurosa; assembly: GCA_964026355.1. Lineage (NCBI taxonomy): Eukaryota > Metazoa > Cnidaria > Scyphozoa > Rhizostomeae > Lychnorhizidae > Pseudorhiza > Pseudorhiza aurosa. The sequence continues at coordinate 7,256,183 of OZ032122.1, forward strand.
GTAGTAAACGCAGCCTTAGAGTCATGCAGCAGAAAATCCTCCTTCATCGTTTAAGTTTTCCGTTTTAGTTTGCTAAAAGCTTGTCGGAGTCGCCCATGTGGACATTGAAAGCCACTTTGACAATTGACCTCTAGACTGAACTACCAATGTTCTGTTCCTCTTCGAGTCATGATACAGTCAGATCCTTTTTCGCATAATCTTCCTACCTTCTCTTCCGTCATCTCCGCTTCCTCTAGCCAATGTCTAATCTTCTTGACTTTTTGCCTTGCGTACTTGGGGTGCAACATTTCTCGCTGGATTGGCGTGGGATTTTGTTGTTGTCCGATGCCTTTACTAACGCCTGCTCAATAAGGAACCAACATAATTTTTTGAGTAATTGAACTCACTTGTTTTTTATGATTTTCAGCAGATTTTAGTGATGGGGTTTTAAGGGGGTTCAATCAAGGGAAATCATCGTCATTAACTGATGTACCGAGTTGCATCTCGCGATTCGAAAAAATTCATCAGTTCAGAAGAAAATGCAAGCGACTGATCCGACCAAAAATAGACTCAAGCGTATTTCTCTGTTTTTTTATCGACTGGAATAATTGGTTAGGGGATTTTGAAATGGATCAAGAACAAATTGAAATTGGACACTAGTTTTCATTCAGTCGTTGCAATCGCTTGCATTTGCGTCTCGCGATGACTTCTCAATCCGTTTTTTAAAGTAGATGTTTGCCTGGCACTCAGAGCCTCTTCATTTTGAATAACTTTCCCGACATTTTTCCGGTGAAGTGGTAATCTTGCTAGCATAAGAAGCAGTCATTCACCTTTCGCATGCCAACATTTTCCTGGCCCGTCGGCACAACTATAAACCGCGTGTCTATTGGCGCAGTTTTTTTATTTCCAAACAAAAATTCTAAGCGGCTGGTCGGGAAATCCTATCATACAAGAAAAATTCCAAGCCTATGTGGACTTGCGTTAATGTTTAAGTGAGATCTTGGTCAGTTGGGAAAATATTTTCATATCTAAGCACTGACCCTTTTTATTGGGTAAAGCTATTCGAGGCGGGATCTCATCTTGACGGCATTCCCGCTTCATTTGCGGAAGTTTCTCCTAACGAAGAGGCCCTCAGAAATGTAGCTCAAATTTCAAAATTTCAGTCGTTTTTAGTTTAAGATTTCATGGTTAGTTTCCTAGTCTTTTCGGTTCGACCATGTCGCCTCAATTCTTATGGTTTTTTAGTAAGCTCCGGCAGAAAAGTTGAACTTTTAACGTCTCCATTCTTAAGTTAGAGTGATCGTCCTTGCACAGTCACTGACGCGTAAAAATGCTATGGGTTATCAACTGCTATGTTCCTCTGTACCACACACGATTTCTACGGCCCTTTTTGCGTCATGTCAGATTGGAATGAACTCAGGTGTCCAGATAGCTCGGAGATATAATTCTTTCCAATCGTGCCTGTTGTAAATGGTTCGAATCCACCCTCAGCTAGACATTCACTTTAGGTGTCGGATGGGTTAGGGATAGAATTCTTGCTAGTCGATCATATGGTGAATCGTTCGAATCCAGGTACAGCTAAGCTTTCCGTTTGAATGAAGGATTCGCTACCTCTCTGTAATTCCAGGTATAGGAATCACGATGCGTGATCACGTCGAGAGGAAGGGCCTAGCCATTGTCCGACAAGCATAGCTTCCCAGGGTTCTAAATGCTACCATTTGAAGTAAGGTGGTAATTATGAACTGAAGAGATGTGATGATCGATGTGATGTCGTAGCGGATTGATCTTCAGTTTACTCGAATACCCCAATGGCAAAGGTACGAAATATGTACAGCATCGTGTAAATGGCGGACCCCGGTATGCTTTTCTATTGGATCGACAATGAGGCTTGTACTCTCGTTGAAGTAGCGAAATAGTTACAGCCTCGTTGTAACCATGAAATAACATCAAGTAGAAAGCATTTACATGATTCCACCTTTTACACGCAGTGTCACCAGAAATTACCACGACTTTAGTAGGAAAGGATTAGTTTACCACCGTACCTTTCTCATTGAATCTGAGCGCATCGGGTCAGCCATATTTTTTACATAAGGTGGAAGGACGCTTGCTCCGTGTATTATTGCTTGCCTTTAAGGGGGATGTGGCGCACAAATAGAGGTTGAGATGCTTGATTGATCTCATAGGGTTTCGAGCCTTTTCAGTAACGTTGTATCTGCTGTAACCCGTTTTGGTATCGAATTTTGTATTTATCATATCAACTAAGCCAGGGATCATCAACCTGAGAATAATTTAGAGCCGTCAATTTTTCCCCGTATTATTATTGGGATATCTTTGAAAGAGGTTAAGTGTAAGAGCTCTGTTCTGCGTCAAATATTTTGGCACACGTACATTCTGAGGTGACAGCATCCGTGGCTCAGTGGTAGAATGCTCGCCTTGTACGCGGTAGGTTGGGATTCCATACCTTGTCGAGTCATACCAAAGAGTTGAAAATGGCAAAGGCTATTTCCCTGCTTAGCATTCAGCACTTTGGGAAAGAACAGGGGAGTTCAGCACACAGTGCTACCAGATGGCCGGTCCCCAGCTGTAGCATTCGCTGTTCTTGCACAGCTGTGTGGCCCACAAGCTAATGAAACGGAGATGGGCGCATCCTTATTCACCAAAAATGATGAAGGGATTTTGACTTTGAGTTGACATTCTGAAATAGAATTTCATCTCGATCAAAGCTGTTATGTACATCATTAATCTATTCTGCATTTTCGACTTCCCTACATTTTCAATAATAGATGATTGAAAAACACATCGACCCACTTTATCATTAAGAACTAGAAGATATTGCGTCAAAATTGCCCGTGAAAATAGAATACCTTGGCGTGGTCCGTTAGCAATGCAATGACTATAATTTTTTTACGAAGTACAGTGCAATTTAATTTAGAGCTCAGCAACTCTTATTCGATCCAATTACCATGTACTTATTTCTATAATATACATATGAATATATATATATATATAATATAAATGAATGAAAGTGTGTCCTATTATATGGACATCGGAATCGGTATCTTTTTGTACTGCATTCATCTACCTTCTTCCACGTTTTGGTGTGCCTGTTGTTACGATTGCCGTGGTATAAATTAGCTTTATACCACATGGCCGAGGCCGGACGGTATTCATAGACCATTGTTGTAATATAGTAATTGTAAGAACTCGATATGGACTACCTGTGGAGCCAGGTTATCGTTTTATTTTGACATCCATGTAATGTTGTTGTTGTTGTTGTTGTTGGAGTATTTTGTGTTATGTTGAGAAGGAAAGGTGTCTTTACTGGAGCGATTAACAGACAACAATAAATAAATTATGACAACTGCTAGTTTTTTGCGATAATCTCTTTTTCTCTTCTGTATTTCTGCTATAAATATATATGTATATATATATATTTAAGTAGAGTAGAGTTGTCATATTGAGTAGAGAGAGCAGAGACTTGTTTATTTGCACTTGCAAACCTTTGGTAATACTTCTAAATAGAACTACAACATATACTACCCTGTAAATTTTTTACGGTCTTGACTGCAATATAGATAGAAAGTGTCCAGTGAAATGCTCCTTCGCATTCCCCCCAGTTTAGAAAAGAGCTGCTTGCAAGATGACACCGAAGCTTCGCATTAGCATGGCCGTCAAAAGCTGAGCATGTTTTCCCATGGTGTTTCTGTTTATTGTTTAACTTCAGCTAAGTCACAAACAGCTTCTCGATAGGAGATTAATAGCAGTGATGTGCGGTGTTCGTGGCTCTTTGTGACGCACTTGCTCGAAAGATAACACAATTTCCATCAGGAAAACATCTTAGATTTCACTCAGCTGCCAAAAACGATTTCGATTTTACGAAGCAAACAGTAGCTGTCTGTCTATTTCATAGTCGTCTTAGCCTTTCACTTTCTTCTTTTTTCCACTGTTTGGGCTTTGTTTAGGCCACCATGGCCCTTCCCCAGCTTAGCTCACTATAGCAAGAGCAAAAAAACCCAGACAGTCGACGGACGAATTCGCTTGTCTTAAGATGGTCTTCTTCGTTGACTGGAATAGTTGTTACAGCCAGTAGCTGCCTCAGTACGTACTTCTTCTTCTTCTTTCGGCTTATACCGTTGGGGGCCGCCACAGCAAGTTTTGCTCCTCTTCCTCCACTCCCGCCGCATTCATGTCATCCCTGATCCACATATCCACATAGCGTCTCTTTGGCCTCCTCTCTCTCCCCATCCGATCTAATGGTTGAGCACTCCTCTCCCACATAACCAAGTTCCATTCGCCGCACTTGTCCGAACCAACGCAGCCCTCCTCCCCTCAGCTTGTCACCCAGTACGTACTGCAAAGTATTGAATCGAACAATAGACAGCCTCGTGGATTCTGTGCTCTGATACGTCGGCCATTGGGTTTCAATAAGTCTGTCGTATTGATTTCAGTGCGAGGTCATTTGAAAGCCCATAATTTTAATTGAAACCACAGAAACTCCCGTGGTTGCAATCGTGTTATTGGATTTGACTGGCCCATCTTTCGTACCTTTCATCAATTGCCAGTCTCGCCCAAGGGTTGTCCCTCTATCTGCAGTACACTCGTGTTTGCTGTCTTGCAAGTAGTACCAGGTCTAATTCTCAGGGGTCACGCTGAATCTCAGTGTAGTCACGTGCCGTGTGTTTTTGTAAACATCAACTTGCTCGTCATCATTTGGCCAATTTTACTAACGAGGTCATTGTTATGGATGGGAAATCACGCCACTTGTTTACAGCTGAATGATTTTCAAACTTCTCTGCATTGGTAGGGCAGGAAAGTAAGAAGAAGATAGAAGGGAGGGACTCGAAAATATATTAATGTCATTGTATTGATAGGACATCTTCCTGCATGCGAGCCAGAATTAATTGCAATGATAAGGGGCTATCTCAATTACAAGTGCACATAGAGGTCGGTTTCCTTGTGATTCTGGCTCAATCTACTCTCCTATCGAAGTAAAGACTTCATATAGCTTTCAAAGAAGCTAATGTGAGTGAAAAACATAGAGGTAGGAATATCGAAAATATGCTTTAGTATTCCTATCTTTATGGTGAAAAATTAAAATCGAGTATATGCACTCAACTTCGATCGTAACTAACTGATGTGAGTAAAAACACAAAGATAAGAATATCAGAAATGTTTTGATATTCCTATCTTTGTGGTGAAGAATTAAATTCGAGTATATGCACTCAACTTCGATCGTAATTAACTAATGTGAGTAAAAAACACAGAGATAGGAATATCATAAATATGTTTGAAATTCCTATCTTTGTGGTGAAAAATCAAATTCGAGTATATGCACTCAACTTCGATCGTAACTCAAACCAGCAAAAGTCTACGAATTTGAACGAGGAAGTTCGGTTTGACGTAGTGGTTTACCTCAGCCCCTTCCCGCGCAAATAGCATTTCTCTATTCCATTTTTAACCAATTGCCCCAAAGACGAAGTCTAACACGACGTTGTTCACTACTTCACATCGATCTGTACATAAGTCCAAGTCAAGTGCTTTGGCTTTGGCACACGGAATTGCTACAGAGATCGTGGTGAACGACGAGAGTTTTTCGGACAGCCGTTGTGAATCTTACGTCCACCTGTTTCTTGGCCACGCGTTAGATGGCCATTTGCTTTCACACGATTCAATGTATGGGATTCCAGCAACTTAAGATAAATTCACGAGACCTGGTTTGAAACGCATCCATTGAAAGATAAGGTGAACTCGTCTCAAACATACGAAACTGAGACAGCATAGATCTTGAGTGAATGAATCGCCGAGTGTGCATTATAATTCTGTATCCCGAAGCGGAAGTGGAAATTTTGAAACCACGGAAGCATGATAAACATGTTAAATCAAAGGGATACTTATTTTCGAAGATTACTGAAGCTCATGGTTTCATAAGCCATTACGTTGGCGGACGAATCAACCAAGGCACCACGGAATTCCTTTGGCTTTGACAAAATTGGAGAAGTAGTGACTCATAAAATTACGAACCCCAATAATTGATGAGCCACGAAGCTTTTAGCATGATATTTCATTGTGTATACATTTATATCTATATATATGTTTATTACACATATGTATGCTTGCATTAATTTTTGCTCTACTGAAGGGATCCTTTGAAAGGTTTTGATTGAGGGTAGTTACTGGCATGGGTACATCCTCAACGAAAATTCCTCAGGACACTTCCGACAGCGAGATAAATATTAACTACTACGTTCACTGGAATACATACTGCAAAATTTTTTATTGTACCCAATGACTTTGAATCATTATGAGAAATTGGAAAACTTCTACATCAGCATGCCTGCTGTCTTCTAATCCCTACGATACGTGGATACGTGGAGTTGGATAGCCACCGTTCTTTCTAGAGCCGTTGCAAAGCATTTTGTTTGTTGACCTAATTTGTCCACGTAACTCCTACACGCGTAATGAATTATGACGTGCCATGAACACAACGACCTCATGATACTGTCACATGATGCAATAACAATCATCGCAGCTGTCACGTGGTCGTGTTTCACTATTTAAGAGAAGTAACTGACGTCATGCAACGTTAGATTAGACGTACATGGTTGATAGGCGAGCGATAGGAGGGTGTCCAGCACTGTTCTACTGCTTTCTAGCGACATTATTCGCCTCCTGTGACTCTTAAAGCTGGTGAAATAGGCAGTGAACGTGGAAAGGATCATGGAAGAGCGAAAAGCTGAAGTAGAAGTGGTGGTTGTTGCCCCAGCGGATGATGACGATGGCGTTTTATCGGATAGGCCTACTGGGCGTTCTGGAAGTTTGTCTGACAACAGTACGCCGTACATAACAGATTCGGATGGAGATGATTTTTATGATGCTAAAGAAGAAAAACAAGATGATAACGCTAACCGGTCTAGAGAAAAGCTTGTTAGAAGGCCTAGCACCATAAAGCTGACATCCGAACTAAAAGAAAAGATAATTACTCAAACAGAGTTTTTGTTCAGTGACGAAAATCTAGAGAAAGATGGATTCCTGCTGAAGCACGTGAAAAGGAACAAAGAGGGGTATGTGAATTTAAAGTTGCTCTCTTCGTTCAAAAAGATGAGGTCAATTTGCAAGGATTACAAAGTCATATGTGAAGCTCTGAAGGATTCTTCGTTGCTCTTAATGAACGAAGAATGCACGAAAATAAAACGGAGAAATCCGTTGCCAGAAAAACTGTTCGACCAACCTCCCGTACGTTTTGTCGTTGTTTCTAACATGAAAGTTGACAACCCGTCCGTGGATTTCATATCGGAATTATTCAGAGATAAAGGGGGAATAGTGGGAGTGCGAATGGTTCGTTCAGGCAAGAAGTACCCTGCCGATTTACAGTCGCATTTCGCACACAATCCCGACCTGGTCAACGAGACTATCGCTGTGGTGGAGTTTGAAGGCCCAGATATGGCAGCGCAAGTGGTCAAGGAGGGGTTAGAGGATGCACGTGGAGACATCAGTCTAAGTCTGTTGCATTTGGGGGTGAAACAGCTTGCAAGGAGGACAAGACAGCTTTCTGGAGGCAGTGATACTAGGAGTGGAAGTGAGGATATGATGTCATCGAAAGAAGAAGAAAATAGCAGTCTGAAAGTGAGTAAAACGAAAAAAACAGAGAAGAAAAAGGGCAGCAGAAGGTCAAATGAGCGTGTTAAGGATGAAAGTTGCCCTAGTTCGTCCGACAACGACGCTACTTTCTCGCCATTTAATAGCTACAAAAGGAGATACCAAAACGAGGGAAGTCGATCCCTGGGTAGTAGTCCATTTAACAGCCCCAAGCTTCCAACGAAGAATTTTGAGTCCAAGAAATCTGCAAGCTCTTCCAATCTCAATCCACAAAAAGATAAAGCTTCTCCAAAGAAAGGCAACGCTTCAAAAATTCAAAGAGAGTTGAAACTATCCCCACTTACTAAAGAATCAAGCCCAACAACCAGCCCAGAAGTCAGGAAAAAACAGTTGCAGAGCAAGGTTGTGGTCGAGAGTTCAAGCCTACCAAACAGCCCTTGGATAACGAGACGAAAATTGTACAACAAGGACCATAATGAGAACATCCATAATATGAATGGGAAGCTGAATGCATTCGGACTCATCAGACAACCAAAAGGCCCAGATGGTACGAAAGGGTTTGTTTTTAACTCTAGTAGAATAGCTATTCATGCTTAGATAGTTCCAGAGGTTGATCCTCAGCATAACCAAATTTTATAATATAGTCAAATTTTAACTTTCTTTTAAAGTTTAGTTGTTAACCATGGGACTACTTGAGAAGTTGCAGTTGCTCACAGATACATTTATGTTGTTTACGATTATAGGCATTTAGATGGCCATAAAAAGCATTATTTAAGCGAAAAGTATCAAGGTATTTATAATTCAAAGCAATTTCAAAGCCTTATTGAATTTCTTTCTCTTCAGAGGTGGGCTAATTTGCCAATTGAGACTGTGGTTGTCATGTGATTTAATCATGTTGTTGGGATATACTGCCTAGCTGTAGGCTTAATAGACCCAAATGCTGTTCAGTTAAAAATGCATTTGCATATTGATCTAATATACTTTTATTTGTGATGTCAAGGGCATCTGAAAATCAGCCCAAGCCAGTTTGCCTTGTTTAGAAGGAACCTCTCAGCCTTGATATTATTTCTACTACCAAACCAGAAAAATGTCACTACACTGTTTTAGCATGATTTGCTTTAGATCCATGGTATAAAAGTGTCAAATAACTGGTTTGGAAAAACAAAAATTATACAGACTGGCTGCCTGTTAAATCACTCCACTTGTCTAAGTCCAGATGGTGTGGGTTTTCTTTCATATCAAAACAAATGTTTGCCAAAAGAATTAAGAATCGTGGCGACAGATCTTTTTAAGTAACACTGTTTTATTCCATGAAAATTATTGAGCTGAAAGGTTTATGTTTGAAAATTACTTAGTGAGATATGGGAACGCTAATCACGTACAATTGGGCTAGATTTATTGAAATGGTAGAAAAGTCTGCTGGCATACAGGACCAGAGACCAATCAGGCATGCCCCTAATTGCATAACATTCAATCTTGAGTTGAATGTTTGTGTCAAAAAGTTGCTTAATCGTTGTTTGGCAAACTTTATTGCTATTGTTTTAAATTACCCAGATGCTATAATTGTTTATTTTTCATTCACGGCAAGGGTATTGCTGTTGAGCCTTAAAGCCAGTAATTCATAGCCAAATTTATATTATAGGTATTATACTATCTTAAAAGCAAGCCAGTAATAATTTTTTAACTGGAAATTGTTCAGCTTAATGTAAAAGCCAGCATAATTTTGTGCTGGAAGAAGGCTCAGATTCCACATTATGTTCATGATTGAGTCCTTGAATTGGCTAGGCCTCGAATCAAATTTTTATTTGTCTGGAGGGCCATTAAATTGCAAATTGTGGCTTATTTTGGAGGAATTATTGTATGGCTTGCTTTGATCGTTAATTTTTTCGTTGATATTTTTTGCTAACGATTTGTCTCAGTTAGTTAGAGAGCTTTAACTAGAGTTTGTATATAGTCTGTTGATATCTTAGTCAAATATTACCTAGTACAATTGGGATTTCCAGTTATTCACCCAAGGAGACTGTTTGAAGTGTTCCAGGATGCAATGAACGCCCCATATATTCTCATCAAACAATCTAACACCAGGAATTCCATGTTCTTGGGGTAGCAAGCTTTATCTCCAAAATGGGAGATTTCCACCTTAGTAAATACCAGTTCTGTGCAATTACCCTTGTGACGTTCAAATACTGCTGTACTACCCTTTCAAGACTTCCATGAACGTTTTTGCACAATTGGGGAATTTTCTCTCTCCAGTTATCAACAACGGAATTCCACCCCAGCAAGCCTTTTTGTAGCAGTTGATTTCCATGATCCTTAAGTGTATTGTGCAGTGTTTCCCAGAACGTGTTGTTTTTCCCTTTTGAATGCAATCCTGCCACTTGAGCCTAAGTTATAGTAATTCCTCAGGAGGTGCCTTAAACTGAATCATGCTGTATCCATCTCCCCCCACTCCCATATCCCCTAGTTTAGATACATGCATTCCAGGTCATGCTTAAACTGGCTGGAGCTGGGATGCTATGCTGCATGAAGATATTTAACTGCCAGTTTATCACATCAAATCGTGGTTGACACACGGCAGGCCTATGAACTTCTGATGCCAGTCGTCCCAGTTCACGTTGCCGTCTGCTGTGTAGAATCAATTGATGCAGTTTTCTACATATGTATTTTACAGCTTCGCCAGACTATATTTTAGCTGCCTGTTCGAGCAGTTGTATTTAAATCAACTAGATGGGTTTGATTAGTCTTTATCTGTATATTACAGGTATATATTTATTAATTAACAAGAGTGTCGCAGATCAAATAACAGCAAAATAGCTAAAAACGATTCCATTTCCTGTTTGGGTATTTTTAGCATCTCAGCTTGAGCACTTCATAGCTCACCTATTCTCTGGTAGAGAGGTTTTGTTTGAGACCCCAATGATATCAACAGGAAACACGCAAATCTAGTGTTTGGTAAAAATTAGTAGCAAAAACAAGGACGATTGCTCGGGGCAGCAGGAGCTCCAAGCATGCTAGCAAAGCAAAGCAAACGAGGCCTCGATCTTGTATCATCCCTTAACTGGGAAAATTTCCCTGGTAGATGGGAGTGTCGCACCCCCATCCCGGAGGAGTCATTGACTTCTTATATGCAGAAACTCATCGGGATGGCCACAACTCGCGTTATAAAAAGTGTGAGAATTGATGAAAAAATCTTGTCTCGTCCTGGTAGTATCAATGCCGAAGCGTTGTTCTGTAGTGAATGCTTTCCATGTGTGGTATTGCAATGTGAGGGGGATCTTGGCTACGGAACCCCGTTTCGCTACAGAAATATCGTTCTTATGAACAGCCCAAAAATGTAGCCTTTTTTTTTTAGTGGGTTTTGTTAAGGAAAGGCCATGGTGGCCTATACAAAGCCCCAACAAAGGAAGAAAGAAGAAAGCGAGCAGCTAAGAGGTAGAGAGATAAGTTGGCAAGTTGTAGGACTCAGGAAAGCAAGAAGAAGGCAAGACGTTCCATAAGTTGCGTGTTCTTGGGATGAATGATGATTTGTGAGATAGAGTTCGTGGATTAGGCAGGGAAACTTGGAAAGGGTGTGAATGAGTGGAGCTTGTGGTGGTCCTGGCACGCCTCAGAGGAACTGGAATAATATCCCTGATCTCATGAGAACAATGTCCGTTTAAGTATCTGTAATAAATGGAGAGATCTCAAACTAAACGACAATGGGAAAGAGGTTGCATATTCCCTTTACAACGCTCCGCACTTGTGTGCCTTTGTCCCAACGCCATACATCGCTGTTAGGCCCCAAAGACCAGGCAATAGGCCGGCGAGACCGAAAACTGTACTCAGTGGCAAACACGGGAGTCTATTATTAATTGCAGAAGAAGCTTGCACTTGAAATCAAATTGGGATTAAACTTTAACAATAACTTACCTCGAACGCGCCACTTATAATGTCATTAAGAAGCGCTTTTGCACTAAATAATTAATTTTAACAAAAAAATTTTATGCGGCGATGTGCCAAATGACCCGCGAACTGGCAACATGTTTGGAACTCGTGTTTTGTTAACTTGTCTTACATTTACAACGTTTCTAATCCATTCATCTAAGATCTAAGCCCTTCATCTTAGGCCTAAACCCCTCATCCCAAATTTACGTATCATTTTGTTTGAACTACTGTGGTGCAGTGGTTAAGCAACACAGGGGTTGCCAGTTCGATTCCTACATGTGTCACTTTTATAACGCCATTTGTGAGGAAGGCAACGGGAAACTTTTGAAATAAATATTTGCTAAAGATTTCAACTGAACAGGGCAACTAATACATTAATAACTCAAATGCCACCTTCTATAAGCAATGTCTCTAAAAACTACTCAAATTTTATTAGAAAAATTCGTGGTGGACCCCCTGACCTTTGCTCATCAAAATTGAGCGCATTGGGTGACCCATGATTCTTTCAATTAGAGGGGGGGGGGGAGATTGCGACCTTGCCAGCACAACTGAGCATAGGCGGAAGTTGATAAATAAAGTTTTCATGGGGCAAAAGTTGAGTAGGTTTGTGGTTAAAGAGATAAACAAGGAAAGCCGATAAATCTCAAAAACATGTTTTGAGCTAATCTCTAGATCTCATTTGTGAATCACTTCTCAAAATACTAATATGAATGATACCAAACATAAATATAATCTGGTTTCTAAATATAACCTATCGAGCCAAATTTTCCTTGTTAGTCCCGCTAGTAATCAGAATAATCATCAAACGAGCTCCAAACATCAGAATGGAAAGGACGAAAAGTGCCAGAACGTACGTCTGATTCCCCCGTCCATCAGTCCACTGCTTACGTAGCACTCCAAATAGGCCAATGATGAGAACAACATACTCAGAAAAGGTGTACTTTGTATACTGGCTGAGCGTAAAATTCTCCAGGGCGAACCATACAAGCAAGACAGCCAAAAGCATGCTCAATGCGATGGATCCTGCCCTCGACCTGGTTAAGCCTACGTCGCGCTGAAGGAATATTGCAAAATTGATGCAAGATGCTATGGAGACCCATGCCGTGTAAAACATCAACCCGTTCAGGACGAGCGCTCTGATGCACCAAACATCAATGCTGCTGACAAAGCTTTCGCCTGTTGTCATTAGGTAAGAGTCCAAGCTGTTGTAGGCCAGTGCTAAGCATGTCACGAGACTGAGGGTTATTCCAAATAAAACAGCAGATGCAGCGGCTATCTTCTGGTGTGCCCAAACTATCAACCACGTAACGTTGAAGCAACATGTCACCATATAAGCAATGTAGAACCAGGCAGGTAGAATATCTGGTGCTGCTGGCCTAACAATTAGAGACAGAGTGTAAATGATCCAGGAAAGTTGAAGCAGGTAGATCACACCCCAGATTGCGAAAGTGACTGGGGCTGGGGTAAGATCTGTTTGGTTCTTGGTCGATACGTCGCCAGTTTTCACTGGGAAAACTCTTGAAACTGTATTTGCTTGAGCATTGAAGACAATCTTGATGATAAATGCGATGAGGTTGGCGACGATAAGTGCTCCATTTACAAATGAGACCGCCATTCTTCAACAGTGCATAAATTCTTTCGTGTTATTGCAATACGATGCCCTCGATTTTATTACATTGGCCTTCTACCAACGCTCACACAGACATGAGTAAATATGCTCAGGGAATGACCTCAAGTTACGTAATAGTTGATAGCAACTTCGAAACGACAGCGAAGCCAATTTCATTCCGTAGAAGAGGCAGAGAGATCTCAAGTTTCTCCTGTAACAGTAATGATAATAAATATAATATTAATGCTAGTAGTTATGATAATACCAACAACTGCTATGCATATTTAATGTAGGCAATCTACAATAAGAGAGAATGTTTCACTTTATCTTTTGCAGAAGGGCTTACCACTGAACACAAAAAGTTGTTTAAAATGACTGTATGTGAATATATGGGACACATTACATGGCTAGAAATTTCCGACATGAAAACTGTGCATAATTGCTACGATAATAGAAGACTGATTTCAATCACATATTGATTCATCTGACTTACTTGCATCGACTGTCATGCCAGTGAATATTTTCCGCGGAGATTCGCTTGTATGGGAATGTTGCCAATTGAAACGACCAGCTGAGTTCGTTCAATTCTCATTTATAGCATTGTAATTTTCTAGGAAATACATTGTTAACGTCCTCTTTCTTGCGCTAATGGCGGTTAAACACGTGTACATTGTATCACCATTATCATCATAGAAATTTCATTTGACGACCAAAGGTCGATACAACTTTGTTACGACAAAACACATTCATTCACTGGGGTTTGAACTTTGCGTAAATCAAATACCATTAGTCTGAGTTTGTTTGCTAAATTACATTTGCTGGCAAGCTAGTCCATGTTGGTACAAGAGAGCAAAAGAATTTCCATGCCGCAGACAGTAGGTCAAAGGTTACGAAGGCAACGCACGTCCGTCCGCGCTTTTTCTGTCAACGAACGCTCCCACGCCTTCCCAGCGGTAGCAGCACGGAGTAGTTCTGTGGTAGTAGTTGGGAAACTGCGTCAAATCCTCCATTTGGAACATAGCAGAAACAGGGCTTTGGGTTTTTTCTAGGGAAGTGGACTTTATGAAGTGGTTTCCCGTTGCCTTCCTCGCCATTCGTGCTTTTATTGTGATACCACAATATCAATTCCATTCCCATAGAAAATACTCAGATCCCTACGTCTGGTTTCTGCTACACTCGAAATCGAGTATGCGACTCAATTTTTCTAAGATGCCATAAATTCAATGTTAAGCCTTAAAAAGCAAATAGAAGCAATATGAAGAGAAAAGGATTATCAAGACATTAATTGGGTGAATCATAAAAAGAAAGATGGGGCTTTTCGGACTAATCTGTCGAATGCAAGACGGTCGGTTGATCAATACTGTGGTCTATGGAATGGTGGACGGAAAAGACAGAGGGAACCGTCCTACAAAACGATGGGTAGATGGTATGAAGCAATGGGCCAATGAACCACTGCATCTGATCCACCGTCGTGCTCAATACCGAGCTGAATGGAGAAGCTACGTCGCGAACATCATTGGCACCAACGGGCATGGAGCCCATGGACATTTTTTTAGTGGGTTATGTTGAGGAAAGGCCATGGTGGCCTATACAAAGCCCCAACAAAGGAAGAAAGAAGAAAGCAAAAGGTTAGGAAGAGAGAGAGATCAGATCAAGTTAATTGATCTTAGATTTGTAAGATGGCAAGTTGTAGGACTCAGGAAAGCAAGAAGAAGGCAAGACGTTCCATGAACTGCATGTTCTTGGGATGAATGATTAATTATGTCAGTAAGTCAAGTCAATTGGAGGAAAGGTAGATATGGCTCTTCTTGTGTCCTTCCTTATTTTAATCGGCTTCATTGAATGATTCATCATCGATTTCGTGGCTTTCCGAGGAGAAGAATCTGACATTAGATCGTCCTCAGCCATGATTCTCATATTTGAATAACCCATATGACGTCACGCTACAAAATGTTGTTTCAAAGCGGAAATTTTCGCACATACGACCAATACAGGAAGACATTTTTGTGCAAAAGCTTTTTTTCACTTCACTGGGCCTTCAAAGAAAAAAGTAGTGGGAGAAACAGATCCTTTCAAGGTCTCGAGAATGAATTGGAATGGTCTGTCAGCTGTCATTAAACAAGTGCCATCAGTAATGTATTTAGAGCATGTATTTAAAGATTCATCGCAATGCTATTTTTGTTAACCTTATTTTGGGACTGATATTACTCATTAACACCTCTATCTTAATTCTGTATTGTATATTACCATTTTGTTAAATTACTTCGTATAATGACGGCCCATTTTAAACCAGCATTGCTGAATGGGTTACAGTCCTTAAAGAATTGATGTTATTATTATCATAATTGTAATTATCAAATCAACAAAAATATATCACCTCAGAAGAAAAGAGAGCAAAGCGATAGACATGTTGATCTAAATGCAACTATCTCGTACGCCATCTATTACAAGACACAAAGATAGAAAATTTACAACGAATGAATTCGCACAGTCCTATAACTAACATTGCTTGAAAAGGAATGCTGATTACGGAAGAAAGATCGTTGAGAAGGGTCAGGCCTCAGCCCACCTCCTCTCTTTTCCTATTCTTAGGGTTTGGTCTTCTTGGGGTACTGTCTCGAAGGGCTATCGTGGGACACGGTCATGTACAGTACACAGTACTTGACAGGATTCGTTGATCTCGCCCTTTCAATTGCTTGACTTTGTAAAGAAAGATCCTTTAGGTATAACAGAAGGTGGGCTAACTTGTATCATAAATTTCTCAATGGGTACAGACCCCTAGCTCGCTTTTCATAGGAATTCACTAGCCCCCATTCACTTACCAGGCTGGTTTGCAGCAGCGGGTGTGGCAGTCATTACATTTGCAAGTTTTTACGTCTTGATTTAGGATATGTATCGATTCAGTAATCAGCATATGTATCGATTCAGTAATGAGCGTATGTATCGATTCAGTAATCAGCAGAAAAAATTTGACCAAGAGGACTTCCATTTATGAATGAATAACCAATAGACGATTAAATTGTCTTTATGCTTATAGAAAAACAAAAATGCCTTTTAAAAATATCCCATGTTTTACTCCAGTGACCGAACTTTTATGAATTCCCGAAGCATGTTGCAAAAATCCAGTTCTGTTAGTTTGGGTCAATGCAACTGTTGCTTGCAGAGCCGGCCTGGGCGAATCTTTTCCTCTCTTTGAAATAGATCATCCCGAGTCGTGCAGCTAAAAACAAGGCGTTGAGGACAACGAATGCTAGAATATAGCTTTGATTTCCGCTACCGTCCTTCCACTGGGCTTTCAAGAGACCGCTTGAAGCAATAAGCAAAACGACGTATTCAAGACACATGAATCTCGTAAGATGCTCTATGAAAAAGTTCTGCAGGACAAACCAGCCAACTACGAGACTGATGAGAACGGTTAAGGCGATTGTCGCTGATGTGCTTCGACTGGCATGCAAATCGTATATCAACATCTGCAAACAACATCATCAAACATTACAAATAGACATATAACAATAATAATAACAATAATAATAATCAATTTATTTAAAGTTGGCGCTACATAGCTATGTACAATACGTGTAGCGCATTTTTGAATCAAAACAATTGCGTTATATAGCATAAAGCCTAACTCTTCTGTTGCTGATGACCTCCATTTGTCATTGACGTCTTCCTCTCCCAGCATATTTGCTACTTCAAGATTATGTTGGGAAGCTGTTTCTTCCAATGATAGTATTATGAAATTATACACTGGTTGTCCTACAGCAAAAGTGTTCATGTTCATTGTAAATCGAATCAGATCAAAGCATGGAAAAGTCTCATACTATAGAGGAAAAGAATCAAGCAATGCCAGGAAATATCAACATAGCCAAACAAAATCACTTTGTCAAAGAAACGTTGGCAAAATAGTGTAGTCCTGATGTTCCGCTGCTTGGCAACAGAATGCAACGCGTTTCATAATGGCGTCCGTATCGGGAAGTAGGTCTATTCCTTAAACTTTCGTATCAGTTGGACTCCAAAGTTATGGGTGGTCTCCAAGACCGTTTTTACTCATGACCAAATTTGATATAAATAATAATCATGATGATAATGAATTGATATGAACAAAAAGAAAGCAGATTATCATCTTAGGCCACGGGAAGTGGCTTAATGAAAAGACTGAAAAATCACCGAATGCTGTGTGAAAATTATAATGATAATACACGAATATTTATAAAATTCCGTTATGTTACTGGATAAACACTTCAACTACTTAGAACTGTCATAAACCTGTGTCCAGTAAAATTAAATAAAAAAGATAAAAGAAGAAATGTTTGGCATCTACAGCTATGTTGAAAGAAAGTTGATTGTAGTGGTTATCTAGAAAGCTTGTAAAGTCTCGTTTCTATAAGCTGCGGCCTTCCGAAGTAAGTAGCATATTAAAGTTATTAAAAGAAAAGCACGGTAACCTTCTATTTTCACCATATTATCGTGACATCTTGCTCAAAACAGAGACGCATGGAAGAAGGAGACCACAGCTCTGGCAATACCAGCCGATCAATGATGATGATGATCATGAAATATTGTACACCGTCTAAACATTTACTGGAACACGCACCCAAGTAGTAACCATCTGTATGGAAAGCTGCCAGAAATCCCATCGGAATTATAAGAACGAAGAATTACATTCGCTGGACATTGCTTCAGAAGAAAAGATGAGGTCGTCAGCGATCTGATACCGCGGAGGCCCAAACATGGAACCGATAAAGTCGGAAGACCCGTTAAGACGTATGCAAAACTATTAAGCGAAGATACAGGCTTACAATTAGAAGATCTTCCCCGAGAAATGGAGGACAGAGACGTATGCAAAACTATTCAGCAAAGATGCTGTCATGTTGAGGAAAGACTGTGGTGGCCTATACAAAGCCCCAACAAAGGAAGAAAGAAGAAAGCGAACAGCTAAGAGGAGAGAGAGATCAGATCAAGTTTATTGATCTTAGATTTGAAAGATGCTAAATTGTAGGACTCAGGAAAGCAAGAAGGCAAGACGTTCCATAAATTGCATGTTCTTGGGATGAATGATGATTTGTGAGATAGAGTTCGTGAAGTAGGCAGTGAAACATGGAAAGGGTGTGAATGAGTTGAGCTTCTGGTGGTCCTGACACGCCTCAGAGGAACTGGAATGATATCCCTTATCTCCTGAGAACAATGTCCGTTAAAGTATCTGAAAAGGCGGAAAGATCTCCAACCAAACAACGATGGGAAAGAGGTTGGAGAGATTTGGCGAGGTTAGGATTGTTGATGGGAAGAATGGCTTTGGACTGGAATGATGATAGATGTGATGAGGACGACGAATAGACGTCACTGGTGGTAGTGATTAGTGACGGCGACGGGATTGATGAAAATGGTAATATGATAGATGATGATGCTGATGATTTTGATGATGGTAAAAAATGATTAGGATGATATAATGGTGATGTGGTTGATGATGAAGAAGATTATGTGGTTGATCAGGTTAAAGAATATGATGATTGATGGTGATGATGAAGATGATGGTAATGATGATAAGAATGTGGTTAATAATGACAATGATATGGTGATAATGAGGATGATGACAATGACGATTATGATTTTGATGATTATGATGATGGCGATGATGATGATAATAATAATGATGATTTTGGTGATTATGATGGCGCTGATATGATGATGGTGATAATGATGATGGTGAGGATGAAGTGGTTGATGATGATACGGAAGATGATGATTTTGGTGATTATGATGGTGCTGATATGATGATGATGATGATGATGATGATAATGATAATGGTGATAATGATAATGGTGATAATGATGATGGCGATAATGATAATGATGACAACGTTGATGGTGATGCCGAAGATGATTATTGTTACTTAGAAACCCGAGCAGGCAGGGGAGTTATACTGCCGTATCAATTTAGAAGAAGAAGAAGATGGTGATAATGACGTTGATGATGATAATGGTTGGCAGCATTGAGTCTTACCTTGTTAAGGCTCAGACATGTTGCTATATCTTGCCACATTGAATAAAAGACCATCGCATTTGGTACAAATATCCTCGTGCACCACACATCGAAGCGATTATACGTGCTACTGTTGCCTTTGAATCTGCCCCCATTGACACTTCCTAGCAAGAAAAGCAGGCACAAATTCAACGATGTCGCTGCCGTGGCTAGCAAAATGAACGGGGCAACGGTGGATAGGTCTCTTGATACGACCAACCTCCACACTGTACTGCATATCCTTGCGAACGAGAAGAGCATATAACACCGCACTGGAATGATCTCTTCGGCGTCCCGCCTAAAGACAAGTGTAAGGGTGTACAAGATCCACGCGCACTGGAAAGTGTATATAGCGTTCCATATCTTGAACGTTGACCTCGATGCTTTCAGATCGCTGGGGTACCTCCTAGCCACGGCATTGATGCGGTTCGGATACAGAGCTGTCCTGTCGCCGAGGAGTGCCATCAACAGCGTGACGGTGAATACAACGGCATTGCAGACAATAGCAGCTTTATTCAGCAGTGATACGGCCATGGCACGATGGTTGGCGAGGCGAGTTTTCCCGCTGAAGAAATCGTGAATGGCCTTGAGAGTATATAGCGTGCAAAAGATGCAGGTTACATCTGAGCGATTTAAGTATAAACAGGTTTTGTTTAATTTAGCAGGCTTGATTTACATTGTGTGCGCATCATTTGGACAGGGCATCCTCTTTCGCTACACAAACGACAAAAACCTTGCTTAATCCGGGAATCACCAGCATCACCTCACGTGTACTAACCGAATGTAAGCCATAAACGAAGACGCCGTCTGTTTTAACGGTTCAATTAATCAATTTTAGCTTTTACTTCCTCTAAGTTGAATCCTGTTGGATGTGTGTAAAGATTTTATCGATCACAAATAACTAACAGATTGTGCGAAATAACCATTACTTCAATGGGGATTGTCTAATTAACAACTGAGTATAATATCTGAAGTCGGATTACATGAATTTGTGGTCAATGCACCAAATATTTAAACCAAGAATTACCTCTTAATTTGAACGAAGGAGCTGTAGACTGCCAATTTTGAAATTCTCTATTCTAAATAGAATTGCTTCCCCAGCAGATCTGACACTGATTCAACCAGAAATTTGCCGATAGGGTAGTGCGAAATCGATTGCAACAAGAGATGGAACATTCTCATCCCAAGGCTTTGGACAGAGACTGGACTCAGACCATAGTTTGACATGTGTGCAACGATTGTGAACACCTTACCAGGTGATTAACAAGTTGAACATCTATCTTTGAATTCAAACCTTAGATCTCTACCCATTTCGCCATTGTTTTTTCAACCTTATTGGATTGAACTGATTTACCCTCAACCAATTACTCTTATAAATACAAACTTCTGGTGCGTACCTTACAGATCTTATATTAATTGTAGCCTACGTATAATAACCTTGCCGGTATATAATGCTATTATTGTCAGGTTAGCTCAGTGGTAAGATTCTTGCACACTGATCCTATGGTCAGTGGTTCGAGTCCCACCTCAGCTAAACTTTCACTTAGAGTGAGGAGAGTCGCCAGCTCTCTGTAATTCCAGGCGTGGGAATCACGAGGTGTGGTCACATCGAGATGAGGGACCTGGACACTGCTTGATAAGCAAAAAGCTTCTCGGTGTCCAAATTTCTACCTGTGACATCTAGGTAGAATCATGTGTATAAAAAGAAAAAAAAATGCTATTATTGGTATGCTTGCTACACAAATTATACACGTTATCTCTTTCTTTCTTCCTTCGTTTGGGCATTGTATAGGTCACCATGGCCTTTCCTCAACACAACTCACTAGAAAAAAGCAGCTCAAATTTAGACGCAGTGCCTGTAAAGGGCCATCTCCATCTTTGAGCAATGACAGTGCTGAGAGGAAGCTTCCGTTTCAATTATTGGTATTCTTAAGATCTCAATTCATCAATCATTGATTCAGACGTTCATCAGGACATTTAAGTTTCCACAGGCCTGAGTGTTATTGACCTGACCCCTTTCACTGACTTAATGGCCATCACTGAGTGGGACATCGTCGTAATCCACACCCGGTTCCAATGGAAGTCGTCACCAATGAAAACCCTATTCAAGTTCCCTAAAAACGTAGTTGCAGAAACCCTTTTTCCCGACCAGTTTTGAAACCAGGAGATGATAAGATTTGGAAGGAGATGTTAAGTTGTGCAACACTAGAAGCAACTTTGTGGGCAACCAACACCCGGTAATCAAGGGGCCTTCTGTAGGGCGCCAATGAAGTGACTGCCTGGAGTTGAGTTCATACGTAAACAAACCTTTAGTGCTGGGAGAATAACACAGCCACAATAAACAGTTATTCAGAATTCATAAACGACCTCTTCACAATATCGTACAATATATTCAAAGTCAAAATATTTATCAAATCATATTTTGTCACATAACTTACGAGTTCAAAAGTAGTCCCGCCAACTTCCACAGGAATATAGCGTCAGACACCCCTCCCCCCAAAAATTCAAATCTGTGCAGCTTTGAGGATATAAAATTACGGGACAAGTAAAAAATTCAAGTCCATCTGATCTCAATTTGTCTCTAGTAGAAAAGTAAACAGCTAATGAAGTGACCTTATGCAACCATGGCCCCAGTCTGAACAGGCCTCTTGGGCTGCTTCTTCTCCTGTACGTATATAAGGGCCAGTCGTGTGATAAAAAGGAGACATGCTATTATGAAAATCGCGAGGACGAAGGTCTGGTTACCACCTCCACCTGTCCAGTTGGCTTTCAAAACTCCACTAAGGCCGACAATCAGAACAACGTATTCGGCGAAGATGAACCTGGTGTACTCCCTGAAGGCAAAGTTTTCCAAGGAGAACCAAATGACGATCACGACAAGGAGAATGGCGAGAGCGGCCGAAGCGGCAGAACTTGCGTTGACTCCGAGTTGGTAGTGCAGGGTTACTACAAAGTTGATGCACGTAGCAATGGTCACCCAGGCATTGTAGAAGATGATGCCATTCTGGATGAGGATTCTAACGCACCAGACGTCCGTTTCAACTGGCGTTTTCTCCTTCACGAGGTATTTGCGTAGACTTATCGATGCTGAAATGACGCAGCCCGCAAGCGAAACGACGGTTCCAAACAGCAGAGCGAGAGACGCACGGAAATCTTCTCGTACCCAAACAAACACCCATGCCACGTTGCAGATACAAGATGTTGTGAAAGAGACATAGAATACAGATGGAAGGATGTCAGCTGCACCTTTTCTGCAAAACAGGATCAGCGAGTAGATCACCCAAGCAGTTTGAAACGCGTAGATGAAGCCCCAGATTGCAAATGTCGACGAGCTTGGGGTTATCTCGGTAGGATACTCGCTTGACACGTTGCCAATGCTGCGAGGAAATAGTGGCGACTTGGTATTAGAAAGTCCATTTAGAGCCAGAAGGCCTACAAATGCGGCCAAGTTAAAGATGATAAACGGTTTCTTCGCGTTCGGTACTGCCATTTTGCTTCTGTGCTGCGGCTTGTGAAAGTGAAACTGATGATACAGCTGAAAACAACACGGCTTAAGGTTGATGAGGATTCCCTGGTAATACTTACATAAGCTGTCTGCTTAAGGTGATTCCGACTCACTTGCATGTACACAACCTTCAATTTACCTCACGTGCATAAAACGGAGGTGAGATCTTATCGGGGAACTTGATAGCAACAGATCATAATAACTTAGTAACACTGGATTAAGGAAAAGGTTCAAATGACTGAACTTTTCCTGGGACAACCTGGAGTTCTATACGGAAGTGACTCAGCTCAGAAACACCGTTCTCAATGTTTTAAGCATTTTTGAAATGCTGATTATTGACTTCCCAAAAAACATTCCCAAAAAACATTAACACATTTATCACAAATTTGAAACAAAAATTTGAAGTGTACAATATTTTACCTAGAGGCATACCGCATGTAACTCATTCAGAATCCTTTTCGGGCGTAAATAGGGATGCTGCAAGTTCTAACCTTTGTTACTCATTGGAGGTAAAGATCACAACAGGGGGAGCTTGTAATTTCACACAAAGGTCGTGCCAGTTCAGATAAATAGAGAAAAACCACTTTGATGGTTGCGTAGGTCTGCCAAATCCTGTGTGGATCCATGAAAATGCAAATCACGTATTTCAAAAGCAATCAAATTTCGTCAAAATGGTCCCTATACGAAAGAAATTAGCAGGTTGGCCTAGATTCCAATGGTCAACGCAAACCATCCATTGTGCTTACTTCACTGTATCGCCTGCGCAGCAATTCAGTGGAAAACTGGAATTTTCAGAGATATGCTGATGGCTCAACTACTGTCAGCTGTCTTCATTGCTATACTTCGGCTCGTCAAGATAGCTGCGTCAAAACCAGTATTTGGTTGAGGAGGCTGGGGCTCGTTCTATTGGTATTTAACAGAGCATTTACCATGCTGGACACCCTCACAAAACCATGACTCGGCAGGATGCTTCGACCAAACCTTGGAGATAAAGTTCTACTATCTCTGCAAAATTCATCAACCTCACTCGAAAACTTTCAGGCGACCTTTCCTTGAAGATGGCACATAGAATACAGGCATGCTGCGGAGTCTCTCCTTGAATGTCTTTCGTTTATTATCTTCATCTTCTGGTAAATTTGCGTTGATATCTGAGATACTACTTGCTGGGATGGACACGCCATCGAGGTCGAAGTCATAACAGGCCAATGACTTTGGCCTCGGTTTCACTTTCACATGATTATTAGCAACACATTGGTTTTCATGAGATTCTGACTTGCACTTGTCTTTCTCCCTATTCCTAGTCTTGAAAAACATGGCCGTTAGCTTTTCTTTCGATGAGCTTGACAACTTGTGCGGGTTTTCACTTGTTACGCTCTTCCTGCTTTTGGTATCGTCGTTACTATTATGTTCTCTACTGAAGAACATTTTTAGTTTCCTACTGTTAATTGTGCCAAATCTCGAAAACATACTTCTTCTCAAAATTGTCCCAGTAGACATGCTGTCATCTACTTCTAGTCGCGATTTCGGGTCGTAGGCAAACATGGATATGCTGTCTTCCTTTTTTGTCGATCTCCTAGTTATCCATGGCTTGCTTCGTCGTTTGGTCGGTTCTGCTTTTGTCGAACTTACCGACCTAACGATTTGGTTTTCACCCTCCCTGCCAGCAGCTGTGTCCGATGATATTCGTCTCCTCCCCTCGGACGATGCTTCCACATCAAAATCCCAAACTTGTTTATCTTCCTCGGCACTTGTCCCAGATCGCCTATGGTTGCGTGAGAATAATCCACCGTTACTTTCCCCTTCAAAGTAATTCGTCAGTTGACCGTAAATCCAGTAGTCCAGCCGCGTCAAAACTCTCTCCTCGGTTCGTTTAATTCTCATGATGTTGCCCAACGTTGCTTTGCAGAGTTGGTTGTCGCTTTCGATTTTCCCATCACCTTCGATCTCATTCGACCTTGCTTTCGATATTTTGGCTGTCAATGACAGGCAGTCGAGCTTCTTTTGGATCGTATCGTAGTCCATCGCAGCCGAACCTTTGCGCCTGCCTTATCTTCCACCTTCACAAAAACTTCAAAGAATTTGATATCACGCGAACAATTCGGTGTTTACAAGGCTCTTTCTGTGATGTTTCTTGACGCAAACAGAGGAGACAAAAGCTTTTTTCTGCTTCAGTGATAAACTCACTCAAGTTTGTTTAACCACAGTCGTTCGAGCTACAAGCATTTTACTACACTATGTATATGACTCAGTATGTTGAAAAAATCTGTTATGATCATAAAACAAGCGATTCGCACTATAATGATAATGAAAATAACAATGCATTGATATATGTACGTATGTTTTATATATTATACAAGTTATATCTAACCTAACTATAAGTTGATGTGGACCTATGTCTACAATATAATTTAAAGGAGAAAAAATTGTTTGCAATGATTTTTACTATGCGAGGAAATTTTCAAGATTAAATCGTCCAGTTCTTGCTAATAGATAGCGATTAAAAATATGAAAATTGTGCATCCTCGTTAAAATCTGCTACTGTCCCTGTCCTAAAATTAATTCTGTCTATCGTGTCTTTTTTGTTTCCAATGTTCCTTTTGAATACTTCATACCCTTGATCTTTGCTCTTGTTGTCAATTGCATTCCAAATCAATGGTCCCCTGAATGCTAACGATCTCTTTCCTATCTCTGTTCTCTTCCTTGGAAGTATTAATTGTCTCCTTCTTCTCAACTGGTACATGCTCTCTTCTTTTTGGAATCATTTAGCTGTAAATTGAAATCATTTTATTTGACTGCACTTAATGCATCATCAAGGCTATTCTCATCTTGTACATAAATGCGATACAGTCCCACTTAACCTCCTTCAGAATTTGGTCTTTGGGCATTCCTCTAGGTAGTTTGCATATAATTCTAGCGACAGTCTTGTTTCCTTTTTCCAGCTCTTTGAATACATTGTCTGAGCAGTTACCTCATACCGTAATAGCATACATGACAGGACAGGACAGCGAGGACATGACAGTGAGGACAGAGCAGTGAGGACAGAGCAGCGAGGACAGGACAGTGAGGACAGGACAGTGAGGACAGGACAGTGAGGACAGGACAGCTCATATCACCAACTTGAGGTAAATCTCCACTATAAATTCTTTTGTAAATACCTCCGGTTTCTTATCCTTTATGATATAAGGCCTTTATGTTACACCAGTTATCCACGTGTTTCAAAGGTGCACCCTCTCAAGGTAGGGGACAATCAAAGCTCTATAAGTAACATGGACATTACAAACGGTATTCATTCTGTTGCTTTGAATTTAATGTATGAATTGTGCCATATCTGGATCCCGCAGGTTGTCCGGATACTGAACACGATATTCACACATTCAATGGCAAGGATATGCACATTTGGGGGTGGGTGAAGGTTCAGAAGCCAAAGAAAAAATTGGCTCTAGTCCCACTTAGCTGGGTCACCGGTGCAGATGGCTTTGATCTACCGCAACCTTCTCTCTCTTCTGCACATGTGATGAGGGGATCAACAAATGACGTCATGTACCCCTGGTCCTCTAGATAATTGCTTTGTTTAACACACGAGACCAGCTTCTTGTTTTCGAACTTTTCCTTGTTCCTTTATTTAGCGCATCTTAAAGTCAAATATCACGAAGCATTTTATTCCTTGTAGTAAATAGTACTTGTGATAGATAAACCTCGTAAGAAAAGGCATACTGTATGCCTAATGACCTGCGGAGGAATAAAATGAAATGGCGCGAACTGTTTTAGGCATAGGCCAAGGGTTTCCGCAAAATTTTTTCAAACAACGCAGTTTCTACAACTGTTATGCCACGTTTTAACGCTCAAAAAATTTATTGGGAATGATTAAAGAATTTGTTCAAGGAATAGTAAAAGAATCATGAGTCGCAACAGAAGGACAGCCAACGACGGAGATACAGGACATTCAAAAAGGCAACGTTTGGAAGAAGTTATTGGCCTAAGAGATGGAAGCTGCTCAGATACAACTTCTGAATTCTGCCATGGCTCCATTGTGCGGGTTAAGCTGATAAATTTTCTGTATGAATTTTCCTCAATTTTTATTTTCACTGCACTGAATGCAAATTTTACATCCATTTCTGCTCGACTACTAACTTGATTGACAATAAAGAGACACCGAGGAAATCTAAATATGATTTCTTTTATCAGAGGGACAATTTTTAATCATAGCAAAAAGAACTTCATATACTTTTAAACCAGCTAGAACATATATTGTTATTTGCAATAAATGTAATCTTAGCTTCCATATTTGATATGCGACACTCTTAAATGAATGAAAGCTATTTCCTATTCTTCAGAGCTTCCCCCCAAATAGAAACTAGTGAAATGAAATGAAATCCCCAAGCAGTAGCGAATATGGCTTAAAGCTGGGGGCCTATGTTTTTTGCAACAGTAAGGCACATACATTTTTGTATACCTGCAGCTAACCTTCAAGCTAGGTCCTCCCAGATCTTGTTTGATAATTATCTTCATAATCATGAACATGATAATCATCATCATTTTCATCATCATCATCATCATCATCATCATCATCATCATCATCATCATCATCATCATCATCATCATCATCATCATCATCATCATTATCATCATCATCATCATTGTTATCATATGATGTGACACCTTTTCAACATTCATTCCATTGTGATCAGATATGAAAGTTTCAGATCAAAGGGAAAGTTCTCTACTATTGCTTGATGCATAGAAGATTGTGCCAAGATTGCAAAATGTTAAACAAGTTAGATTTGATGACATCCACATTAGGAAATGATATGCGTATGTTCTGTAACATGTTGATTTAGTATGATATAGGTGCTCATTGTTTTCAGAACATATGATGACGTAGAATTCAAGCCGGGGTCAAACCTGAATGTGATTGTTGGACCAAATGGTAACACATCTTTTTATCATAGCCTAAGTTTTCAAGACCAACATTCTTGGTTCATTGTCTTCCATTTTTTTTCATTTACCCTATCTATTGGGGCATTGGAAAAGGCGCCACAGTATAGTGGCTCACATGAATGCATACTTTCATGGGCATTTGTCCTAGGAGATCAAGCAGATTATTCCTGTTCCTCTGAGGCATGTCAAGACAACCAGAAGCTCAACTCATTCACACCCTTTCCAAGTTTCACTGCCTACTTCACAAACTCTATCTCATAAGTCATCATTCATCCCAAGAACATGCAATTTATGGAACGTCTTGCCTTCTTCTTGCGTTCCTGAATCTTACAACTTGCCATCTTTCAAATCTAAGATCAATAAACTTGGTCCGATCTCTCTCTCTCCCTTAGCCTTTCGCTTTCTTCTTCTTTCTCTGTTGGGGCTTTATATAGGCCAACATGTCCTTTCCTCAACATAACTCACTAAAAAAAATAAGAAAGGAAAAATGTGTCACTGCACAACGTTTAAATTTTTGGGTTTAAATCCTGCACAGTACAGAACTCTGTTGGCTATAAAGGCAATTGAAACTGTTAATAGAAATCCACTTCCCTATGGTGTAAATGCCCCATGTTGCAGAGTTTTTATGAGCAAGTAGAGAAATTGAGGCATGTAGGCTCAAGATTCTACTTAAGCTGCATGCCAAAATATAGTAAAATGGAAAATGGCAGATGTGTCTACTATCAAAGACCGGGTTGCAACTGACAACAGTAAAAAATTTCGGCATCATTCTTTTCATTCTTTTCCTCCTGTTTAGCATCCTTCAGGCGACTATTATTGAGATCAGGTCAACTTGACCTTTTAATGCTATCCCTGCCACTGGAATTGGGGGTGTTAGTAATTTTTAGTATTGTACTTTTATTCTTTTCAACTCTTAATAACTTTTAAATGAGATTGATTTGGCGAAAGATGTATACATAAATGCATATATCTTATTTGATGTTTCATTGTCAAGACAGAAAATTGAGGCACATGTTGTGTTTTGACAATGGCAGTGTAAAAAAAAAAAATGAATGACTGACACGGCTACAAAAACATTTGATACAATTTGTTGACAGTGATCTTGCCAAGCTAATGGAGTAGAAAAATTGAGTTACTGAAATCTCTTAGATGTTCAGGCAGCTCAGCTGAATGCCAAAGATTTACCAAAGCAGTGAAAAAGGCCAAGCACCTTTATTT
>OZ032122.1:7289969-7352259 GCA_964026355.1 Pseudorhiza aurosa
GAGTTCACGAGAGGTTGATTTGAGAGAGGAACTGGGAGCGCACAATCCCTCGAGAACAAGGAAGAGAAGCAAGGTTTTGCAAAACGAGGAGAGGCGTGGAATGTCGAAGGAAAAGAGACCTTAAACAGGAGTACCAAAAAACGACGAAGACAGTGAAGCAAAGACTAACAAGTTGCAATCAGTTTCAGTTTCATATGATTTGAATTCACTACATACAATTTACGATTCTAACAATACAAATGAGTAACTAAACTACATACAAAAATCAATACAGTGATATAGAAAATTAATACAGTATACAAATACAAAAAGGGGCTAAGTAAATAAATTGTATGCAGGGAAGTACTTAAATTAGAAGCTCTCTCAGTAGGTAAACTAATCGAGGAGAGAGCCCCCCCCCTATCCTAAGAGATAATCAGGTAAATTTGCGCGAGTTTAAGTAATTGTGCATTTAGAGTACCAGAATGGCTTAGATGCAACGGTCGACCTTGTTCAAAAAATGACTTTTCAGTTTTGTTTTGAGCAAAATTTCGGATGGAAAATTTTGGAGTTCCAGGGGTAATGTATTCCAATGCAGCAAATTTTAAGAGAAGAATTTTTAAGATTTAAAGTAGGTAATGATTACTCTAGACTAGCAAGCTTGTAGTGCGACTGCTGTAAGTCCTGCTCGCAGGAAGACATGAAATGGCGGAAATTATAGTGAGACGTCTGTTAGAATTGTCCTTGAAACCATTGCTTCGTAGTTTAATCTCTCTCAAAAGCATTCTGATGTGACAAAACAATGTAGTGTCGGTATTGCAGGAAGTCTGGTAGCTTCATCATATTTTGCTATTCAAAAAATATTGTTACTCCACTTCCAATATTTCTGCTAGTCTTCCTTGCGAAGGAGAGTTGAAAACAAGGAGAGGCTGGAACAGAGAAACGCATTGCTGGAGAGAGACGTCCAGCGATACAACGAACGCCAGAAGCATTTGGATAAAATCGAACTGCTGGAGAAGAAGAGACCTTGGGTTGTAAGTTGAGATTTTCTTGTTATTAAAGAGTACAATCCTGTGGAACATAGCCACACAGAAAAAGTTCATTTCAGAGAATTCTCCACTGTGAATGGCAGCACCGCAATACATGGTGTAGAGAATGAAATTAACAGGACAGATTTTTCAAAGTTTTCCCCAGCTCAAACTTCAAAAGGAGAAGAAATTTCGTGTTATGTTTCATTTTTTCGTGCAAAGCTGTTAGAAAATTTGTTGTCATTCGCAGCAATACGAAGAAGCCCGACTGACGTTTTTGGATGTCAGAGCAAAGAGGAAAGACTCAGAAAACAAGCTGAAGGAAGCGAGAAAGGAATCGGAGCCAGTACAAAAGGAGCTCGATCGTAACCTAAATATGATGAAGTCGTGCCGAGAACGGAAGCAAAAGATAGTAAGTTTGCATTAAATTGTAATCATTTTTACTAGATGGGTATTCGCGCGAATGATGACAAAAGCAATAATATACCCATATTGTAGCAGACTCACTTCATCAGAAATAAAGGGGATTTCTGCTATCGACTTAGAAACCACTTGAGTAATAAGTACATCGGTTTTCTATACCTCCTCAAACCTAGTTTGATTTGCTGTTAAGTCAGTTTTGTTTTCCGTTAAGAATACAGATGACCAGGCTAACACCACGAAAGCAAAGAGGAGTCATGATCAACTGGAAAAACAAAGTGAAAAGGTACGAAAAAGTTGCGGTGTTAATTCCTCGATAGCATAGAATTTTGGTACGCTATTTGCCAAAAGTTTTTCTCGTCATTCTGTATTACATTGCATTGTATTACATTGCATTGTATTACATTACATTGTATCATATTATACCTCATTCTTGTCTTCACTTAATTCAAATGTGAAGGGAGATCGTTTAAGTGAGTTAGAACCTGTCGAATTTTGCTGTCTGTTATATTCTAGATAATGGAAGTAGCTTCAGAGCTCAAGTCAATTAAAGATCAAGAAAAGCAAAGACAAAAAAGGTTTTTGTTTAGTTCTGTATGCATGGCTATGTATGTTTGGATATGTATGGCTCTGCATGGCTATGATAGCTCTGTATGGCTATATATGGCTATGTATAGCTATGAATGGGTATTTATAGCTCTGTATATATGTAAGGCTATGAAGAGGGCAGAATGTCCGGAGCTGTCTCCTATGGAGAACTGAAGACAGGGTCCAGAAGAGTCGGCCGACCAAAGCTCCGATACAAAGACGTAGTTGAAAGGCACCTGAAAAACACTTATGTTCCTCTTAACAACTGGGAAAGCTTGGCGCGGAGTCGAGGGACGTGGAAGCAAACAGTGCGGAGAGGATGCCGAGACTTGGATGAGCGAAGGGCTGCAGAGGCTGCGGACAGAAGGCAGCGTGCTAAAACCAGACGAACTCTTGCAAATGGACATTGACCTTCTCTCGCTTTTGTTATACTGTGTATCTGAGTGACAGACAATATATATACAAATATATATACGTATGTATGTATGTATTTATGTTTGGCTATGTATGGCTATTTATGGCTATGCATGACTATGTATATATATATGTATGTATGTATGTATGGCTATGTATGGCTATTTATGGCTATGCATGACTATGTATGTATGTATGTATGTATGTATGGCTATGTATGGCTATTTGTGGCTATGCATGACTATGTATGTTTGTATTTATGCATGGCTATGTATGTTTGTATGTATGCATACATGCATTTATGTATGCATCTTAAAAAGGATGCCTACATACCAGCTCATACAAAACTGCTATTAGCATGTGTCCTTTGCTTTATCTAAAGGATACGAGACATTCAGAAACACATTGATGCACTGGAGGTGGACTTTGAAGAAGCCCCAAATCCAAAGCTCTTACAAGTGTGTATTCGTTAATTCATTTGAACACAATGCTTTGTTCGCTTCTCTTCGTGCATTTTGCTCGTTGATTTTCATCGTATCGATGCGATTATCGATCTTAATAGCTAAAATAAATATCTGCGTTGCAATAGCATGTCAGAAGTACAGCATTTCTTAATCGGCCAACTTTTCAGCCCTCCCAATTGAGTTTTGTCTTAGACGATTTTGCATGTTTTTCGTTTTCCCAATTCCTAGCCTCGAAATGAAGAGATCGCTGTAGAAATGCAGTCAGTTAACAGACAGCTATCGAATAACAGCCGAAAGGCATCGTCTCTGAAAGAGGAGAGCAATACGATTAAAGCGAATCTAGCAGGTAAGAGTCATAAATACGAAAGACGTTAATGGAGGGTTAGAAGAAGGAAGAAGAAGCAATAGAGAAGAGAAGAAAGAAATGAAGAAGAAAAGAAGAAAATTAAGAAATATCGAAAGAGGGAATGAAAGAAGGAAGGACGAAAGAAGGAAATTTGATGGAAGGAAGGAAAGAAAAAGAAGCGAGGTAGAGAAAAAGAATGCATGAATTTATTGATGAAAGAAATAAATGAGTCAATATAGGATTCGAAAAAGAATTAAGAAAGGGAAAAATGGAGGGAAGGAATAAAAGAGAAAAGAAGAGAAATTGACAAGTCTAACGAGAGAGAAAGACAAGGGGAGAGGGAGAGAAATTGAAGTGTTTGAAAAGTTGCTTCATTTTCAGTTTAGAATTTCCCCATGGTTTAAAGCTTTCTGTGGACGGTCTAAAACTAGCTTTCGTTCGAAACCATTGCAGGTTTGAACAGTAAATTAAAGGAGATAAATGATATCGGGAATCGACGCCTTCAAAAGTTGAGCCAAGTTGACAAGGAAGCATTCGCGGCTGTTCAATGGCTTCACAGTAACCAGAACAAGTTCAAAGGCTGCATCTACGAGCCAATCATGTTGCAGGTACGTGGTAGTTCCAAGAAAAAAGAAGCGTTCATTTGTCTCTTTTTGATACGCCCACAAAGGAATTACAACACAGAATACAAAGGTGTCACAGGGAGCATGGAACTACGTAACCACCCTGTGGCATTTAACAATTAACTTGAAGGCAGTTTCGAAATGGGTTTCAGGCGAAACGATTTTCAATTTGCATATGTTCGGTTATGCAGGAGTAATGCATGGCTTTTTCATTTGTTCACCTTTAGAAAACACTCGTATCACGTGAGTTACCTATGTTTTTCTTGCTTCGGGAACAAACGATCACTTCCCATGCTCTTTCCGATGTTTTGCTGAGGGGCTGGGGTAGAAAACCATAGGTGAACTAGTAACTTGTGAGCCTAATATCATGGTCTTCACGTCTTTAAGTGAACTGGCTCCGCAATACCTGTGTGAATTGTTTGTGCGACATTGCAGATGTCTAGCTTACTGTCTTCAAAGCACAGGTCCGACCTCAAGTTACCCAAGCAAAGGTCCAATACGGGCCAGAAATGTTTCTCCTATAGAAGGCCAAAACTGTGGAATAGCCTATCAACCGAATCAAAGCAAGCATCCTTGGTGTATAGTTTTAAGAATATTATTAGAGAGCGGAATTTCCTTCTTTCTATTGTTTATCATATATTTTTTTTGTTTCTGTTTTTTTTAATTTTCTTGCATTTAGTTTTAATTATTGTAACCAGTGATTTATACTTCGATTTAATCTTATTTACTGTTCGTGCCATTATCATAGATCATAATTGATGTTTTTGTGGGAGTGCACCTTGAAGATTAGGTTATGCTGAAGGGCAATTCTCCCTAAAATAATTAAATATTTGAAATAAAGAAAAAATAAATATGGACCCACCTTAAAGAAAAAAAAGAATTAAATATGAAATATGGAATGTATGAAATAAAGGTCTTGATTTCTTAAGGCTTTTTTAAGAAGAAAATTTTACGTAATTAAGAGTATTGTATTGAAATATATGATATCTGACAGTAGAACCAACGGGCGTGGAAGATGCTGGACTGTCAACCCTATCATGCTGTCCTTTCTGCACCGTTAAGTCTGCATTTGTGACAGATTTAGTTAAGTTTTGTTCAAGTTTAATCAAGTTTCTTGGCTTTGGCTATCTCATGAACCGATTTATCAAGGAAGGAATTGATTCATTAATCGCTAGCTGATTGAATTATTTGATTTCAATGATTGAATGATTTATTGATTCAATGATTCGCCGACTGAGCAATTTAAGTGAGCTTCACTACAGTATAGAGAGACATTGACAGATTCATGAATTGGCCCATTGATCGATCGATTGATCGATCCATGGATCAAGTCATATATCGACCGCTCACTGATTGATTTATTTGATTCGATTGATTCCTGGTTGTACCGAGACATTATTCGTGCACAAATCGATCGACCGATTATAATAATGATAATAATAATGGTAATGATAATAATCTCTTTATTTAAGGTTAATTTTCGTACCTAATAGCTCGAAGCTAATTCATGCCAACCATTTTGATATTGATTTTAATATTAATTTTATTATTATCAACAAACAAAATGGAACAATGGAGAACAGAAATCTATCTAAATAAAATCTAAGTGTACAACGATATTCTTACACAATTTACAGTTGCATATAAAATTTCAAACCTTAATATCCCTTATAAATGTTTTAAAGATTGGGACTAATTTATGTGCAATGGCAAGTCTCATCGGAGATTTCGCCCTAGGAGCCTTATAGTTTCTAATCCATTGGCTGTGGTCCTAGGTTTGCGTGCATATATGTTGTTCTTAACTCGTAAGTCGTAATATATTTCTCTTTCGACGAGAAGTTCTTTCGTAATGATTGATTGACTGATCGCTCACTCATTCACTTGTAGATCAATTTGAAGAATTCTGATGATGCAAGGTACTTGGAATCGACCGTTGCATTCAGAGATCTGATCGCATTTGTATGCGAGTCACAAGACGACCAAAACTTATTTCTGCAAGAAGTTAGTACGAATCCCTATTCTGTTCTCTCCCACGTTCCAGTCTACGTCACTGATAGCTATGTTTGATGCAGTACTTACAGCAAATTATATTCACTAATGTATCTAGATTACAAATTATCAATGCAGAGTAGCAGAATGGTGCCGTGGTGTAGTCATGGTGTAGTCGTGGTGTAGTCGTGGTGTAGTCGTGGTGTAGTCGTGGTGTAGTCATGGTGTAGTCGTGGTGTAGTCGTGGTGTAGTCGTGGTGTAGTCGTGGTGTAGTGTTATAGTCGTGGTGTAGTCGTGTTGTAGTCGTGGTGTAGTGTTATAGTCGTGGTGTAGTCGTGGTGTAGTCGTGGTGTAGTCGTGGTGTAGTCGTGTTGTAGTGTTATAGTCGTGGTGTAGTCGTGGTGTAGTCGTGGTGTAGTCGTGGTGTAGTCGTGGTGTAGTCGTGGTGTAGTCGTGGTGTAGTCGTGGTGGGTGTACTTCACCATCGTGGCGCCGTGGTGTAATCGTGCTGCCGTGGTATTGGAACCACGGTATAGTCGTGCTGCTGTGGTATAGTCGTGGCGCCGTGGTATAGTCGTGGTATAGTCGTGGTAAAGTATTGCTGCCGTATTGCTGTATTGCCGTGGTATAGTTGTGGTATAGTCGTGGTATAGTCGTGTTGCCGTATTGCCGTGGTGTCTTGCTATAGTGGTCCAACTTGCGCACTCACAACCCACTCCAGTTGACTGGTTATTTTTACCATCGGCCTATTTTCGTGAAATTCTTCTGTTTATTCAAGAAAGTGCTCGCTTGATGGCATGTTGATGTAAAAACTCTCCAGAAAGTTTTCAAATTGTTTTATAAGCTGGAATTATGCGATTGCAGATCAGAGAAAAGCAGCAGCTGGCAGTCAATGTTGTCCGTGCTCCTCCGCACCGGTCATTGGAATCGTACAAGCCCAAGCAGCCCCTGGAGCAGATACGGTTCGTATTTCTGTGGTATTTTTCGACTTGATTGAAAAGAAGGGTGAAATGGAAAATCAAAAACCGGGCTAAGCTAGATCATTAGAGGTCGCTCTAGATAATTGCTGAAGGAAGCCCATTTCATTTGTCCAGCAGGGAGACAGACGTCAAAGGGTTGTTGAGACTCACAAATAATAATATTTATAAAAATGATGATGATAAGAATTTCAAAA
Organism: Pseudorhiza aurosa; assembly: GCA_964026355.1. Lineage (NCBI taxonomy): Eukaryota > Metazoa > Cnidaria > Scyphozoa > Rhizostomeae > Lychnorhizidae > Pseudorhiza > Pseudorhiza aurosa. Next base: position 7,296,996 of record OZ032122.1, read on the forward strand.
GATAATACTGAATGAGACGGCTCATTTACTGCGACGTCTACTATCCATGTGACTAACACTGTCCTTACACAATCAAGAGACTAACACTATCGTAGTGCTGCAGTCATAAAATGCATGAAACTTTACCGAATCTTTTATACTGGATGAAACACTTCAGCTTTTAGATTAGCTGTTATCAATGTGACTAACACTGTCCTTACACAATCAAGAGACTAACACTATCGTAGTGCTGCAGTCATAAAATGCATGAAACTTTACCGAATCTTTTATACTGGATGAAACACTTCAGCTTTTAGATTAGCTGTTATCAATGTGTGTCCAGTGTTCGTGTCCTCAGAGTTACCTCTGAGTACTCATTTACCGACCTCGGAAGGATGGACACCTGAGTTGACTGTTGGCTTGTGGTAAAATGGTTCCGACGGTGGGGCTCGAACCAAGGACAGAAGACCTCACAAAGCTCGCAACACTGCGTCTTAACCACTCGGCGACACCACCTTCCCTTGCCCTATGTTATTGGATATAACTCGGCAAGGGATTGTATTTAATATAAATTTAGCAACGTACAGATATAGAAATAAAGAAACTTGCATTGCGTCGTATGTCATCAGGGCTCATGCCTGATGCAAGCAAGCGTTGGAGAGCACATTGCAGAGAGGTGCCATCCTGTAATTGTGAGGTAGCGTGGCCAACTCTAGTCCTCATCACGCTGCACCCCAGTTTTACGCCAAGTAACCACTCACTGTTGGGTGGGAGTGCCCATTTTCGGTTTGATGGGGTACCTGTTTACTGTTAGAAAAGGGTATAAATTTACTGTGGCGCCTCCAACACAATAGGCATCTGCTCTGACTAGATAAGTAAGTGGATACTGCAACTAACCTAACGGTCAGTGCATCGGCCAGAAGGTCAGTCAGTAGGTCGATTGGTGGGGTTGTCGGCTAGTTGGTGGGTGGGTGGGTTAGTCAACCCTTTTTGCAAGTAGGTCTGTCAGTAGGTCGGCCAGTGCGTTTTATTTTACGTTCGTTGGTCATTGGGTGGGTCACTTGGCCAGTCACTCTATCGATCAGTTAGTTGGTCGGTCAATGGGTGGTTGGGTTGACGGGTTGGCCAGTGGTTCATTCAGCAGGTGGCCAGTCGATCAGTCAGACAGCGGATCAGTCAGATAGTGGATCAGTCAGAGAATGGACCAGTCGATCAATCGATCATTCAGAGAGTGGACCAGTCGATCAATCGATCATTCAGAGAGTGGACCAGTCGGACAGTCGATCAGTCGGACAGTCGATCAGTCGATCAGTCGATCAGTTTGTCTATCAGTTTGTGAATCAATTCTTTTTATTTTCTCGGTGGTTTTCATTGATCTTTTTTTGCAGTCAATTTGGGTTCACCAATTTTTTGAGCGATCTTTTTGACGCGCCCGAGCCTGTGATGAGATATCTCTACGAGTCATATCACCTATACAATATTCCAATTGCACGAGACGATTCTACGCAGCACGTAAACCAGGTATCATATTTAAAACCCTTTTCTCATTTGTATGCCCAGAGGCAGAACATATCAGGTGTGTAAAATATGTTTGATGCACGCTTGTTAGAAATACCATCGCTTAAATATCCAAGTTAGTAGCCCAGAAAATGCAGATTTATTTGGGCTTAATCGTTATCTGTATGCCGATGTTACTTTTTCATGTCAAGTCCATAAGGAATATATTTTGTTCCCAATTGGCTTGTTTTCTTCCCAGTTAGCATGCGCACTAAATATTTTGACACATCAGTCAAGATTGTGATTGGTTGATTGATCAAGTGGTTGATAGATCCGATCTCGATCAAGAAAATATTAATCACAATTCCTTTGCTAGTATTTTTGTACGAACTCAACAACGAATAGATCCGAGCTGATCTGGAAAATCGAAATGTTTCTCTCTACACAAATGGGGAGCCGAATTCCCCCCTTTGTACTTTTATCCCCCCTCTCCTACTGTGACGGGGCAGTAGCAGGCATTCTACGAATTACTGCTGATCGACGCAGTGAACCAAAGTCTGGTCCAGTTTTGTCTCATTCAATGGTGCCACGATCAAAGTTGACGGTGACGTGTTTGGTTTCACCATAGGCAATAGAAAGATCTGGCTTCAATCTTTTCTTCACACCTTCACAAAGGGTAAGTGAGAGTAGAATATTACCACGCCTTTTAGACAGTTGCAAAGCTCTTTTACTTCTTCATCGAATTTTATTTCGTTAATTTTTCTTTTCGTTTGATTCACCATTCTGATTTCATTCGTAGTACAAGGTAACCCAGTCCCTGTATGGAAACAGAGATAAAATGACAATGGCATCCAATTTACGGCAAGTCATTACGATTATTGCTCGCTCATCTTCGTACATTTTGACAATTTTGGTATAGCGGCTAAGGCGGGTATCGATCAAATGCCTGTGCCGTGTTTAGTTTTTATATGAGCCGACGAATGACTTCAACGTACTCTGCAATGCATGATTCCCTCCTATTGACGAGCCAACGCATGAGAAAGCATCTTAATGCAAGTCATCTATGTTTGATGCTTCCAGTGCATGCCATCTATGTTTGATGCTTCCAATGCATGCCATCTATGCATGTCATCTATCTTCCATTACTTTGGTTCTAGGGAAGGGAAATTACTTAGTGTATCTGTTGACCTTGATCTGAAGAAGCAAGTAGAGACGGAGAAAATGGTAAGGCTTTTACGAGAGATTTTTAACTGAAAATTCCGTGTAGTCGTTGATATGATTAAAATTGTTATGATACTTATTGCTATGTGGAAGTTCCACAGGGGGCGACTGCGGAACTACTTGAAACGAAGTCAAGGGAATTCTTAATGAAAGTGAAAAGGAGGAAGATGATAACAAAGTTGTATTGACAAAGTATTCCGGCCAAAATCCTGATCAGCGAGAAGTGGGAACAGATTTCGCCGCCGTTGCTCGCAGAGGGAGAAAGCCAAGTTGCAGGGTCTCCAATTGAGGCACGAAACACTTACCAAGAGACTCTCTCTCTCTCTCTCTCTCTCTCTCTCTCTCTCTCTCTCTCTCTCTCTCTCTCTCTCTCTCTCTCTCTCTCTCTCTCTCTCTCTCTCTCTCTCTCTCTCTCTCTCTCTCTCTCTCTCTCTCTCTCTCTCTCTCTCTCTCTCTCTCTCTCTCTCTCTCTCTCTCTCTCTCTCTCTCTCTCTCTCTCTCTCTCTCTCTCTCTCTCTCTCTCTCTCTCTCTCTCTCTCTCTCAAACGCTTAGTAAAAAACTCTAAATTTTAGACTCAATACGATTTTGATTTCTATTTTTAGCCTTTTTTTGTAAACGCAGGTCTTTTATTGATAGCAGAATGTATTTTCTGAAAAATTTAACCTGTTGAAATATGTTTGATAATAATGATAATAATAAAGGGGGTGGTTTCCCTTCTCATTAGCCGACCTACGTTGGCAGCTCCACCTTGAGAGTTTTGCTGCCGTATCGCGCATATTTGTGTCGTTCTCTGCATTTGATTTTATATGTTGTATGTTGTAGAAAAACTTGAATTGAATAGAGGACGAAATGCTGAATGTAAATGAGCGAAAACGAGAAGGAATCTGAATTTCTCATGTTTTTTCGATAGGAACTAGAAAGGCTGTACAAAGTTATCGCAGCACAACACCAGCAATGTATTGATGACGACAACAGGTTGAAAAAGAAACTGGAAGCATTACGTCAAGAAAAGGTATCTTGCAATCTGCATAGATGCTAAAATGATCTAACATTGCCTTTTATACAGTATATACCTCCTTTTATCATTGTGTTTAAATAAGGACTTAAGGACATTTTCATCGGTTGATTGACTTATTAACTTTATGGATTGTAGTCGATTATATCTTTTATGGACTGTAGGCTTTTGAGTTATTACGACTTCCGATTTTTTCTATTCTATTTGTTACAGGGCTTCTTTTTGGTAGCAGCTAACATAAACTAGCTGACTGAATTACCCTGTATGAAAAACGTGTTATTATTGTAATCGTGTCTCGTTCAATTTTCCCAGCATGTGTAGCATGGCAAGAGAGGATAGGGTTAGGGTTAATTCCCTGTTCAATTTAGGTACTCATGGGGGCCCCAGTTGGATGGTCACATTGTCCAAGAGTCCCAGTGAGAATTAAAAGCCCAAAACAGTAATATTATTGGTGATTTCAGACTTTTGCTATTCTCTGAAAATATTGCCTCAGCCAGGATGTATTTTCAAAGTTGATCAGTTGTTGAGCTGAATCTCACACTCAGTACAAGCTACGGGAAACACTTTTTAGACAGGCACGTTCCTGAACCACGAAATCGTGAATTGGGGTGGCTAATACCCTCCTCACCACATTTTACCCCCCCCCCCAACTTTCACGACATTGTGAAGTGGGGTGGCTAATACCCTCCTCACCACATTCTACCCCCCCAACTTTCACGACATCGTGAAGTGGGGTGGCTAGCACCCTCCTCGCCACATTTTGCCCTCAACTTTCACGACATTGTGAAGTGGGGTGGCTAATAACTTCCTCGCCAAAATCTACCTCCCAGCTTCAAGTCAGCCACCCATTTACTGGTTGATGGACCAACAGATGGCACCAAAGTTGATCGTTATCATCGCAGAAATCAAGTTTGCGCTCTCTTCGCCTCGATGATTACGCAAATCAGATGGTATTTTTACCGAAGTTTTGTCAATTATCCCCATAGAAAGAGTTGCAAGCACAAATGAACAGACGGAAGACTCTTCAGACGCAAATCGAGTCGAAGAAAAACACGTAAGTGTATTGCCGTTTGATGTCCCGCACTCACAGGCACATTGAAATTATGTCCTGCACTCACCCGCACTCACCCGCACTCGCCCGCACACAGACATGATGTCCCCCTGCATGCGCGTTTTCTCCTGCAGAAATAAACTCCCACGTGCATCTAATGTCTTTGTTGGTGAATCACTAATTTTTTGTCTCTGGTGATGAGAATTCTTTCGCCATCCACCCAAAAGTTTCAATATTCAATGCGAATCCTAAGTGTCACGAATCCTCGGCTGAAAACATCGAATTCATTTCCTGAACACGTCTACCGGTGTATTTGCTGTTTAGCATTTTTTTATTGTTTATCCTTTTGTTTCAATCTGCGATAGATGGAGATAGAGATGTTGATAAGAGCTTCAAGTCAGTGGCCGGTCTAGCTTCCAGCTAAGAATTGAGTGTAATCTCACTGTAATGAACACAGTTTATTGCTCCCAATAGTAAATTCAGAAGCAGGATCAACAAGTTTTGCATTCCCAGGTGCAAGAATATTCAATATAATTTCGAACAGGCTAAGGAATGAAACATCAACTCTAAATTTCAAAAGTTGCGGGAAGAATTTTTACTTTGACTCATAACGTTATCTCTTGACTCTAAAATTGAAAAGGAATTTTTTAAACTACATAGTTAAATCATGAATAAGGGTACATAAATTGGACCAGCCCATGATTGATAGCTGCAAATTCTGTTTTCTGAAAAAATTGTTTACCTTTATAAGTATGGTTTTATTATTGTAATTATTTCAAGGATTGGACAGACCCTGCCTTGATGGACCTTTGAACTATTTTTTCGCTTAATTTAACATTGTATTTCCTTTTTTCTCTTTTTTTCATTTTCCGTTTGAATTATCATTGGCATTAAGTAGAAAAAGCAATTTTCACACTGCCTGAGGTTACACGGAAGGAGTATTTTTGTATTTCAAATTTGCAGTGAATTATCATTAGTATTCAGTAGAAACAGCCAATCTCGCACTGCCTGTTTTTGGAGAAGTGTGTTTGTGTATTTTAAGTATGCAGTGGATGAATGGTCATCGTCCGTCAGGGGAGGAAGATGACCTACAAGAAGCTTAGTCTAAGTGATCTTCCGGACAGGGAACTTCAAGACATTTTTGCCTCCTGCCAGAAACAGTGAAGAGTGGAAGAATGTGACTAAACTGGACTATTCCCGGTTATACCGAACAATGATGATGATGGATGAACGGTTGAAAAAATGATTGTGGTATTGATTAACCTGCCTTTGCGTTGAAACTCAACCTGTGTTGAACCTATGGAGAAGGGCTTCACTGACTCGAGCTAAACAGGAAGAAGCTTGTTTGATAAAAATGATCCTGAGCTTCGTGGCGTTAGATCATGCTCAACCTAGGCAAGTTCTTGTGATATAAGCACGGCACTAGATGGAAAGCTAGTCTCCTTTGGGTCTCACCCCTTGTGCAGATCTTCGAGAATATTTTTGCGCTGCACATCTTAAGCATTGTATCGTTACATCGTAGACTTGAGACGATTCTGAAAGAAGGCACAAATATCGAGGCAGAAGAGGAAAAGGCAAAAAAGAAAATTTCCTCGATCAACGCAAAGAGGGTTGAATTAGCCAAGCAATACAAGACGAATATCGCGGTATTGATCAATTTGCTTCCTTCATGTTTTAACGTAAGAATATTATACATAGAGAGGAAAGGTCCAATATTGTTTCTTTACTACCTAATTCAACTTAACAGAGAATAAAGCAAAAAATTCTCAGATGCTTTTTGGGTCAAAGTTTTTTCAGTAAGATATCTTGCTTACATAACGGCGGCCTGTTAGAACAAGTTTACATACTTAATGATCTATGACTCCTCCCCGATTTTCGAGGGTTGATTTTTGGACACTGAGGAGCTTTTTGTTAGTGAGCAGCACCCAGGTCCTTCCTATCGATATGTCCACACCACGTGGTACCCATACCACGTGGAACGCCTTACCTGGAATTATAGAGAGCCGGCTTCTCTCCTTAATCTAAGCGAAAGTTTGCTGAGGATGGATCCGAAGAACGGACAATAGGATCAACGGGCAAGAATTTTACTCCTTAGCTGTCCTAGCAACTAAATTGAACGTTTACCTGAGGGAGGATTCGAACCATTAACTTTAGGATAAATGGGGAAGAAATTTACTCCTTAGCTGTCCTGGCAACTAAAGTGGATGCTTGCCCGAGGGAGGATTCGAACCACTCACCATAGGATCAATGGGCAAGAATTTTGCTCCTGATCTACTTTCACCGAATTTGCTTAAAGCAAGTAGCTTAAGACAGCGCCAATCGTTATGGACCCATCGTGACAGTCATTGCAAACACGATATGCTCGAGAGTAGTCAGCTGAGGCTCATCGACAGATACAGATATTGTTCATACATCCAGAATAGCACATACTAGTCAAGTGGGTCTACTATACTCTTAGTGGCGATAATTGATATCGTCGTTGTTGTTATCCTGGCTGGGATTTCTGATATTCAGCCATGGCCAGGTTGACCTCAATGTGGGAGGAACAGGTTCTTTTCAGCTTCGGTCTAGTTTCATCCTTTTTTGTCGAGGGCTAATGGGTTATCGTGGTCGTTTGCTCCCCTTTGTATCATCCTCTTCATGATAAACTGTGGTTCTCTGATGTTGTTATATAATTTTCAGTGGCATTGGAAGAAAACGCTGCTGCAAATTTCTGTAGCGGCTTATTCACCTTTCTGTTTGGATGGATATTCATGTTAAATGAATTTTCCTTTTGGAAGCTGGATATTCTCAGGGAGGGGAGCACTCTGCTCAGAGGTAGATGACTGGGTCTTCCCATTGCACCTTGAAAACTGCTCTTCGCCGTCACCCACTGATGTTGTTGCACCCCCTGCATCGCGTGTGTAGCCGTCCAGTCTTGAGGCGCTGGTAGGGAAAGGTGACCCCGGCCGGAAGCTCACACAACCCCCCGAACAACGTTCAGCTAGCTAACCAGCCAAGCCATTGGCCGTCGTCTACCCACCCCCATGCCCAAACAGTTTCTAGGAGGTAGATGTGCGAAGTGAGTGCAGTGCGGGGACCAGAGCTCTGGACCATTCCTTAGGGACGTGGCTGCCCAGTTGACAAAGCCGCTACCCCCCCCCCCCGTGCACCCCACAGACGACGACCGATGCCACGGTATCCTTTACATCCTTAAGTAGCAGTAATCTCCTTACCACTGAGCTATCTGGGCATTGTTTTAAAATAAGATTTCGTTTCTTAGAAGTTAATTTGTTTGCTCGATAGGCATGCCTTGCTGCGTGCAAAGAGAAGCTGGCAATAGCTTTGAAGGAAAGCCAACTCGTAGAACAGAGGAAATTTTATGAAAATCAGAGCAGGGAATTAGCAAAGGAGTTCCAGAATCTAGAGGTATTCTATCGTTTCTACTCGCATCCGGAGAGCACGGAGTGGTCTTTAGAACTTTTGTGAAACATCGAGGCCGATCAACTAGCAGTGCTCGTCAACTGATTTGGTAAAAGTGTGAAGTAGTTACGTTGAGCGCCATACTCGAATCGAGCGTCGAAGAGCGCCTTGCTAGAGAGGTACCACCCTGAGTCACGGCATTGAAGGATACGGTGGACAGCTCCTTTCCTCGCCGCACTTACCATCAGCTTTGTATCGAGTGCCCATTTAATATTGGGTTCATCGATAGTAATAATAATGATGAATAATAACGGCTGCGAAATCTACTGCAAGGTTACTGCATTCAGTGTAAAGTGAAAGGAATCTTTTAACGGTCAGTTGTTTCAGTCCTCTTCCTAATTTCCTAATTAATAATAAAGGCTAATTTCGCAAGCCATGCTTTGTCCAGACGGCTGCTTCCGTTTCGAAGCCTCCTCCGCCATTCTGGCCGGTCCTCCGCCAGCTCCCCCAGTTGCCGCCAGGTAGAATGTCTCGAGCCACTGTCCTTTTGGCGCCACATTTGAATCTTAGCGATGGGTGACCCTACTTCTTGCACCACTGCTGAGCTCCAAGTACAGAATGTCTCCCTGCTGGCATTCTTCTCAGCTGCACGATCCATCTCAAAGGGCGGAGCTTCAAAACTCTGGCACATGGATCTGCTGCCTGTGCGGGCGAGGAGAAATGGGAGCGGGCGTGCCTCCCCCTTTTCCTTGCGCAGAGTAGATCACCATGCTAACTGCTTTCCTACTAACGGGAAATGCTTTTTGAGTTGATGGGATGCGTTTTGTTTGTAGGACGAATTCGCCCAGCTGCAACGGGACTTCCTAGAATGTAAAGACGCTGCGAAGCGCCTCCTGGAACAGGCAAGGAGGAAGACGAACACTGAAAACGATCTATCCGAGGAATACCGAGACGTGGGTGCTTCTATTTATCTGATAATAATAATGATAGTAATAGGCGATGTTTAAAGTGGGTAGCCTGTACTAATCGAGCTACCGTTCAATTTTTTACAACAGGCCCACTATGAACAACGATGCGGTAGAATAGGGATATGGATGAGGGATGATGTATATTGCTCGATCTTTCTTGCAAATCCTTAATCGCCTTTGCAAGCATGTTACTGGCATTTGTCTGAGCCTGTGATGCCATCTGAACTTTCCTCTACCCCTGGGACTTTATTAAAGCAATAACGGGACAAATGGTCCCAAAGGGAATGTAAAATCCCCGGAACAAAGATAATCAGGAAGCCCTTGGACTGTTTGCCTTTTCTTAACTGTCAATCTGTCCACACCCACCTGCCGCTTGCGAGTTTGGTCACCTTCCTGTCAGCCAAAAAGATTTAATTTGTTATTGTGCCAAAAAGAAATATACATTTTAAGAATGTCTGGTTTTTTTATGTTCTTTAATCTTGAAAGCACGAATAATTATGATGATGGTAATAGTAATAATAGCGATCAATCACGAAGTGTATAAACTTCGTACAGTATCAAGTATATGAACTTCAGGACATTAAATGGCTTGGGAGTTATGTTTCCACCCGGCCAATGAAGAAGCAACCAGTATGAACTGTGACATTTAGTGGTAAATGATAATAATAATGGGAATGTTCTAACAGGATAAAAAGCTTCAATATAATATTGCTGGTTTCACAGCCTGCCCTTCTTAAAAGGAACATAAAGTCCTAATTTGCAATTTCATAATTATGAATAAGTATCGTTTGAATTGTCCATGATGAATGTTGAATGGAATAGGGCATCAAAGCTACCTGAGTTTTTAATGAAAATCCAGTCTTTCCTCAAAATTCTTTCATGAGAAAATTAGCAAAATAAAAGCTGTGTTTCAAGTATCAATTGCAGAATGAGTCACGAGCTAAGTTCAAAGTAAAAAAATTGCTAGAATTTTTAAATGCATCTCTTATGCTGAAACCGTGGGAGTAATTTGCTTCTCTCCCCAGCTACTCTCTGCGATATTTTCTGGAAATAATGATCTTTAGAAGGATTCAGCAATACCTTTACATGCTACCCAATCACAATTATTAACTTGAAATTACAGAGACCTGCAGTGCTGTAGTCAGTGTGAGACAAAAAGCGTAGAGATAGGTTGCCGTAGTTTCCCATATACGAATTGATGTTGTGTTGTATTTGATGACGTAACATGATTCAATCTTTTTGTAGCTATTCACGACACTGCCAAATTCAGTGGATGAGATTGATGATCTAATTCATGAAATCAGAGCGAAAGCTGATTGCACGTGCGAAACGAACCCAGAGGTAATATTCCGTATTTATTAAACTTGTAGTGATCCCATTATTTTCATACCTTGGTATTCTTGTTGCTTGTTACTTTCCTTAATCTTCTCTGATATAAATATACATATATAAATATATTCATCTATGATATATATATTTATGTATAAATATATTCAAATATATATATATGTTTATATATATATAAATATACAGTATATATGTATATATATCTATATATATAAAAAAAAACATATACATATATATATATATATATATATATATATATATATATATATATATATATATATATATATATATATATATATATATATATATATATATATATATAGATATGCAGTATATATATATATATATATAGATATGCAGTATATATATATGTGTATATATATGTATGTAAAAATATATCTATATGTAAATATATATATATATATATATTTATATATATATATATATATATGTGAATATAAAATAGGCTACTTTTTAAGGCAAATTTATTGATGAAGCCCTCACAAGGCGAAACGTCTGAAGTAATCTATCAATAAATTTGCCTTAAAAGTAGCCTATTTTATATTCACATTCTATCTGAGGCATGGCCACACACAAATGTTCAACATATATATATATATATATATATATATATATATATATATATATATTCATATGTATTTATGTCTATGTATAGATACATACATATATATATATATATATATATATATATATATATATATATAGATAGATAGATAGATAGATAGATATAAATCGAAATGGCATTTTTATGCGTAACAGTGGTGTTGAAATCATAATTGTGTGTCTTTTCCATTTTTGTGATTCATTCTTTGCGTTTCTCGAAGGTTTTGAGGGAATATAAGAGAAACAGTGCTGAAATCGTCGAGTTAAAGCGAGAGGTATTCGCCTGCCTTTGAAAGCATTTTTCTCTTATCTGTCCTGTAATTTCCGGTGCTGTCAGTTCTTTGGGAAATTGTCTGTTCGAAAACTAGTATTTGCAGAGTTTGCAGCGAATATCATTGCCCATTGCTGATAAATGCTAGCAAGGCATGATGAATTGACGAATTTCAGGAAAGCATAAGGGGAATTGCTTACCTCACACAATGCAGCCCAATGAAAATGCGTAAGAGGTCAGATCATGGGAAGAATAAGGGAAAAGTCTCAAATTTAGCCACAATCATTTTCACATCGTAGCGGAAAATCTTGAGTCACTGGAACAATTTTTGTATGCTTTAATCCCTTGAATATATTTCGTTCATTATGATCAATTTCTAGGCTTCGCATCTCCAACTTATTATCTTCTTTATGGGATATTGAACTTAGGACCCAGGACGAGTTTAGAATTTCGTTCATACTAGGAAGTAAAGCGTTAAATCCTATGCAGTTGCTGCCCTCCAATATCTTCTACTTCGTACCGGAAACGTTGCTTTCTGTTGTAAGGCGTTGGGAATCCTTGATTTTCATTTTCCCTCTGTTGCTCTTGGATTGTCATGCAATATTGATGAAAATGGTTTCGTTAAAACGGCTTCCTTTTCCGCAGATCGAAAGAGAAACAGATAACCATTCCTCAATCAGTGAAAAAATCGCTTCCATCAAGGAAAGGTACTTGCTCCAAGTATACATTTAATCATAAATCAATTGGAAACTTGGTCAACTGCGAGAAGATTATTGTACTTTGTTCTGCTTTGTTCTCAAATATTTACATCAAGCTGCCCCGTCGTCGTTTAGAATGCCTTCATTCTATTAAGCCAGTCAACTTTGCTCCAATTGCTTCCCATTGTCAATAATGGATAAGCTTTCTATGGTCAATAACTAATAGTGATGATTTATATTCGATGTAGCAACTGGGTACCTCATTAATCACGGGGAGATCTAAGCATTTTGATAAGTTATTCTCAATGGTGATACTACATTGTGCTACAGAAGAGGCTTTTTAAGCTTTCTCACGCTCGAAGCTATGGATTATTTCTCACTATTTCTTCTTCTTTTTATCATTTCCTTGTATTCATAATTTTGCTTGCTTATGATATTGTTGCATCTATAATTTCCTTCATCAATATTTTTCTGATTTTGATATTTACCTTGTATTTATAGCTTTCTTGTACTTCTGATGTTATCGTATCTATAATTTTCTTGTATTAAGATATTTTTGGTTTTCATTTCTTCCTTGCATTCATAAGTTTCCTGTACTTCTGATACTGTCGTATCGATAGTTTTCTTGTACTGATGTTTTTCTGCTTTTCATATTTTCCGTGCATTCATGATTTCTGCTTACCCGTAATCTTTTTGTTTTTATAATCTCGCATGTTGCCATTTTCTGCCATTTTCTTCAAGGTGGTTGAAGCCACTGGAAGCGCTGGTAGAAAGAATCAACGAACAGTACTCTGATTTCTTCAAAGGAATGGGTTGCGCAGGACAAGTGGCGCTTTTCAAAGATCCGGTAGGTCATTATTTTGATGCTTTCACTACTACCAAGTCCGAATCCTCTGCATCGCACGAGAAAATCGAATAGTTTTCTTACATAAAGGCGGATGTGAGGAAGTGTGAAGGAGCTCGGTGGGATTCCGCTGGACAAGGACAGAGAGAGGAAAAAGGTTTTTTTGGGAGAGAAAGTTTAAAGTAGAGGCGTGGTTATTTGTTGAGATTGTTTTAAATGAAATAAGAAATTGACGTAAAATGTATTTGATCGATCTTCGCTACACGGGGTAGATTCTGTAAAAGCTATAACGAGGTTCTTGTTCTGTGGGATTGACATCGAGACAAACACTAAACTGATACCTAGAGATAAATGATTTTATCTGTTGTGAAAGAAGTGAGAAAGGGCAGAACAAGAGTGACGTAGGAATTTCAGGCAAAAGTGGGTAATAGGAATTTTGAAACAATTTTGAACAAGTTTTTGGGGAATTTACAAATGGTAGAGAGAGATGGGTTGCATGTGAGGAGGGTAGCAGGAAACCACTTCAGTAATATCCGTTTTGATGCAAAACTTGGAGCCTAATGTCTCTTGCTTCTGCTGACTCAAAAATCCAGCCAGCTATTCAATCTATACATGGTTTTAGTTTACCTATGCATACACCCTTGTTGAAACCTATTGTTAGGAAACTTAGGAGTCATGTCTCTTGTTTTCATTTTGATCAGAATCGTAGCAACAATGTAATTTCATTTGGTCTCTTCTAGGATGAAAATTACGCTAAATATGGAATCGAAATCAAGGTGATGTACCGGTCAACTGAAAGGCTCAAGGTGTTGACTGCACATCACCAAAGCGGCGGCGAGCGGAGTGTGGCAACAATGTTATATTTGATTTCGCTTCAAAAATTGACAAAATGCCCGTTTAGGGTAGTCGACGAAATTAACCAGGTTTGTTTCCTTGTTCACGTCCTCTTTGTCTTCTTTGTCGTCTTCTTGCTATACTTCTTCGTCTCCTTCTTCATCTTCTTTGCATTCTTCCTCCTCTTCTTTCTTGTCTTCGTGTTCTATTTCATCGTCTCTTTCTTCATCTGGTTTGCCTTTTTCCTCTTATTTTCAAAATTCTTCCTCCTCTTCTTGTCTTGCTCCTTTTCGTCTCCTTCGTTTTTCCCTTCTTCCTCTGCTCCTTCTCTTCCTCTTCTTCTTCGTCTTTCTCCTGTTCGTCTCCTTTTTCGTCTCCTTCTTCGTAGTTGCCGCCCACTCCCGCATCTATTTCGTTTTCTTTCTTCGCAGCCTCCTTCAACTTCTTTGCATCCTCCTCCAACTTCTTCGCATCCTCCTCCAACTTCTTCGCATCCTCCTTCAACTTCTTTGCATCCTCCTCCAACTTCTTCGCATCCTCCTGCAACTTCTTCGCATCCTCCTCCAACTTCTTCGCATCCTCCTTCAACTTCTTCGCATCCTCCTCCAACTTCTTCGCATCCTCCTTCAACTTTGCATCCTCCTCCATCTTATTTTTCTTTCCCTTTCTCTTTTTCGTCTGCTGACATTAATTTCGCTTCAGAGAGGTCCCATATAGGGATGGGCGTTTATCTCCTCCACATCATATATACATAGTCTGGCACGGGTTTGCACATTTTTTCTGTCGCCCTTCCTTTTAACTACTCCCCCGGTTTATTCCGGCCTGGAACTTCTCACTCGCCCTGTTGACTCTGTTTCTCATACTGAATTTAAAGAATCATCTCCATGTTGGCCTGTATGCATACTTTGTCATACGCAGGGTTGTGACTTACTGTTTTCTACCCTTCTCTTACTCAAAACCGCCGCATGAAATTAAAATTATTCTTACATTTAGTTGAATTTGATCGTCATCTAACTATCTCTTCATGAAAAGCTTTTTTGAAATTGAAATAAAAATGATTCCGCCCGGGCTCGAACCGGGGACCTTGCGCGTGTTAGGCGCACGTGATAACCGCTACACTACGGAATCAGATGACTGAAGGAACGAAGTTTCGGAAATCGTCATGCAGATTGTTACCTGCCAGCGCTTCAATGCCCTTCTACTTGTTAACTTAATTAGTTGACAGTTTTTCTTAGTAAATTATGTCGAGGAAAGCCCATGGTGGCCTTTAAAAAGCCGCCAGAAAGGGAGAAAGAAGGAAAGAAGAAAGCGAAAAGCTAAGAAGAGAGAGAGGTCAGATCAAGTTTATTGATCTTGGATTTGAAAGATGGCACGTTGTAAGATTCAGAAAGCAAGGAGGCAAGGCGTTCCATAAATTGCATGTTCTTGGGATGAATGATGATTTGTGGGAAAGAGTTCGCGGATTAGGCAGTGAAACTTGGAAAGGGTGACAGTTACTGAGCCTTTGTCACAAACTGGAATATCAAGCTATGTGTGACCCCTAGAAATAGCCAGAAAAGGCAAGATCACATTAAAGGCCGCTGCAAGCTCGAGGAAACAGCTTACTCGAACAGTGACGAGTGAAGCTCAACTCAGCTGGTGGCTCAAGGTGTACCGGGATTTAGGCGGGGGATAGTTCGAGGATTATTATCGAGTTAGTTACCGCAGTTTTCTCACTCAGACACGTGTCTACAATGTATGCCATGCTTGCAATGTTTTCTTTCCAGTTAGGTATTTTAGATGGAGTGGAAAGGTTTCAAGCTATTCAAAGCAAACTTAAGTTAGCTATGCATGTCGCTCTAGACAGGTCACCCTTATTAAACGTCCCTTCCGAAAGAGGGCGGGATGTATTGACCGGTCAGGCCTTCGAATGGTCTCGCATCCGTCGTTTGACCTAACTCGATCGAGCTTAACTTCAATAACCCGATGGAGACTGTATAGGCATCTCTCCCCAATAATCTACACCAATCTGCATTGGCGACGCATTGCATGCAACCCGCTGTTTGATATGATGAATTTATAATGAGTTTGCTTTACTGAGTATTTTGCATTCAAAGGGAATGGATCCAAGCAATGAGCGACGAGTGTTTGATTTGATGGTTAAAACAGTTTGCAGGCCTGGATCGAGTCAGTACTTCCTCATTACACCAAAAGTAGGTATCTCTTATGCAATAAATTTTCTCGCCAACTTGTGATTTGTGATCGGTTTATCTTTTTCTAATCACAGCTCCTTGAATGACAGCAGACAGTTTTACGTCTGAACAAGTCAACCTGTCAAAATATCAGTTATTGTTATTATTGTTATTATTATTATTATTAGTATTATTATTAGTAGTAATATTCGATGCACATATTACATATTTTCCCAACGAAACAAAGACTGGACAGACCTTGCTCTGATGGACCTGTGAAATTTTTTTCTCTTAATCAAACATTGTATTTCCTTTCGTTTCGTTGTATTGTCATTAGTGTTAAATAGAAACAGCCAATTACACACTGCCTGCTATAAGAGAGGTGTGTTTTGTATCTTAAATATTTAGTTGATGAATGGTGTAAAATAATCTATTGATATTAATGAGCACCATCTTATGATGGGAATTTTGACTTGACATTGCAGTTCTACCCGAGCCCTGAGATGCCAAGAACTCTCCTCAAGATGATCGATCTTATTGATCAATTTTAACACTTTTTTTATGAATATAATCATGATAATTGTTATTTTTGACATCCAGATTACCACTGTCATCTTAAATTAGATTAAATCTTTTTTCAGTAAATTTCATCGCTAGACATTTTGATTAACTTTAAGAATATTTCTATCTATTGATGCATTTAATTGTTAATGTGTTTATATTTTTCTTTATTAGCACTAAAGGATAAATATTGATAGAAGTTTTTGTTAAACTGAAATGTACATATCCTTTTAAAGCATCCATGATGATGATGATGATGATGATCATGATGATGATGTTGATGATGATGATGATGATGATGATGATGATGATGATGGTGATGATAATGATGATGATGTTGATGATGATGATGATGATGGTGATGATAATGATGATGATGATGATAATGATGATGATGATGATAATGATGATGATGATGATGATGATGATGATGATGATGATGATGATGGTGATGATGATGATGATGGTGATGATGATGATGATGATGATGATGATGATGATGATGATGATGATGATGATGATGATGATGATGGTGATGATGATGATGATGATGATAATGATGATGATGATAATGATGATGATGATGATGATGATGATGGTGATGATGATGATGATGATAATGATGATGATGATGATGATGATGATGATGATGATGTTGTTTCATAAATCGCTGCAATGAGATTCCAAGCAACATCAGAATGAGCCCCACAATCTTCTTGTTCACAAGAAATTTGAAGGAATCCCGGCAAAGTTGATAGATTCCCAAAGCATGATCCCTGAGTAGAGCGGCAATGTTTTCGATTGATTTTTATCAAAGAGTTTATCTATAATAGTAGCTATTTATTTTGTTATTCATGCTGATAGGGTATTCATGGATAAAGGGCAAATCAAATCAACGAGTCCGGTAAACAGTGCAGTGATGCCGGGCTCAAAGTACGCAGGCCTCTATTGAAGGTGTGCTGCATTCGAAAAACGATGTTTTTGTTCCACATCTTAGTCGAATCATACTTTGCTTTTTTGCAGCTTTTGCCAGACTTGAACTACACCGAAAGAATGACACTCTTAGCCGTCTGGAACGGACATTGGCTTGCACCTCACGCGAAGTTTCAAATGCAAGATTTCATCAACAAGAAAATGCTAACACTTGGGTAGACGATACCGTACGTGGACGTGACTCTTTAGTAAACCTATCGTCAACTGGACTATTTGATAAAATTTAAACATCGAATTTCGTACTTCCCGCCTCTTTGCATAACAGTTGATTTGCCAGATAACATCAAATACCTTTCGAGTTAACTTATTGGCCTTCTTTCTTGATACAACTTAATTCAAATCGTAGGTTCTATCCGAAACGAGAGAATAAAAATTATTTACTCTTCCTATGATATTCCGTACTAAAACTTCTTGAGTAGGAACGACAAATAGAAACAACTAAATCCCAACAAAGCATAGCACTTTTGTAATCTCAACTTGTATCACGCTAACAGGCCGACTCTTCCTATACACTCCTGCAGTCCTGTTAACTAGTTTCTTAGAATAAGAACGTTATGTAATTACGACACTACCTATCATCCGAAGTCAAATTTCTGGACACTTAGAAGCTACGTATATCGAGCATTATCTTGGGTAGCCACACCTCATGAGGCCTATGTCTGGAACAACACATAGCTAGTGATCTTCCTTAACAAATTTTGGCCGATTTTTGGCAAAAGTATGGCTATAGGCTTGCCATTTATGCAAAAAATCGCCTATTTTCAACCTTTTTCAGCTTTCATCACGACTCAAAAAGTGCCTCAAAACAGCCAATTTTGGCCGATTCTTGGCCAAAGGTAAGCCTATAGGCTTGCTATTTTTACCCAAAATCGCCTACTTTCAACCTTTTGCAACTTTCATCAGGACTCAAAAAGTGCCTCAGAAAGGCCAATTTTGGCCGATTTTTGGCAAAAAGTAAGGCTATAGGCTTGCCATTTTTGCCAAAAATCGTCTATTTTCAACTTTTTTCAACTTTCATCGGGACTCAAAAAGTGCCTCAGGAAGGCCAATTTAGGCCGATTTTTGGCAAAAAGTAAGGCTATAGGCTTGCACTTGTCGTCAAAAATCGTCTATTTTCAACTTTTTTCAACTTTGATCGGGACTCAAAAAGTACCTCAAAACAGCAAATTTTGGCCGATTTTTGGCAAAAAGTAAGGCTATAGGCTTGCCATTTTCGCCAAAAATCGTCTATTTTCAACTTTCTTCAACTTTTATCAGGGTTGAAAAAGTACCTCAAAACGGCGAATTTTGGCCGATTTTTGGCAAAAGGTAAGGCTATAGGCTTGCAATTCTTGCCAAAAATCGTCTATTTTCAACTTTTTTCAACTTTCATCACTTCCCAAAAACTGCCTCAGAAAGGGCAATTTTGGCCGATTTTTGGCAAAAGGTAAGGCTATAGGCTTGCCATTTTCGCCAAAAATCGTCTATTTTCAACTTTCTTCAACTTTCATCAGGGTTGAAAAAGTACCTCAAAACGGCGAATTTTGGCCGATTTTTGGCAAAAGGTAAGGCTATAGGCTTGCCATTTTTGCAAAAAATCGTCTATTTTCAACTTTCTTCAACTTTCTTCAGGACTCAAAAAGTGCCTCAGAACGGCCAATTTTGGCTGATTTTTGTGCAAAAGGTAAGGCTATAGGCTTACAATTCTTGCCAAAAATCGTCTATTTTCAACTTTTTTCAACTTTCATCACGACCCAAAAACTGCCTCAGAAAGAGCAATTTTGGCCGATTTTTGGCAAAAAGTAAGGCTATAGGCTTGCCATTTTTGCCAAAAATCGTCTACTTTCAACTTTTTTCAACTTTCATCACGACCCAAAAACTGCCTCAGAAAGGCCAATTTTGGCCGATTTTTGGCAGAAGGTAAGGCTATAGGCTTGCCATTTTTGCCAAAAATCGTCTATTTTCAACTTTTTTCAACTTTCATCAGGGTTGAAAAAGTACCTGAAAGTGGCGAATTTTGGCCGACTTTTGGCAAAAAGTAAGGCTATAGGCTTGCCATTTTTGCCAAAAATCGTCTATTTTCAACTTTTTTCAACTTTCATCACTTCCCAAAAACTGCCTCAGAAAGGGCAATTTTGGCCGATTTTTGGCAAAAGGTAAGGCTATAGGCTTGCTATTTTTGCCAAAAATCGTCTAATTTCAACTTTCTTCAACTTTCTTCAGGACTCAAAAAGTGCCTCAGAACGGCCAATTTTGGCTGATTTTTGTGCAAAAGGTAAGGCTATAGGCTTACAATTCTTGCCAAAAATCGTCTATTTTCAACTTTTTTCAACTTTCATCACGACCCAAAAACTGCCTCAGAAAGGGCAATTTTGGCCGATTTTTGGCAAAAAGTAAGGCTATAGGCTTGCCATTTTTGCCAAAAATCGTCTACTTTCAACTTTTTTCAACTTTCATCACGACCCAAAAACTGCCTCAAAAAGGCCAATTTTGGCCGATTTTTGGCAGAAGGTAAGGCTATAGGCTTGCCATTTTTGCCAAAAATCGTCTATTTTCAACTTTTTTCAACTTTCATCAGGGTTGAAAAAGTACCTGAAAATGGCGAATTTTTGCCGACTTTTGGCAAAAAGTAAGGCTATAGGCTTGCCATTTTTGCCAAAAATCGTCTATTTTCAACTTTTTTCAACTTTCATCACTTCCCAAAAACTGCCTCAGAAAGGGCAATTTTGGCCGATTTTTGGCAAAAGGTAAGGCTATAGGCTTGCTATTTTTGCCAAAAATCGTCTAATTTCAACTTTTTTCAACTTTCATCAGGGTTGAAAAAGTACCTGAAAATGGCGAATTTTGGCCGACTTTTGGCAAAAGGTAAGGCTATAGGCTTGCCATTTTTGCCAAAAATCGTCTATTTTCAACTTTTTTCAACTTTCATCACGACCCAAAAACTGCCTCAGAAAGGGCAATTTTGGCCGATTTTTGGCAAAAAGTAAGGCTATAGGCTTGCCATTTTTGCCAAAAATCGTCTATTCTTAACTTTTTTCAACTTTCATCAGGGTTGAAAAAGTACCTGAAAATGGCGAATTTTGGCCGACTTTTGGCAAAAGGTAAGGCTATAGGCTTGCCATTTTTGCCAAAAATCGTCTATTTTCAACTTTTTTCAACTTTCATCACGACTCAAAAAGTACCTGAAAATGGCGAATTTTGGCCGACTTTTGGCAAAAAGTAAGGCTATAGGCTTTCCATTTTTGCCAAAAATCGTCTATTTTCAACTTTTTTCAACTTTCATCACGACCCAAAAACTGCCTCAGAAAGGGCAATTTTGGCCGATTTTTGGCAAAAAGTAAGGCTATAGGCTTGCCATTTTTGCCAAAAATCGTCTATTCTTAACTTTTTTCAACTTTCATCAGGGTTGAAAAAGTACCTGAAAATGGCGAATTTTGGCCGACTTTTGGCAAAAAGTAAGGCTATAGGCTTGCCATTTTTGCCAAAAATCGTCTATTTTCAACTTTTTTCAACTTTCATCACTTCCCAAAAACTGCCTCAGAAAGGGTAATTTTGGCCGATTTTTGGCAAAAGGTAAGGCTATAGACTTGCCATTTTTATGCCCAAAATTGCCTGTTTTAAGCTTTTTCAACTTTCATCACGATTCGAAAACTGCCTCAAAAAGGCCAATTTTGGGCAATTTTTGGCAAAAAGTAAGGCTATAGACTTGCAATTTTTTCCAAAAATCGTCTATTTTCAACTTTTTTCAACTTTCATCAGGGTTCAAAAAGTACCTGAAAATGGCGAATTTTGGCCGACTTTTGGCAAAAAGTAAGGCTATAGGCTTGCCAATTTTTACCAAAAATCGTCTATTTTCAACTTTTTTCAACTTTCATCAGGGTTGAAAAAGTACCTCAAAACTACGAATTTTGGCCAACTTTTGGCAAAAAGTAAGGCTATAGGCTTGCAATTTTTGCCAAAATTCATCTATTTTCAACTTTCTTCAACCCTCATCGCGACTCAAAAAGTACCTCAAAACTACGAATTTTGGCCGATTTTTGGCAAAAAGTAAGGCTATAGGCTTGCCATTTTTGCCAAAAATCGTCTACTTTTAACTTTTTTCAACTTTCATCACGACCCAAAAACTGCCTCAGAAAGGGCAATTTTGGCCGATTTTTGGCAAAAAGTAAGGCTATAGGCTTGCCATTTTTGCCAAAAATCGTCTATTTTTAACTTTTTTCAACTTTCATCAGGGTTGAAAAAGTACCTGAAAATGGCGAATTTTGGCCGACTTTTGGCAAAAAGTAAGGCTATAGGCTTGCCATTTTTGCCAAAAATCGTCTATTTTCAACTTTTTTCAACTTTCATCACGACTCAAAAAGTACCTGAAAATGGCGAATTTTGGCCGACTTTTGGCAAAAAGTAAGGCTATAGGCTTGCCATTTTTGCCAAAAATCGTCTATTTTCAACTTTTTTCAACTTTCATCACGACCCAAAAACTGCCTCAGAAAGGGCAATTTTGGCCGATTTTTGGGAAAAAGTAAGGCTATAGGCTGCTTGCCATTTTTGCCAAAAATCGTCTATTCTTAACTTTTTTCAACTTTCATCAGGGTTGAAAAAGTACCTGAAAATGGCGAATTTTGGCCGACTTTTGGCAAAAAGTAAGGCTATAGGCTTGCCATTTTTGCCAAAAATCGTCTATTTTTAACTTTTTTCAACTTTCATCAGGGTTGAAAAAGTACCTGAAAATGGCGAATTTTGGCCGACTTTTGGCAAAAAGTAAGGCTATAGGCTTGCCATTTTTGCCAAAAATCGTCTATTTTCAACTTTTTTCAACTTTCATCACGACTCAAAAAGTACCTGAAAATGGCGAATTTTGGCCGACTTTTGGCAAAAAGTAAGGCTATAGGCTTGCCATTTTTGCCAAAAATCGTCTATTTTCAACTTTTTTCAACTTTCATCACGACCCAAAAACTGCCTCAGAAAGGGCAATTTTGGCCGATTTTTGGGAAAAAGTAAGGCTATAGGCTGCTTGCCATTTTTGCCAAAAATCGTCTATTTTCAACTTTTTTCAACTTTCATCACTTCCCAAAAACTGCCTCAGAAAGGGTAATTTTGGCCGATTTTTGGCAAAAGGTAAGGCTATAGACTTGCCATTTTTATGCCCAAAATTGCCTGTTTTAAGCTTTTTCAACTTTCATCACGATTCGAAAACTGCCTCAAAAAGGCCAATTTTGGGCAATTTTTGGCAAAAAGTAAGGCTATAGACTTGCAATTTTTTCCAAAAATCGTCTATTTTCAACTTTTTTCAACTTTCATCAGGGTTCAAAAAGTACCTGAAAATGGCGAATTTTGGCCGACTTTTGGCAAAAAGTAAGGCTATAGGCTTGCCAATTTTTACCAAAAATCGTCTATTTTCAACTTTTTTCAACTTTCATCAGGGTTGAAAAAGTACCTCAAAACTACGAATTTTGGCCAACTTTTGGCAAAAAGTAAGGCTATAGGCTTGCAATTTTTGCCAAAATTCATCTATTTTCAACTTTCTTCAACCCTCATCGCGACTCAAAAAGTACCTCAAAACTACGAATTTTGGCCGATTTTTGGCAAAAAGTAAGGCTATAGGCTTGCCATTTTTGCCAAAAATCGTCTACTTTTAACTTTTTTCAACTTTCATCACGACCCAAAAACTGCCTCAGAAAGGGCAATTTTGGCCGATTTTTGGCAAAAAGTAAGGCTATAGGCTTGCCATTTTTGCCAAAAATCGTCTATTTTTAACTTTTTTCAACTTTCATCAGGGTTGAAAAAGTACCTGAAAATGGCGAATTTTGGCCGACTTTTGGCAAAAAGTAAGGCTATAGGCTTGCCATTTTTGCCAAAAATCGTCTATTTTCAACTTTTTTCAACTTTCATCACGACTCAAAAAGTACCTGAAAATGGCGAATTTTGGCCGACTTTTGGCAAAAAGTAAGGCTATAGGCTTGCCATTTTTGCCAAAAATCGTCTATTTTCAACTTTTTTCAACTTTCATCACGACCCAAAAACTGCCTCAGAAAGGGCAATTTTGGCCGATTTTTGGGAAAAAGTAAGGCTATAGGCTGCTTGCCATTTTTGCCAAAAATCGTCTATTCTTAACTTTTTTCAACTTTCATCAGGGTTGAAAAAGTACCTGAAAATGGCGAATTTTGGCCGACTTTTGGCAAAAAGTAAGGCTATAGGCTTGCCATTTTTGCCAAAAATCGTCTATTTTTAACTTTTTTCAACTTTCATCAGGGTTGAAAAAGTACCTGAAAATGGCGAATTTTGGCCGACTTTTGGCAAAAAGTAAGGCTATAGGCTTGCCATTTTTGCCAAAAATCGTCTATTTTCAACTTTTTTCAACTTTCATCACGACTCAAAAAGTACCTGAAAATGGCGAATTTTGGCCGACTTTTGGCAAAAAGTAAGGCTATAGGCTTGCCATTTTTGCCAAAAATCGTCTATTTTCAACTTTTTTCAACTTTCATCACGACCCAAAAACTGCCTCAGAAAGGGCAATTTTGGCCGATTTTTGGGAAAAAGTAAGGCTATAGGCTGCTTGCCATTTTTGCCAAAAATCGTCTATTCTTAACTTTTTTCAACTTTCATCAGGGTTGAAAAAGTACCTGAAAATGGCGAATTTCTGCCGATTTTTGGCAAAAGATAAGGCTATAGACTTGCAATTTTTTCCAAAAATCGTCTACTTTCAACTTTCTTCAACTTTCATCAGTGTTGAAAAAGTACCTCAAAACAGGGAATCTTGGCCGAGTTTTGGCAAAAAGTAAGGCTATAGGCTTGCAATTTTTGCAAAAATCCTCTATTTTCAACTTTCTTCAACCCTAATCGCGACTCAAAAAGTACCTCAAAACGGCGAATTTTGGCCGATTTTTGGCAAAAGGTAAGGCTATAGGCTTGCCATTTTTGCCAAAATTCGTCTATTTTCAACTTTTTTCAACCCTCATCGCGACTCAAAAAGTACCTCAAAACGGCGAATTTCGGCCGATTTTGGCAAAAGGTAAGGCTATAGGCTTGCCATTTTTGCCAAAAATCGTCTATTTTCAACTTTTTCAACTTTCATCAGGGTTGAAAAAGTACCTCAAAACTACGAATTTTGGCCGATTTTTGGCAAAAAGTAAGGCTATAGGCTTGCCAATTTTTACCAAAAATCGTCTATTTTCAACTTTTTTCAACTTTCATCAGGGTTGAAAAAGTACCTCAAAACTACGAATTTTGGCCGATTTTTGGCAAAAAGTAAGGCTATAGGCTTGCCAATTTTTGCCAAAAATCGTCTACTTTCAACTTTTTTCAACTTTCATCACTTCCCAAAAACTGCCTCAGAAAGGGTAATTTTGGCCGATTTTTGGCAAAAGGTAAGGCTATAGACTTGCCATTTTTATGCCCAAAATTGCCTGTTTTAAGCTTTTTCAACTTTCATCACGATTCGAAAACTGCCTCAAAAAGGCCAATTTTGGGCAATTTTTGGCAAAAAGTAAGGCTTGGACTTGCAATTTTTTCCAAAAATCGTCTATTTTCAACTTTTTTCAACTTTCATCAGGGTTCAAAAAGTACCTGAAAATGGCGAATTTTGGCCGACTTTTGGCAAAAAGTAAGGCTATAGGCTTGCCAATTTTTACCAAAAATCGTCTATTTTCAACTATTTTCAACTTTCATCAGGGTTGAAAAAGTACCTCAAAACTACGAATTTTGGCCAACTTTTGGCAAAAAGTAAGGCTATAGGCTTGCAATTTTTGCCAAAATTCATCTATTTTCAACTTTCTTCAACCCTCATCGCGACTCAAAAAGTACCTCAAAACTACGAATTTTGGCCGATTTTTGGCAAAAAGTAAGGCTATAGGCTTGCCATTTTTGCCAAAAATCGTCTACTTTCAACTTTTTTCAACTTTCATCACGACCCAAAAACTGCCTCAGAAAGGGCAATTTTGGCCGAATTTTGGCAAAAAGTAAGGCTATAGGCTTGCCATTTTTGCCAAAAATCGTCTATTTTTAACTTTTTTCAACTTTCATCGGGGTTGAAAAAGTACCTGAAAATGGCGAATTTTGGCCGACTTTTGGCAAAAAGTAAGGCTATAGGCTTGCCATTTTTGCCAAAAATCGTCTATTTTCAACTTTTTTCAACTTTCATCAGGGTTGAAAAAGTACCTCAAAACGGCGAATTTTGGCCGATTTTTGGCAAAAAGTAAGGCTATAGGCTTGCCATTTTTGCCAAAAATCGTCTATTTTCAACTTTTTTCAACTTTCATCAGGGTTCAAAAAGTACCTGAAAATGGCGAATTTTTGCCGACTTTTGGCAAAAAGTAAGGCTATAGGCTTGCCATTTTTGCCAAAAATCCTCTATTTTCAACTTTTTTCAACTTTCATCACTTCCCAAAAACTGCCTCAGAAAGGGTAATTTCTGCCGATTTTTGGCAAAAGATAAGGCTATAGACTTGCAATTTTTTCCAAAAATCGTCTACTTTCAACTTTCTTCAACTTTCATCAGTGTTGAAAAAGTACCTCAAAACAGGGAATCTTGGCCGAGTTTTGGCAAAAAGTAAGGCTATAGGCTTGCAATTTTTGCAAAAATCCTCTATTTTCAACTTTCTTCAACCCTAATCGCGACTCAAAAAGTACCTCAAAACGGCGAATTTTGGCCGATTTTTGGCAAAAGGTAAGGCTATAGGCTTGCCATTTTTGCCAAAATTCGTCTATTTTCAACTTTTTTCAACCCTCATCGCGACTCAAAAAGTACCTCAAAACGGCGAATTTCGGCCGATTTTGGCAAAAGGTAAGGCTATAGGCTTGCCATTTTTGCCAAAAATCGTCTATTTTCAACTTTTTCAACTTTCATCAGGGTTGAAAAAGTACCTCAAAACTACGAATTTTGGCCGATTTTTGGCAAAAAGTAAGGCTATAGGCTTGCCAATTTTTACCAAAAATCGTCTATTTTCAACTTTTTTCAACTTTCATCAGGGTTGAAAAAGTACCTCAAAACTACGAATTTTGGCCGATTTTTGGCAAAAAGTAAGGCTATAGGCTTGCCAATTTTTGCCAAAAATCGTCTACTTTCAACTTTTTTCAACTTTCATCACTTCCCAAAAACTGCCTCAGAAAGGGTAATTTTGGCCGATTTTTGGCAAAAGGTAAGGCTATAGACTTGCAATTTTTTCCAAAAATCGTCTATTTTCAACTTTTTTCAACTTTCATCAGGGTTGAAAAAGTACCTGAAAATGGCGAATTTTGGCCGACTT
This sequence comes from Pseudorhiza aurosa, assembly GCA_964026355.1. NCBI lineage: Eukaryota > Metazoa > Cnidaria > Scyphozoa > Rhizostomeae > Lychnorhizidae > Pseudorhiza > Pseudorhiza aurosa. The sequence continues at coordinate 7,323,694 of OZ032122.1, forward strand.
TTGGCAAAAAGTAAGGCTATAGGCTAGCAATTTTTGCAAAAAATCAACTATTTTCAACTTTTTTCAACTTTCATCACGACTCAAAAAGTACCTCAAAACTGTGAATTTTGGCTGATTTTTGGCAAAAAGTAAGGCTACAGGCTTGCCATTTTTATCAAAAATCGTCTACTTTCAACTTTTTTCAACTTTCATCACGACCCAAAAACTGCCTCAGAAAGGGCAATTTTGGCCGATTTTTGGCAAAAAGGAAGGCTATAGGCTTGCTATTTTTTCCAAAAATCGTCTATTTTCAACTTTTTTCAACTTTCATCACGACCCAAAAACTGCCTCAGAAAGGGCAATTTTGGCCGACTTTTGGCAAAAAGTAAGGCTATAGGCTTGCCATTTTTGCCAAAAATCGTCTATTTTTAACTTTCTTCAACTTTCATCAGGGTTGAAAAAGTACCTGAAAATGGCGAATTTTGGCCGACTTTTGGCAAAAAGTAAGGCTATAGGCTTGCCATTTTTGCCAAAAATCGTCTATTTTCAACTTTTTTCAACTTTCATCACTTCCCAAAAACTGCCTCAGAAAGGGTAATTTTGGCCGATTTTTGGCAAAAGGTAAGGCTATAGACTTGCCATTTTTATGCCCAAAATTGCCTGTTTTAAGCTTTTTCAACTTTCATCACGATTCGAAAACTGCGTCAAAAAGGCCAATTTTGGGCAATTTTTGGCAAAAAGTAAGGCTATAGACTTGCAATTTTTTCCAAAAATCGTCTATTTTCAACTTTTTTCAACTTTCATCAGGGTTGAAAAAGTACCTGAAAATGGCGAATTTTGGCCGACTTTTGGCAAAAAGTAAGGCTATAGGCTTGCCATTTTTGCCAAAAATCGTCTATTTTCAACTTTTTTCAACTTTCATCACTTCCCAAAAACTGCCTCAGAAAGGGTAATTTTGGCCGATTTTTGGCAAAAGGTAAGGCTATAGACTTGCCATTTTTATGCCCAAAATTGCCTGTTTTAAGCTTTTTCAACTTTCATCACGATTCGAAAACTGCGTCAAAAAGGCCAATTTTGGGCAATTTTTGGCAAAAAGTAAGGCTATAGACTTGCAATTTTTTCCAAAAATCGTCTATTTTCAACTTTTTTCAACTTTCATCAGGGTTGAAAAAGTACCTGAAAATGGCGAATTTTGGCCGACTTTTGGCAAAAAGTAAGGCTATAGGCTTGCCATTTTTGCCAAAAATCGCCTGTTTTAAACTTTTTCAACTCTCATCACGACTCAAAAACTGCCTCAGAAAGGCCAATTTTGGCCGATTTTTGGCAAAAGGTAAGGCTATAGGCTTGCCATTTTTGCCAAAATTCGTCTATTTTCAACTTTTTTCAACCCTCATCGCGACTCAAAAAGTACCTCAAAACGGCGAATTTTGGCCGATTTTTGGCAAAAGGTAAGGCTATAGGCTTGCCATTTTTGCCAAAAATCGTCTATTTTCAACTTTTTCAACTTTCATCAGGGTTGAAAAAGTACCTCAAAACTACGAATTTTGGCCGATTTTTGGCAAAAAGTAAGGCTATAGGCTTGCCATTTTTGCCAAAAATCGTCTATTTTTAACTTTTTTCAACTTTCATCAGGGTTGAAAAAGTACCTGAAAATGGCGAATTTTGGCCGACTTTTGGCAAAAAGTAAGGCTATAGGCTTGCCATTTTTGCCAAAAATCGTCTATTTTCAACTTTTTTCAACTTTCATCAGGGTTGAAAAAGTACCTCAAAACTACGAATTTTGGCCGATTTTTGGCAAAAAGTAAGGCTATAGGCTTGCCATTTTTGCCAAAAAAAGTCTATTTTCAACTTTTTTCAACTTTCATTACGACTCAAAAACGGCCTCAGAAAGGCCAATTTTGGCCGATTTTTGGCAAAAAGTAAGGCTATAGGCTTGCTATTTTTGCCAAAAGTCGTCTATTTTCAACTTTTTTCAACCCTCATCGCGACTCAAAAAGTACCTCAAAACGACGAATTTTGGCCGACTCTTGGCAAAAGGTAAGGCTATAGGCTTGCCATTTTTGCCAAAAATCGTCTATTTTCAACTTTTTTCAACCCTCATCGCGACTCAAAAAGTACCTCAAAACGACGAATTTTGGCCGATTTTTGGCAAAAGGTAAGGCTATAGGCTTGCCATTTTTGCCAAAAATCGTCTATTTTCAACTTTTTTCAACTTTCATCAGGGTTGAAAAAGTACCTCAAAACTACGAATTTTGGCCGATTTTTGGCAAAAAGTAAGGCTATAGGCTTGCCATTTTTGCCAAAAGTCGTCTACTTTCAACTTTCTTCAACTTTCATCAGGGTTGAAAAAGTACCTCAAAACAGGGAATTTTGGCCGATTTTTGGCAAAAAGTAAGGCTATAGGCTTGCCATTTTTATGCCCAAAATTGCCTGTTTTAAGCTTTTTCAACTTTCATCACGATTCGAAAACTGCCTCAAAAAGGCCAATTTTGGGCAATTTTTGGCAAAAAGTAAGGCTATAGAGTTGCAATTTTTTCCAAAAATCGTCTATTTTCAACTTTTTTCAACTTTCATCAGGGTTCAAAAAGTACCTCAAAACTACGAATTTTGGCCGATTTTTGGCAAAAAGTAAGGCTATAGGCTTGCCATTTTTGCCAAAAGTCGTCTACTTTCAACTTTCTTCAACTTTCATCAGGGTTGAAAAAGTACCTCAAAACAGGGAATTTAGGCCGATTTTTGGCAAAAAGTAAGGCTATAGGCTTGCCATTTTTATGCCCAAAATTGCCTGTTTTAAGCTTTTTCAACTTTCATCACGATTCGAAAACTGCCTCAAAAAGGCAATTTTTGGGCAATTTTTGGCAAAAAGTAAGGCTATAGAGTTGCAATTTTTTCCAAAAATCGTCTATTTTCAACTTTTTTCAACTTTCATCAGGGTTCAAAAAGTACCTCAAAACAGCAAATTTTGGCCGATTTTTAGCAAAAAGTAAGGCTATAGGCTTGCCATTTTTGCCAAAAATCGTCTACTTTCAACTTTCTTCAACTTTCATCAGGGTTCAAAAAGTACCTCAAAACAGGGAATTTTGGCCGATTTTTGGCAAAAAGTAAGGCTATAGGCATGCAATTTTTTCAAAAAATCCTCTATTTTCAACTTTTTTCAACTTTATCACGACTCAAAAAGTACCTCAAAACTGTGAATTTTTGCCGATTTTTGGCAAAAAGTAAGGCTATAGGCTTGCCATTTTTGCCAAAAATCGTCTATTTTCAACTTTTTTCAACTTTCATCACGACTCAAAAAGTACCTCAAAGCAGCGAATTTTGGCCGATTTTTGGCAAAAAGTAAGGCTATAGGCTTGCCAATTTTGCCAAAAATCGTCTACTTTCAACTTTTTTCAACTTTCATCACGACCCAAAAACTGCCTCAGAAAGGCCAATTTTGGCCGATTTTTGTCAAAAGGTAAGGCTATAGGCTTGCCATTTTTGCCAAAAATCCTCTATTTTCAACTTTTTTCAACTTTCATCACTTCCCAAAAACTGCCTCAGAAAGGGTAATTTTGGCCGATTTTTGGCAAAAGATAAGGCTATAGGCTTGCCATTTTTGCCAAAAGTCGTCTACTTTCAACTTTTTTCAACTTTCATCAGGGTTGAAAAAGTACCTCAAAACTACGAATTTTGGCCGATTTTTGGCAAAAAGTAAGGCTATAGGCTTGCCATTTTTGCCAAAAATCGTCTATTTTCAACTTTTTTCAACTTTCATCAGGGTTGAAAAAGTACCTCAAAACTACGAATTTTGGCCGATTTTGGCAAAAAGTAAGGCTATAGGCTTGCCATTTTTGCCAAAAGTCGTCTACTTTCAACTTTCTTCAACTTTCATCAGGGTTGAAAAAGTACCTCAAAACAGGGAATTTTGGCCGATTTTTGGCAAAAAGTAAGGCTATAGGCATGCAATTTTTGCAAAAAATCGTCCATTTTCAACTTTTTTCAACTTTCATCACGACTCAAAAAGTACCTCAAAGCAGCGAATTTTGGCCGATTTTTGGCAAAAAGTAAGGCTATAGGCTTGCCATTTTTATGCCCAAAATTGCCTGTTTTAAGCTTTTTCAACTTTCATCACGATTCGAAAACTGCCTCAAAAAGGCCAATTTTGGGCAATTTTTGGCAAAAAGTAAGGCTAGAGAGTTGCAATTTTTTCCAAAAATCGTCTATTTTCAACTTTTTTCAACTTTCATCAGGGTTCAAAAAGTACCTCAAAACAGCAAATTTTGGCCGATTTCTAGCAAAAAGTAAGGCTATAGGCTTGCACTTGTCGTCAAAAATCGTCTATTTTCTCTTTTTTTCAGCTTTCAACAGGGTTCAAAAACTGCCTCAGAAAGGGCAATTTTGCCGATTTTTGGCAAAAAGTAAGGCTATAGGCTTGCCAACTTTGCCAAAAATCGTCTACTTTCAACTTTTTTCAACTTTCATCACGACCCAAAAACTGCCTCAGAAAGGCCAATTTTGGCCGATTTTTGTCAAAAGGTAAGGCTATAGGCTTGCCATTTTTGCCAAAAATCGTCTATTTTCAATTTTTTTCAACTTTCATCACTACCCAAAAACTGCCTCAGAAAGGCCAATTTTGACCAATTTTTGGCAAAACGTAAGGCTATAGGCTTGCCATTTTTGCCAAAAATCGTCTATTTTCAACTTTTTTCAACTTTCATCAGGGTTGAAAAAGTACCTCAAAACTACGAATTTTGGCCGATTTTTGGCAAAAAGTAAGGCTATAGGCTTGCCATTTTTGCCAAAAAAAGTCTATTTTCAACTTTTTTCAACTTTCATTACGACTCAAAAACGGCCTCAGAAAGGCCAATTTTGGCCGATTTTTGGCAAAAAGTAAGGCTATAGGCTTGCTATTTTTGCCAAAAGTCGTCTATTTTCAACTTTTTTCAACCCTCATCGCGACTCAAAAAGTACCTCAAAACGACGAATTTTGGCCGACTCTTGGCAAAAGGTAAGGCTATAGGCTTGCCATTTTTGCCAAAAATCGTCTATTTTCAACTTTTTTCAACCCTCATCGCGACTCAAAAAGTACCTCAAAACGACGAATTTTGGCCGATTTTTGGCAAAAGGTAAGGCTATAGGCTTGCCATTTTTGCCAAAAATCGTCTATTTTCAACTTTTTTCAACTTTCATCAGGGTTGAAAAAGTACCTCAAAACTACGAATTTTGGCCGATTTTTGGCAAAAAGTAAGGCTATAGGCTTGCCATTTTTGCCAAAAGTCGTCTACTTTCAACTTTCTTCAACTTTCATCAGGGTTGAAAAAGTACCTCAAAACAGGGAATTTTGGCCGATTTTTGGCAAAAAGTAAGGCTATAGGCTTGCCATTTTTATGCCCAAAATTGCCTGTTTTAAGCTTTTTCAACTTTCATCACGATTCGAAAACTGCCTCAAAAAGGCCAATTTTGGGCAATTTTTGGCAAAAAGTAAGGCTATAGAGTTGCAATTTTTTCCAAAAATCGTCTATTTTCAACTTTTTTCAACTTTCATCAGGGTTCAAAAAGTACCTCAAAACTACGAATTTTGGCCGATTTTTGGCAAAAAGTAAGGCTATAGGCTTGCCATTTTTGCCAAAAGTCGTCTACTTTCAACTTTCTTCAACTTTCATCAGGGTTGAAAAAGTACCTCAAAACAGGGAATTTAGGCCGATTTTTGGCAAAAAGTAAGGCTATAGGCTTGCCATTTTTATGCCCAAAATTGCCTGTTTTAAGCTTTTTCAACTTTCATCACGATTCGAAAACTGCCTCAAAAAGGCAATTTTTGGGCAATTTTTGGCAAAAAGTAAGGCTATAGAGTTGCAATTTTTTCCAAAAATCGTCTATTTTCAACTTTTTTCAACTTTCATCAGGGTTCAAAAAGTACCTCAAAACAGCAAATTTTGGCCGATTTTTAGCAAAAAGTAAGGCTATAGGCTTGCCATTTTTGCCAAAAATCGTCTACTTTCAACTTTCTTCAACTTTCATCAGGGTTCAAAAAGTACCTCAAAACAGGGAATTTTGGCCGATTTTTGGCAAAAAGTAAGGCTATAGGCATGCAATTTTTTCAAAAAATCCTCTATTTTCAACTTTTTTCAACTTTATCACGACTCAAAAAGTACCTCAAAACTGTGAATTTTTGCCGATTTTTGGCAAAAAGTAAGGCTATAGGCTTGCCATTTTTGCCAAAAATCGTCTATTTTCAACTTTTTTCAACTTTCATCACGACTCAAAAAGTACCTCAAAGCAGCGAATTTTGGCCGATTTTTGGCAAAAAGTAAGGCTATAGGCTTGCCAATTTTGCCAAAAATCGTCTACTTTCAACTTTTTTCAACTTTCATCACGACCCAAAAACTGCCTCAGAAAGGCCAATTTTGGCCGATTTTTGTCAAAAGGTAAGGCTATAGGCTTGCCATTTTTGCCAAAAATCCTCTATTTTCAACTTTTTTCAACTTTCATCACTTCCCAAAAACTGCCTCAGAAAGGGTAATTTTGGCCGATTTTTGGCAAAAGATAAGGCTATAGGCTTGCCATTTTTGCCAAAAGTCGTCTACTTTCAACTTTTTTCAACTTTCATCAGGGTTGAAAAAGTACCTCAAAACTACGAATTTTGGCCGATTTTTGGCAAAAAGTAAGGCTATAGGCTTGCCATTTTTGCCAAAAATCGTCTATTTTCAACTTTTTTCAACTTTCATCAGGGTTGAAAAAGTACCTCAAAACTACGAATTTTGGCCGATTTTGGCAAAAAGTAAGGCTATAGGCTTGCCATTTTTGCCAAAAGTCGTCTACTTTCAACTTTCTTCAACTTTCATCAGGGTTGAAAAAGTACCTCAAAACAGGGAATTTTGGCCGATTTTTGGCAAAAAGTAAGGCTATAGGCATGCAATTTTTGCAAAAAATCGTCCATTTTCAACTTTTTTCAACTTTCATCACGACTCAAAAAGTACCTCAAAGCAGCGAATTTTGGCCGATTTTTGGCAAAAAGTAAGGCTATAGGCTTGCCATTTTTATGCCCAAAATTGCCTGTTTTAAGCTTTTTCAACTTTCATCACGATTCGAAAACTGCCTCAAAAAGGCCAATTTTGGGCAATTTTTGGCAAAAAGTAAGGCTAGAGAGTTGCAATTTTTTCCAAAAATCGTCTATTTTCAACTTTTTTCAACTTTCATCAGGGTTCAAAAAGTACCTCAAAACAGCAAATTTTGGCCGATTTCTAGCAAAAAGTAAGGCTATAGGCTTGCACTTGTCGTCAAAAATCGTCTATTTTCTCTTTTTTTCAGCTTTCAACAGGGTTCAAAAACTGCCTCAGAAAGGGCAATTTTGCCGATTTTTGGCAAAAAGTAAGGCTATAGGCTTGCCAACTTTGCCAAAAATCGTCTACTTTCAACTTTTTTCAACTTTCATCACGACCCAAAAACCTGCCTCAGAAAGGCCAATTTTGGCCGATTTTTGTCAAAAGGTAAGGCTATAGGCTTGCCATTTTGCCAAAAATCGTCTATTTTCAATTTTTTTCAACTTTCATCACTACCCAAAAAACTGCCTCAGAAAGGCCAATTTTGACCAATTTTTGGCAAAACGTAAGGCTATAGGCTTGCCATTTTTGCCAAAAATCGTCTATTTTCAACTTTTTTCAACTTTCATCAGGGTTGAAAAAGTACCTCAAAACTACGAATTTTGGCCGATTTTTGGCAAAAAGTAAGGCTATAGGCTTGCCATTTTTGCCAAAAAAAGTCTATTTTCAACTTTTTTCAACTTTCATTACGACTCAAAAACGGCCTCAGAAAGGCCAATTTTGGCCGATTTTTGGCAAAAAGTAAGGCTATAGGCTTGCTATTTTTGCCAAAAGTCGTCTATTTTCAACTTTTTTCAACCCTCATCGCGACTCAAAAAGTACCTCAAAACGACGAATTTTGGCCGACTCTTGGCAAAAGGTAAGGCTATAGGCTTGCCATTTTTGCCAAAAATCGTCTATTTTCAACTTTTTTCAACCCTCATCGCGACTCAAAAAGTACCTCAAAACGACGAATTTTGGCCGATTTTTGGCAAAAGGTAAGGCTATAGGCTTGCCATTTTTGCCAAAAATCGTCTATTTTCAACTTTTTTCAACTTTCATCAGGGTTGAAAAAGTACCTCAAAACTACGAATTTTGGCCGATTTTTGGCAAAAAGTAAGGCTATAGGCTTGCCATTTTTGCCAAAAGTCGTCTACTTTCAACTTTCTTCAACTTTCATCAGGGTTGAAAAAGTACCTCAAAACAGGGAATTTTGGCCGATTTTTGGCAAAAAGTAAGGCTATAGGCTTGCCATTTTTATGCCCAAAATTGCCTGTTTTAAGCTTTTTTCAAACTTTCATCACGATTCGAAAACTGCCTCAAAAAGGGCCAATTTTGGGCAATTTTTGGCAAAAAGTAAGGCTATAGAGTTGCAATTTTTTCCAAAAATCGTCTATTTTCAACTTTTTTCAACTTTCATCAGGGTTCAAAAAGTACCTCAAAACTACGAATTTTGGCCGATTTTTGGCAAAAAGTAAGGCTATAGGCTTGCCATTTTTGCCAAAAGTCGTCTACTTTCAACTTTCTTCAACTTTCATCAGGGTTGAAAAAGTACCTCAAAACAGGGAATTTAGGCCGATTTTTGGCAAAAAGTAAGGCTATAGGCTTGCCATTTTTATGCCCAAAATTGCCTGTTTTAAGCTTTTTCAACTTTCATCACGATTCGAAAACTGCCTCAAAAAGGCAATTTTTGGGCAATTTTTGGCAAAAAGTAAGGCTATAGAGTTGCAATTTTTTCCAAAAATCGTCTATTTTCAACTTTTTTCAACTTTCATCAGGGTTCAAAAAGTACCTCAAAACAGCAAATTTTGGCCGATTTTTAGCAAAAAGTAAGGCTATAGGCTTGCCATTTTTGCCAAAAATCGTCTACTTTCAACTTTCTTCAACTTTCATCAGGGTTCAAAAAGTACCTCAAAACAGGGAATTTTGGCCGATTTTTGGCAAAAAGTAAGGCTATAGGCATGCAATTTTTTCAAAAAATCCTCTATTTTCACTTTTTTCAACTTTATCACGACTCAAAAAGTACCTCAAAACTGTGAATTTTTGCCGATTTTTGGCAAAAAGTAAGGCTATAGGCTTGCCATTTTTGCCAAAAATCGTCTATTTTCAACTTTTTTCAACTTTCATCACGACTCAAAAAGTACCTCAAAGCAGCGAATTTTGGCCGATTTTTGGCAAAAAGTAAGGCTATAGGCTTGCCAATTTTGCCAAAAATCGTCTACTTTCAACTTTTTTCAACTTTCATCACGACCCAAAAACTGCCTCAGAAAGGCCAATTTTGGCCGATTTTTGTCAAAAGGTAAGGCTATAGGCTTGCCATTTTTGCCAAAAATCCTCTATTTTCAACTTTTTTCAACTTTCATCACTTCCCAAAAACTGCCTCAGAAAGGGTAATTTTGGCCGATTTTTGGCAAAAGATAAGGCTATAGGCTTGCCATTTTTGCCAAAAGTCGTCTACTTTCAACTTTTTTCAACTTTCATCAGGGTTGAAAAAGTACCTCAAAACTACGAATTTTGGCCGATTTTTGGCAAAAAGTAAGGCTATAGGCTTGCCATTTTTGCCAAAAATCGTCTATTTTCAACTTTTTTCAACTTTCATCAGGGTTGAAAAAGTACCTCAAAACTACGAATTTTGGCCGATTTTGGCAAAAAGTAAGGCTATAGGCTTGCCATTTTTGCCAAAAGTCGTCTACTTTCAACTTTCTTCAACTTTCATCAGGGTTGAAAAAGTACCATCAAAACAGGGAATTTTGGCCGATTTTTGGCAAAAAGTAAGGCTATAGGCATGCAATTTTTGCAAAAAATCGTCCATTTTCAACTTTTTTCAACTTTCATCACGACTCAAAAAGTACCTCAAAGCAGCGAATTTTGGCCGATTTTTTGGCAAAAAGTAAGGCTATAGGCTTGCCATTTTTATGCCCAAAATTGCCTGTTTTAAGCTTTTTCAACTTTCATCACGATTCGAAAACTGCCTCAAAAAGGCCAATTTTGGGCAATTTTTGGCAAAAAGTAAGGCTAGAGAGTTGCAATTTTTTCCAAAAATCGTCTATTTTCAACTTTTTTCAACTTTCATCAGGGTTCAAAAAGTACCTCAAAACAGCAAATTTTGGCCGATTTCTAGCAAAAAGTAAGGCTATAGGCTTGCACTTGTCGTCAAAAATCGTCTATTTTCTCTTTTTTTCAGCTTTCAACAGGGTTCAAAAACTGCCTCAGAAAGGGCAATTTTTGCCGATTTTTGGCAAAAAGTAAGGCTATAGGCTTGCCAACTTTGCCAAAAATCGTCTACTTTCAACTTTTTTCAACTTTCATCACGACCCAAAAACTGCCTCAGAAAGGCCAATTTTGGCCGATTTTTGTCAAAAGGTAAGGCTATAGGCTTGCCATTTTTGCCAAAAATCGTCTATTTTCAATTTTTTTCAACTTTCATCACTACCCAAAAACTGCCTCAGAAAGGCCAATTTTGACCAATTTTTGGCAAAACGTAAGGCTATAGGCTTGCCATTTTTGCCAAAAATCGTCTATTTTCAACTTTTTTCAACTTTCATCAGGGTTGAAAAAGTACCTCAAAACTACGAATTTTGGCCGATTTTGGCAAAAAGTAAGGCTATAGGCTTGCCAATTTTTACCAAAATCGTCTATTTTCAACTTTTTTCAGCTTTCATCAGGATTCAAAAACCGCCTCAGAAAGGCCAATTTTGGCCGATTTTTGGCAAGAGGTAAGGCTATAGGCTTGCCATTTTTGCCAAAAATCGTCTATTTTCAACTTTTTTCAATTTTCATCACGACTCAAAAACGGCCTCAGAAAGGCCAATTTTGGCCGAAATTTTGGCAAAAGGTAAGGCTATAGGCTTGCCATTTTTGCCAAAAATCGTCTATTTTCAACTTTTTTCAACTTTCATCAGGGTTGAAAAAGTACCTGAAAATGGTGAATTTTGGCCGACTTTTGGCAAAAAGTAAGGCTATAGGCTTGCCATTTTTGCCAAAAATCCTCTATTTTCAACTTTTTTCAACTTTCATCACTTCCCAAAAAACTGCCTCAGAAAGGGTAATTTTGGCCGATTTTTGGCAAAAGATAAGGCTATAGACTTGCAATTTTTTTCCAAAAATCGTCTACTTTCAACTTTCTTCAACTTTCATCAGTGTTGAAAAAGTCCCTCAAAACAGGGAATCTTGGCCGAGTTTTGGCAAAAAGTAAGGCTATAGGCTTGCAATTTTTGCAAAAAATCCTCTATTTTCAACTTTCTTCAACTTTCATCACGACTCAAAAAGTACCTCAAAACTGTTAATTTTGGCCGATTTTTGGCAAAAAGTAAGGCTATAGGCTTGCCATTTTTGCCAAAAATCGTCTATTTTCAACTTTTTTCAACTTTCATCACGACTCAAAAACGGCCTCAGAAAGGCCAATTTTGGCCGATTTTTGGCAAAAGGTAAGGCTATAGGCTTGCCATTTTTGCCAAAAAATTGTCTGTTTTCAACTTTTTTCAACTTTCATCAGGGTTCAAAAAGTACCTCAAAACTGTGAATTTTGGCCGATTTTGGCAAAAGGTAAGGCTATAGGCTTGCCATTTTTGCCAAAAATCGTCTATTTTCAACTTTTTTCAACTTTCATCAGGGTTGAAAAAGTACCTGAAAATGGTGAATTTTGGCCGACTTTTGGCAAAAAGTAAGGCTATAGGCTTGCCATTTTTGCCAAAAATCGTCTATTTTCAACTTTTTTCAACTTTCATCACGACCCAAAAACTGCCTCAGAAAGGGCAATTTTGGCCGATTTTTGGCAAAAGATAAGGCTATAGACTTGCAATTTTTGCCAAAAATCGTCTATTTTCAACTTTTTTCAACTTTCATCAGGGTTCAAAAACCGCCTCAGAAAGGCCAATTTTGGCCGATTTTTGGCAAGAGGTAAGGCTATAGGCTTGCCATTTTTGCCAAAAATCGTCTATTTTCAACTTTTTTCAACTTTCCATCACGACTCAAAAACGGCCTCAGAAAGGCCAATTTTGGCCGATTTTTGGCAAAAAGTAAGGCTATAGGCTTGCCATTTTTGCCAAAAATCGTCTATTTTCAACTTTTTTCAACTTTCATCAGGGTTGAAAAAGTACCTGAAAATGGCGAATTTTGGCCGACTTTTGGCAAAAAGTAAGGCTATAGGCTTGCCATTTTTGCCAAAAATCCTCTATTTTCAACTTTTTTCAACTTTCATCACGACTCAAAAACGGCCTCAGAAAGGCCAATTTTGGCCGATTTTTGGCAAGAGGTAAGGCTATAGGCTTGCCATTTTTGCCAAAAATCGGTCTATTTTCAACTTTTTTCAACTTTCATCACGACTCAAAAACGGCCTCAGAAGGCCAATTTTGGCCGAAATTTTGGCAAAAGGTAAGGCTATAGGCTTGCCATTTTTGCCAAAAATCGTCTATTTTCAACTATTTTCAACTTTCATCAGGGTTGAAAAAAGTACCTGAAAATGGTGAATTTTGGCCGACTTTTGGCAAAAAGTAAGGCTATAGGCTTTCCATTTTTGCCAAAAATCGTCTATTTTCAACTTTTTTCAACTTTCATCACTTCCCAAAAACTGCCTCAGAAAGGGTAATTTCTGCCGATTTTTGGCAAAAGATAAGGCTATAGACTTGCAATTTTTTCCAAAATCGTCTACTTTCAACTTTCTTCAACTTTCATCAGTGTTGAAAAAGTACCTCAAAACAGGGAATCTTGGCCGAGTTTTGGCAAAAAGTAAGGCTATAGGCTTGCAATTTTTGCAAAAAAATCCTCTATTTTCAACTTTCTTCAACTTCATCACGACTCAAAAAGTACCTCAAAACTGTGAATTTTCGCCGATTTTTGGCAAAAAGTAAGGCTATAGGCTTGCCATTTTTGCAAAAAATCGTCTGTTTTCAACTGTTTTCAACTTTCATCAGGGTTGAAAAAGTACCTCAAAAACTACGAATTTTGGCCCGATTTTTGGCAAAAAGTAAGGCTATTGGCTTGCCATTTTTGCCAAAAAAAAGTCTATTTTAAACTTTTTCAACTCTCATCACGACTCAAAAACTGCCTCAGAAAGGCCAATTTTGGCCGATTTTTGGCAAAGAGGTAAGGCTATAGGCTTGCCATTTTTGCCAAAATTCGTCTATTTTCAACTTTTTTCAACCCTCATCGCGACTCAAAAAGTACCTCAAAACGGCGAATTTTGGCCGATTTTTGGCAAAAGGTAAGGCTATAGGCTTGCCATTTTTTGCCAAAAATCGTCTATTTTCAACTTTTTTCAACTTTCATCAGGGTTGAAAAAGTACCTCAAAACTACGAATTTTGGCCGATTTTTGGCAAAAAGTAAGGCTATAGGCTTGCCATTTTTGCCAAAAAAAGTCTATTTTAAACTTTTTCAACTCTCATCACGACTCAAAAACTGCCTCAGAAAGGCCAATTTTGGCCGATTTTTGGCAAAAGGTAAGGCTATAGGCTTGCCATTTTTGCCAAAATTCGTCTATTTTCAACTTTTTTCAACCCTCATCGCGACTCAAAAAGTACCTCAAAACGGCGAATTTTGGCCGATTTTTGGCAAAAGGTAAGGGCTATAGGCTTGCCATTTTTGCCAAAAATCGTCTATTTTCAACTTTTTCAACTTTCATCAGGGTTGAAAAAGTACCTCAAAACTACGAATTTTGGCCGATTTTTGGCAAAAGGTAAGGCTATAGGCTTGCAAATTTTTACCAAAAATCGTTTATTTTCAACTTTTTTCAACTTTCATCAGGGTTCAAAAACCGCCTCAGAAAGGCCAATTTTGGCCGATTTTTGGCAAGAGGTAAGGCTATAGGCTTGCCATTTTTGCCAAAAATCGTCTATTTTCAACTTTTTTCAACTTTCATCACGACTCAAAAACGGCCTCAGAAAAGCCAATTTTGGCCGGATTTTGGCAAAAAGTAAGGCTATAGGCTTGCCATTTTTGCCAAAATTCGTCTATTTTCAACTTTTTTCAACCCTCATCGCGACTCAAAAAGTACCTCAAAACGGCGAATTTTGGCCGATTTTTGGCAAAAGGTAAGGCTATAGGCTTGCCATTTTTGCCAAAAATCGTCTATTTTCAACTTTTTTTCAACTTTCATCAGGGTTGAAAAAGTACCTGAAAATGGCGAATTTTGGCCGATTTTTTGGCAAAAGGTAAGGCTATAGGCTTGCCATTTTTGCCAAAAAATCGTCTATTTTCAACTTTTTCAACTTTCATCAGGGTTGAAAAAGTACCTCAAAACTACGAATTTTGGCCGATTTTTGGCAAAAGGTAAGGCTATAGGCTTGCAAATTTTTACCAAAATCGTTTATTTTCAACTTTCTTCAACTTTCATCAGGGTTCAAAAACCGCCTCAGAAAGGCCAATTTGGCCGATTTTTGGCAAGAGGAAGGCTATAGGCTTGCCATTTTTGCCAAAAATCGTCTATTTTCAACTATTTTCAACTTTCATCAGGGTTGAAAAAGTACCTGAAAATGGTGAATTTTGGCCGACTTTTGGCAAAAAGTAAGGCTATAGGCTTTCCATTTTTGCCAAAAATCGTCTATTTTCAACTTTTTTCAACTTTCATCAGGGTTGAAAAAGTACCTCAAAACTGTGAATTTTGGCCGATTTTTGGCAAAAGGTAAGGCTATAGGCTTGCCATTTTTGCCAAAAATCGTCTATTTTCAACTTTTTTCAACTTTCATCACTTCCCAAAAACTGCCTCAGAAAGGCCAATTTTTGCCGATTTTTGGCAAAAAGTAAGGCTATAGGCTTGCCATTTTTGCCAAAAATCGTCTACTTTCAACTTTTTTCAACTTTCATCACGACCCAAAAACTGTTTCAGAAAGGCCAATTTTGGCCGATTTTTGGCAAAAAGTAAGGCTATAGGCTTGCCATTTTTGCCAAAAATCGTCTATTTTCAACTTTTTTCAACTTTCATCAGGGTTGAAAAAGTACCTGAAAATGGCGAATTTTGGCCGATATTGGCAAAAAGTAAGGCTATAGGCTTGCCATTTTTGCCAAAAATTGTCTATTTTCAACTTTTTTCAACTTTCATCAGGGTTGAAAAAGTACCTCAAAATGGCCAATTTTGGCCGATTTTTGGCAAAAGGTAAGGCTATAGGCTTGCCATTTTTGCCAAAAATCGTCTATTTTCAACTTTTTTCAACTATCATCACTTCCCAAAAACTGCCTCAGAAAGGCCAATTTTGGCCGATTTTTGGCAAAAAGTAAGGCTATAGGCTTGCCATTTTTGCCAAAAATCGTCTACTTTCAACTTTTTTCAACTTTCATCACGACCCAAAAACTGCCTCAGAAAGGCCAATTTTGGCCGATTTTTGGCAAAAGGTGAGGCTATAGGCTTGCCATTTTTGCCAAAAATCGTCTATTTTCAACTTTTTTCAACTTTCATCAGGGTTGAAAAAGTACCTGAAAATGGCGAATTTTTGCCGACTTTTGGCAAAAAGTAAGGCTACAGGCTTGCCATTTTTATCAAAAATCGTCTATTTTCAACTTTTTTCAACTTTCATCAGGGTTCAAAAAGTACATCAAAAGGGCGAATTTTGGCCGATTTTTTGCAAAAGTAGGGCTATAGGCTTGCCATTTTTGCCAAAAATCGTCTATTTTCAACTTTTTTCAACTTTCATCAGGGTTGAAAAAGTACCTCAAAACTGCGAATTTTGGCCGATTTTGGCAAAAAGTAAAGCTATAGGCTTGCCATTTTCGCCAAAAATCGTCTATTTTCAACTTTCTTCAACTTTCATCAGGGTTGAAAAAGTACCTGAAAATGGCGAATTTTGGCCGACTTTTGGCAAAAAGTAAGGCTATAGGCTTGCCATTTTTGCCAAAAATCCTCTATTTTCAACTTTTTTCAACTTTCATCACTTCCCAAAAACTGCCTCAGAAAGGGTAATTTTGGCCGATTTTTGGCAAAAGATAAGGCTATAGGCTTGCCATTTTTTCCAAAAATCGTCTACTTTCAACTTTCTTCAACTTTCATCAGGGTTGAAAAAGTACCTCAAAACAGGGAATCTTGGCCGAGTTTTGGCAAAAAGTAAGGCTATAGGCTTGCAATTTTTGCAAAAATCCTCTATTTTCAACTTTCTTCAACTTTCATCACGACTCAAAAAGTACCTCAAAACTGTGAATTTTGGCCGATTTTTGGCAAAAAGTAAGGCTATAGGCTTGCCATTTTTGCCAAAAATCGTCTATTTTCAACTTTTTTCAACTTTCATCAGGGTTGAAAAAGTACCTCAAAACTACGAATTTTGGCCGATTTTTGGCAAAAAGTAAGGCTATAGGCTTGCCATTTTTGCCAAAAATCGTCTATTTTCAACTTTTTTCAACTTTCATCAGGGTTGAAAAAAGTACCTGAAAATGGCGAATTTTGGCCGACTTTTGGCAAAAAGTAAGGCTATAGGCTTGCCATTTTTGCCAAAAATCCTCTATTTTCAACTTTTTTCAACTTTCATCACTTCCCAAAAACTGCCTCAGAAAGGGTAATTTCTGCCGATTTTTGGCAAAAGATAAGGCTATAGACTTGCAATTTTTTCCAAAAATCGTCTACTTTCAACTTTCTTCAACTTTCATCAGTGTTGAAAAAGTACCTCAAAACAGGGAATCTTGGCCGAGTTTTGGCAAAAAGTAAGGCTATAGGCTTGCAATTTTTGCAAAAATCCTCTATTTTCAACTTTCTTCAACTTTCATCACGACTCAAAAAGTACCTCAAAACTGTGAATTTTGGCCGATTTTTGGCAAAAAGTAAGGCTATAGGCTTGCCATTTTTGCCAAAAATCGTCTATTTTTCAACTTTTTTCAACTTTCATCAGGGTTGAAAAAGTACCTCAAAACTACGAATTTTGGCCGATTTTTGGCAAAAAGTAAGGCTATAGGCTTGCCATTTTTGCCAAAAATCGTCTATTTTCAACTTTTTTCAACTTTCATCAGGGTTCAAAAAGTACCTGAAAATGGCGAATTTTGGCCGACTTTTGGCAAAAAGTAAGGCTATAGGCTTGCCATTTTTTGCCAAAAATCCTCTCTATTTTCAACTTTTTTCAACTTTCATCACTTCCCAAAAACTGCCTCAGAAAGGGTAATTTCTGCCGATTTTTGGCAAAAGATAAGGCTATAGACTTGCAATTTTTTCCAAAAATCGTCTACTTTCAACTTTCTTCAACTTTCATCAGTGTTGAAAAAGTACCTCAAAACAGGGAATCTTGGCCGAGTTTTGGCAAAAAGTAAGGCTATAGGCTTGCAATTTTTGCAAAAAATCCTCTATTTTCAACTTTCTTCAACTTTCCTCAGGGTTGAAAAAGTACCTCAAAACTACGAATTTTGGCCGATTTTTGGCAAAAAGTAACGCTATAGGCTTGCCAATTTTTACCAAAAGTCGTTTATTTTCAACTTTTTTCAACTTTCATCAGGGTTCAAAAACCGCCTCAGAAAGGCCAATTTTGGCCGATTTTTGGCAAGAGGTAAGGCTATAGGCTTGCCATTTTTGCCAAAAATCGTCTATTTTCAACTTTTTTCAACTTTCATCACGACTCAAAAACGGCCTCAGAAAGGCCAATTTTGGCCGATTTTTGGCAAAAGGTAAGGCTATAGGCTTGCCATTTTTATCAAAAATCGTCTATTTTCAACTTTTTTCAACTTTCATCAGGGTTCAAAAAGTACCTCAAAAGGGCGAATTTTGGCCGATTTTTGGCAAAAAGTAGGGCTATAGGCTTGCCATTTTTGCCAAAAATCGTCTATTTTCAACTTTTTTCAACTTTCATCAGGGTTGAAAAAGTACCTGAAAATGGCGAATTTTGGCCGATTTTGGCAAAAAGTAAGGCTATAGGCTTGCCATTTTTGCCAAAAGTCGTCTATTTTCAACTTTTTTCAACTTTCATCACGACCCAAAAACTGCCTCAGAAAGGGCAATTTTGGCCGATTTTTGGCAAAAAGTAAGGCTATAGGCTTGCCATTTTTGCCAAAAATCGTCTATTCTTAACTTTTTTCAACTTTCATCAGGGTTGAAAAAGTACCTGAAAATGGCGAATTTTGGCCGACTTTTGGCAAAAAGTAAGGCTATAGGCTTGCCATTTTTGCCAAAAATCGTCTATTTTCAACTTTTTTCAACTTTCATCAGGGTTGAAAAAGTACCTGAAAATGGCGAATTTTGGCCGATTTTGGCAAAAAGTAAGGCTATAGGCTTGCCATTTTTATCAAAAATCGTCTATTTTCAACTTTTTTCAACTTTCATCAGGGTTGAAAAAGTACCTGAAAATGGTGAATTTTGGCCGATTTTTGTCAAAAGGTAAGGCTATAGGCTTGCCATTTTTGCCAAAAATCGTCTATTTTCAATTTTTTTCAACTTTCATCACTACCCAAAAACTGCCTCAGAAAGGCCAATTTTGACCAATTTTTCGCAAAAAGTAAGGCTATAGGCTTGCCATTTTTGCCAAAAGTCGTCTACTTTCAACTTTTTTCAACTTTCATCAGGGTTCAAAAAGTACCTCAAAAGGGCGAATTTTGGCCGATTTTTGGCAAAAAGTAGGGCTATAGGCTTGCCATTTTTGCCAAAAATCGTCTATTTTCAACTTTTTTCAACTTTCATCAGGGTTGAAAAAGTACCTGAAAATGGCGAATTTTGGCCGATTTTGGCAAAAAGTAAGGCTATAGGCTTGCCATTTTTGCCAAAAGTCGTCTATTTTCAACTTTTTTCAACTTTCATCACGACCCAAAAACTGCCTCAGAAAGGGCAATTTTGGCCGATTTTTTGGCAAAAAGTAAGGCTATAGGCTTGCCATTTTTGCCAAAAATCGTCTATTCTTAACTTTTTTCAACTTTCATCAGGGTTGAAAAAGTACCTGAAAATGGCGAATTTTGGCCGACTTTTGGCAAAAAGTAAGGCTATAGGCTTGCCATTTTTGCCAAAAATCGTCTATTTTCAACTTTTTTCAACTTTCATCAGGGTTGAAAAAGTACCTGAAAATGGCGAATTTTGGCCGATTTTGGCAAAAAGTAAGGCTATAGGCTTGCCATTTTTATCAAAAATCGTCTATTTTCAACTTTTTTCAACTTTCATCAGGGTTGAAAAAGTACCTGAAAATGGTGAATTTTGGCCGATTTTTGTCAAAAGGTAAGGCTATAGGCTTGCCATTTTTGCCAAAAATCGTCTATTTTCAATTTTTTTCAACTTTCATCACTACCCAAAAACTGCCTCAGAAAGGCCAATTTTGACCAATTTTTCGCAAAAAGTAAGGCTATAGGCTTGCCATTTTTGCCAAAAGTCGTCTACTTTCAACTTTTTTCAACTTTCATCAGGGTTCAAAAAGTACCTCAAAACTACGAATTTTGGCCGATTTTTGGCAAAAAGTAAGGCTATAGGCTTGCCATTTTTGCCAAAAAAAAGTCTATTTTAAACTTTTTCAACTCTCATCACGACTCAAAAACTGCCTCAGAAAGGCCAATTTTGGCCGATTTTTGG
The DNA here is from genome assembly GCA_964026355.1 of Pseudorhiza aurosa. Taxonomy (NCBI): domain Eukaryota; kingdom Metazoa; phylum Cnidaria; class Scyphozoa; order Rhizostomeae; family Lychnorhizidae; genus Pseudorhiza; species Pseudorhiza aurosa. The sequence continues at coordinate 7,343,180 of OZ032122.1, forward strand.
CAGAAGGTAAGGCTATGGGCCTGCCATTTTTGCCAAAATTCGTCTATTTTCAACTTTTTTCAACCCTCATCGCGACTCAAAAAGTACCTCAAAATGGCCAATTTTGGCCGATTTTTGGCAAAACGTAAGGCTATAGGCTTGCCATTTTTGCCAAAAATCGTCTATTTTCAACTTTTTTCAACTTTCATCAGGGTTGAAAAAGTACCTCAAAACTACGAATTTTGGCCGATTTTGGCAAAAAGTAAGGCTATAGGCTTGCCAATTTTTACCAAAAATCGTCTATTTTCAACTTTTTTTCAGCTTTCATCAGGATTCAAAAACCGCCTCAGAAAGGCCAATTTTGGCCGATTTTTGGCAAGAGGTAAGGCTATAGGCTTGCCATTTTTGCCAAAAATCGTCTATTTTCAACTTTTTTCAATTTTCATCACGACTCAAAAACGGCCTCAGAAAGGCCAATTTTGGCCGAAATTTTGGCAAAAGGTAAGGCTATAGGCTTGCCATTTTTGCCAAAAATCGTCTATTTTCAACTTTTTTCAACTTTCATCAGGGTTGAAAAAGTACCTGAAAATGGTGAATTTTGGCCGACTTTTGGCAAAAAGTAAGGCTATAGGCTTGCCATTTTTGCCAAAAATCCTCTATTTTCAACTTTTTTTCAACTTTCATCACTTCCCCAAAAACTGCCTCAGAAAGGGTAATTTTGGCCGATTTTTGGCAAAAGATAAGGCTATAGACTTGCAATTTTTTCCAAAAATCGTCTACTTTCAACTTTCTTCAACTTTCATCAGTGTTGAAAAAGTCCCTCAAAACAGGGAATCTTGGCCGAGTTTTGGCAAAAAGTAAGGCTATAGGCTTGCAATTTTTGCAAAAAATCCTCTATTTTCAACTTTCTTCAACTTTCATCACGACTCAAAAAGTACCTCAAAACTGTTAATTTTGGCCGATTTTTGGCAAAAAGTAAGGCTATAGGCTTGCCATTTTTGCCAAAAATCGTCTACTTTCAACTTTTTTCAACTTTCATCACGACCCCAAAAACTGCCTCAGAAAGGCCAATTTTGGCCGATTTTTGGCAAAAGGTAAGGCTATAGGCTTGCCATTTTTGCCAAAAATCGTCTATTTTCAACTTTTTTCAACTTTCATCAGGGTTCGAAAAAGTACCTGAAAATGGCGAATTTTGGCCGATTTTGGCAAAAAGTAAGGCTATAGGCTTGCCATTTTTTGCCAAAAATTGTCTATTTTCAACTTTTTTCAACTTTCATCAGGGTTCAAAAAGTACCTCAAAAGGGAGCGAATTTTGGCCGATTTTTGGCAAAAGGTAAGGCTATAGGCTTGCCATTTTTGCCAAAAATCGTCTATTTTCAACTTTTTTCAACTTTCATCACTTCCCAAAAACTGCCTCAGAAAGGCCAATTTTGGCCGATTTTTGGCAAAAAGTAAGGCTATAGGCTTGCCATTTTTGCCAAAAATCGTCTATTTTCAACTTTTTTCAACTTTCATCAGGGTTGAAAAAGTACCTGAAAATGGCGAATTTTGGCCCATTTTGGCAAAAAGTAAGGCTATAGGCTTGCCATTTTTATCAAAAATCGTCTATTTTCAACTTTTTTCAACTTTCATCAGGGTTCAAAAACCGCCTCAGAAAGGCCAATTTTGGCCGATTTTTGTCAAAAGGTAAGGCTATAGGCTTGCCATTTTTGCCAAAAATCGTCTATTTTCAATTTTTTTCAACTTTCATCACTACCCAAAAAACTGCCTCAGAAAGGCCAATTTTGACCAATTTTTGGCAAAAAGTAAGGCTATAGGCTTGCCATTTTTGCCAAAAGTCGTCTACTTTCAACTTTTTTCAACTTTCATCAGGGTTCAAAAAGTACCTCAAAACTACGAATTTTGGCCGATTTTTGGCAAAAAGTAAGGCTATAGGCTTGCCATTTTTGCCAAAAAAAGTCTATTTTAAACTTTTTCAACTCTCATCACGACTCAAAAACTGCCTCAGAAAGGCCAATTTTGGCCGATTTTTGGCAGAAGGTAAGGCTATGGGCCTGCCATTTTTGCCAAAATTCGTCTATTTTCAACTTTTTTCAACCCTCATCGCGACTCAAAAAGTACCTCAAAATGGCCAATTTTGGCCGATTTTTGGCAAAACGTAAGGCTATAGGCTTGCCATTTTTGCCAAAAATCGTCTATTTTCAACTTTTTTCAACTTTCATCAGGGTTGAAAAAGTACCTCAAAACTACGAATTTTGGCCGATTTTGGCAAAAAGTAAGGCTATAGGCTTGCCAATTTTTACCAAAAATCGTCTATTTTCAACTTTTTTCAGCTTTCATCAGGATTCAAAAACCGCCTCAGAAATGCCAATTTTGGCCGATTTTTGGCAAGAGGTAAGGCTATAGGCTTGCCATTTTTGCCAAAAATCGTCTATTTTCAACTTTTTTCAATTTTCATCACGACTCAAAAACGGCCTCAGAAAGGCCAATTTTGGCCGAAATTTTGGCAAAAGGTAAGGCTATAGGCTTGCCATTTTTGCCAAAAATCGTCTATTTTCAACTTTTTTCAACTTTCATCAGGGTTGAAAAAGTACCTGAAAATGGTGAATTTTGGCCGACTTTTTGGCAAAAAGTAAGGGCTATAGGCTTGCCATTTTTGCCAAAAATCCTCTATTTTCAACTTTTTTCAACTTTCATCACTTCCCAAAAACTGCCTCAGAAAGGGTAATTTTGGCCGATTTTTGGCAAAAGATAAGGCTATAGACTTGCAATTTTTTCCAAAAATCGTCTACTTTCAACTTTCTTCAACTTTCATCAGTGTTGAAAAAGTCCCTCAAAACAGGGAATCTTGGCCGAGTTTTGGCAAAAAGTAAGGCTATAGGCTTGCAATTTTTGCAAAAAATCCTCTATTTTCAACTTTCTTCAACTTTCATCACGACTCAAAAAGTACCTCAAAACTGTTAATTTTGGCCGATTTTTGGCAAAAAGTAAGGCTATAGGCTTGCCATTTTTGCCAAAAATCGTCTACTTTCAACTTTTTTCAACTTTCATCACGACCCAAAAACTGCCTCAGAAAGGCCAATTTTGGCCGATTTTTGGCAAAAGGTAAGGCTATAGGCTTGCCATTTTTGCCAAAAATCGTCTATTTTCAACTTTTTTCAACTTTCATCAGGGTTGAAAAAGTACCTGAAAATGGCGAATTTTGGCCGATTTTGGCAAAAAGTAAGGGCTATAGGCTTGCCATTTTTGCCAAAAGTCGTCTATTTTCAACTTTTTTCAACTTTCATCACGACCCAAAAACTGCCTCAGAAAGGCCAATTTTGGCCGATTTTTGGCAAAAGGTAAGGCTATAGGCTTGCCATTTTTGCCAAAAATCGTCTATTTTCAACTTTTTTCAACTTTCATCAGGGTTGAAAAAGTACCTGAAAATGGCGAATTTTGGCCGATTTTGGCAAAAAGTAAGGCTATAGGCTTGCCATTTTTGCCAAAAATTGTCTATTTTCAACTTTTTTCAACTTTCATCAGGGTTCAAAAAGTACCTCAAAAGGGCGAATTTTGGCCGATTTTTGGCAAAAGGTAAGGCTATAGGCTTGCCATTTTTGCCAAAAATCGTCTATTTTCAACTTTTTTCAACTTTCATCACTTCCCAAAAACTGCCTCAGAAAGGCCAATTTTGGCCGATTTTTGGCAAAAAGTAAGGCTATAGGCTTGCCATTTTTGCCAAAAATCGTCTATTTTCAACTTTTTTCAACTTTCATCAGGGTTGAAAAAGTACCTGAAAATGGCGAATTTTGGCCCATTTTGGCAAAAAGTAAGGCTATAGGCTTGCCATTTTTATCAAAAATCGTCTATTTTCAACTTTTTTCAACTTTCATCAGTGGTTCAAAAACCGCCTCAGAAAGGCCAATTTTGGCCGATTTTTGTCAAAAGGTAAGGCTATAGGCTTGCCATTTTTGCCAAAAATCGTCTATTTTCAATTTTTTTCAACTTTCATCACTACCCAAAAACTGCCTCAGAAAGGCCAATTTTGACCAATTTTTGGCAAAAAAGTAAGGCTATAGGCTTGCCATTTTTGCCAAAAGTCGTCTACTTTCAACTTTTTTCAACTTTCATCAGGGTTCAAAAAGTACCTCAAAACTACGAATTTTGGCCGATTTTTGGCAAAAAGTAAGGCTATAGGCTTGCCATTTTTGCCAAAAAAAGTCTATTTTAAACTTTTTCAACTCTCATCACGACTCAAAAACTGCCTCAGAAAGGCCAATTTTGGCCGATTTTTGGCAGAAGGTAAGGCTATGGGCCTGCCATTTTTGCCAAAATTCGTCTATTTTCAACTTTTTTCAACCCTCATCGCGACTCAAAAAGTACCTCAAAATGGCCAATTTTGGCCGATTTTTGGCAAAACGTAAGGCTATAGGCTTGCCATTTTTTGCCAAAAATCGTCTATTTTCAACTTTTTTCAACTTTCATCAGGGTTGAAAAAGTACCTCAAAACTACGAATTTTGGCCGATTTTGGCAAAAAGTAAGGCTATAGGCTTGCCAATTTTTACCAAAAATCGTCTATTTTCAACTTTTTTCAGCTTTCATCAGGATTCAAAAACCGCCTCAGAAAGGCCAATTTTGGCCGATTTTTGGCAAGAGGTAAGGCTATAGGCTTGCCATTTTTGCCAAAAATCGTCTATTTTCAACTTTTTTCAATTTTCATCACGACTCAAAAACGGCCTCAGAAAGGCCAATTTTGGCCGAAATTTTGGCAAAAGGTAAGGCTATAGGCTTGCCATTTTTGCCAAAAATCGTCTATTTTCAACTTTTTTCAACTTCATCAGGGTTGAAAAAGTACCTGAAAATGGTGAATTTTGGCCGACTTTTGGCAAAAAGTAAGGCTATAGGCTTGCCATTTTTGCCAAAAATCCTCTATTTTCAACTTTTTTCAACTTTCATCACTTCCCCAAAAACTGCCTCAGAAAGGGTAATTTTGGCCGATTTTTGGCAAAAGATAAGGCTATAGACTTGCAATTTTTTCCAAAAATCGTCTACTTTCAACTTTCTTCAACTTTCATCAGTGTTGAAAAAGTCCCTCAAAACAGGGAATCTTGGCCGAGTTTTGGGCAAAAAGTAAGGCTATAGGCTTGCAATTTTTGCAAAAAATCCTCTATTTTCAACTTTCTTCAACTTTCATCACGACTCAAAAAGTACCTCAAAACTGTTAATTTTGGCCGATTTTGGCAAAAAGTAAGGCTATAGGCTTGCCATTTTTATCAAAAATCGTCTATTTTCAACTTTTTTCAACTTTCATCAGGGTTCAAAAACCCGCCTCAGAAAGGCCAATTTTGGCCGAAATTTTGGCAAAAGGTAAGGCTATAGGCTTGCCATTTTTGCCAAAAATCGTCTATTTTCAACTTTTTTCAACTTTCATCAGGGTTGAAAAAGTACCTGAAAATGGTGAATTTTGGCCGACTTTTGGCAAAAAGTAAGGCTATAGGCTTGCCATTTTTGCCAAAAATCCTCTATTTTCAACTTTTTTCAACTTTCATCACTTCCCCAAAAACTGCCTCAGAAAGGGTAATTTTGGCCGATTTTTGGCAAAAGATAAGGCTATAGACTTGCAATTTTTTCCAAAAATCGTCTACTTTCAACTTTCTTCAACTTTCATCAGTGTTGAAAAAGTCCCTCAAAACAGGGAATCTTGGCCGAGTTTTGGCAAAAAGTAAGGCTATAGGCTTGCAATTTTTGCAAAAAATCCTCTATTTTCAACTTTCTTCAACTTTCATCACGACTCAAAAAGTACCTCAAAACTGTTAATTTTGGCCGATTTTGGCAAAAAGTAAGGCTATAGGCTTGCCATTTTTATCAAAAATCGTCTATTTTCAACTTTTTTCAACTTTCATCAGGGTTCAAAAACCCGCCTCAGAAAGGCCAATTTTGGCCGATTTTTGTCAAAAGGTAAGGCTATAGGCTTGCCATTTTTGCCAAAAATCGTCTATTTTCAATTTTTTTCAACTTTCATCACTACCCAAAAACTGCCTCAGAAAGGCCAATTTTGACCAATTTTTGGCAAAAAGTAAGGCTATAGGCTTGCCATTTTTGCCAAAAGTCGTCTACTTTCAAACTTTTTTCAACTTTCATCAGGGTTCAAAAAGTACCTCAAAACTACGAATTTTGGCCGATTTTTGGCAAAAAGTAAGGCTATAGGCTTGCCATTTTTGCCAAAAAAAGTCTATTTTAAACTTTTTCAACTCTCATCACGACTCAAAAACTGCCTCAGAAAGGCCAATTTTGGCCGATTTTTGGCAGAAGGTAAGGCTATGGGCCTGCCATTTTTGCCAAAATTCGTCTATTTTCAACTTTTTTCAACCCTCATCGCGACTCAAAAAGTACCTCAAAATGGCCAATTTTGGCCGATTTTTGGCAAAACGTAAGGCTATAGGCTTGCCATTTTTGCCAAAAATCGTCTATTTTCAACTTTTTTCAACTTTCATCAGGGTTGAAAAAGTACCCTCAAAACTACGAATTTTGGCCGATTTTGGCAAAAAGTAAGGCTATAGGCTTGCCAATTTTTACCAAAAATCGTCTATTTTCAACTTTTTTCAGCTTTCATCAGGATTCAGAAACCGCCTCAGAAAGGCCAATTTTGGCCGATTTTTGGCAAGAGGTAAGGCTATAGGCTTGCCATTTTTGCCAAAAATCGTCTATTTTCAACTTTTTTCAGCTTTCATCAGGATTCAGAAACCGCCTCAGAAAGGCCAATTTTGGCCGATTTTTGGCAAGAGGTAAGGCTATAGGCTTGCCATTTTTGCCAAAAATCGTCTATTTTCAACTTTTTTCAATTTTCATCACGACTCAAAAACGGCCTCAGAAAGGCCAATTTTGGCCGAAATTTTGGCAAAAGGTAAGGCTATAGGCTTGCCATTTTTGCCAAAAATCGTCTATTTTCAACTTTTTTCAACTTTCATCAGGGTTGAAAAAGTACCTGAAAATGGTGAATTTTGGCCGACTTTTGGCAAAAAGTAAGGCTATAGGCTTGCCATTTTTGCCAAAAATCCTCTATTTTCAACTTTTTTCAACTTTCATCACTTCCCAAAAACTGCCTCAGAAAGGGTAATTTTGGCCGATTTTTGGCAAAAGATAAGGCTATAGACTTGCAATTTTTTCCAAAAATCGTCTACTTTCAACTTTCTTCAACTTTCATCAGTGTTGAAAAGATCCCTCAAAACAGGGAATCTTGGCCGAGTTTTGGCAAAAAGTAAGGCTATAGGCTTGCAATTTTTGCAAAAAATCCTCTATTTTCAACTTTCTTCAACTTTCATCACGACTCAAAAAGTACCTCAAAACTGTTAATTTTGGCCGATTTTTGGCAAAAAGTAAGGCTATAGGCTTGCCATTTTTGCCAAAAATCGTCTATTTTCAACTTTTTTCAACTTTCATCACGACTCAAAAAACGGCCTCAGAAAGGCCAATTTTGGCCGATTTTTGGCAAAAGGTAAGGCTATAGGCTTGCCATTTTTGCCAAAAATTGTCTGTTTTCAACTTTTTTCAACTTTCATCAGGGTTCAAAAAGTACCTCAAAACTGTGAATTTTGGCCGATTTTTGGCAAAAGGTAAGGCTATAGGCTTGCCATTTTTGCCAAAAATCGTCTATTTTCAACTTTTTTCAACTTTCATCAGGGTTGAAAAAGTACCTCAAAACTACGAATTTTGGCCAATTTTTGGGCAAAAAGTAAGGCTATAGGCTTGCCAATTTTTACCAAAAATCGTCTATTTTCAACTTTTTTCAACTTTCATCAGGGTTCAAAAACCGCCTCAGAAAGGCCAATTTTGGCCGATTTTTGGCAAGAGGTAAGGCTATAGGCTTGCCATTTTTGCCAAAAAATCGTCTATTTTCCAACTTTTTTCAACTTTCATCACGACTCAAAAACGGCCTCAGAAAGGCCAATTTTGGCCGATTTTTGGCAAAAGGTAAGGCTATAGGCTTGCCATTTTTATCAAAAATCGTCTATTTTCAACTTTTTTCAACTTTCATCAGGGTTCAAAAAGTACCTCAAAAGGGTGAATTTTGGCCGATTTTTGGCAAAAGGTAAGGCTATAGGCTTGCCATTTTTGCCAAAAATCGTCTATTTTCAACTATTTTCAACTTTCATCAGGGTTTGAAAAAGTACCTGAAAATGGTGAATTTTGGCCGACTTTTGGCAAAAAGTAAGGCTATAGGCTTTCCATTTTTGCCAAAAATCGTCTATTTTCAACTTTTTTCAACTTTCATCACGACCAAAAACTGCCTCAGAAAGGGCAATTTTTGGCCGATTTTTGGCAAAAAGTAAGGCTATAGGCTTGCCATTTTTGCCAAAAAATCGTCTATTTTCAACTTTTTTCAACTTTCATCAGGGTTGAAAAAGTACCTGAAAATGGCGAATTTTGGCCGACTTTTGGCAAAAAGTAAGGCTATAGGCTTGCCATTTTTGCCAAAAATCCTCTATTTTCAACTTTTTTCAACTTTCATCACGACTCAAAAACGGCCTCAGAAAGGCCAATTTTGGCCGATTTTTGGCAAGAGGTAAGGCTATAGGCTTGCCATTTTTGCCAAAAATCGTCTATTTTCAACTTTTTTCAACTTTCATCACGACTCAAAAACGGCCTCAGAAAGGCCAATTTTGGCCGAAATTTTGGCAAAAGGTAAGGCTATAGGCTTGCCATTTTTGCCAAAAATCGTCTATTTTCAACTATTTTCAACTTTCATCAGGGTTGAAAAAGTACCTGAAAATGGTGAATTTTGGCCGACTTTTGGCAAAAAGTAAGGCTATAGGCTTTCCATTTTTGCCAAAAATCGTCTATTTTCAACTTTTTTCAACTTTCATCACGACCCAAAAACTGCCTCAGAAAGGGCAATTTTGGCCGATTTTTGGCAAAAAGTAAGGCTATAGGCTTGCCATTTTTGCCAAAAATCGTCTATTTTCAACTTTTTTCAACTTTCATCAGGGTTCAAAAAGTACCTGAAAATGGCGAATTTTGGCCGACTTTTGGCAAAAAGTAAGGCTATAGGCTTGCCATTTTTGCCAAAAATCCTCTATTTTCAACTTTTTTCAACTTTCATCACTTCCCAAAAACTGCC